>LR990948.1:10187836-10785239 GCA_905163415.1 Noctua fimbriata | reverse complement strand
ACATTTCATTTTAATATGTCGGTCAACATAACCTCTGAAACAATAGCACAGCTAATAAATAATGGATAATTTATTTGAATTGTAAAAATTCAGAATTCATTTACAAACAATTTACGAGTAACAAGAGTTACGTAAGTAACTAACTAAAAGTTAAGTTAGTATTAACTTCAACCAATATTTGATGAAAAGCAAAATCTTTCGCCTTTATTGCCATTTATTAAATGGGGCCGGCGCAGCATTTCTGTTTATGAGTAGAACGGTAAATTGGAATACTTTTAATTTCAAACATAATAAAAAAATAATTTAAAAAACCCCCATCGCAACAAAGAAAAAGGAAAAAACATTTGAAAAGTCAATAAAATGGCTGAGCCGGTTTTGATAAAACATATCTAATTTTAATATACACATCATGCTCTTTCATTTGATGCCCCACTTGGGTATATTTGAAAATATTCGATTTCTCATCCCCCAAATCTACTAAATGGCTACACCGATTTCGATAAAAACATGTCTCATTGTAATATACACATCATGCCCTTTCATTTGATACCCCACTTGGGTATATTTAAAAATATTCGATTTTTCATACCCACTTTCATCCGCCATAACTAGTAAATGACTGCACCGATTTTGATAAAAACGTATCTAAGAACCATCGCCAAGAAATTAGCTTTCAAATAAAAAAAACTGCATCCAAATCGGTTCACTCGTTTAAGAGCTCCGGTGCCAGAGACAGACACACACGCACACGCATTGCGGTCAAACTTATAACACCCCTCTTTTTACGTCGGGGGTTTAAAATATAAAAGAAGACTCAGTTCTTGCAACAGGGCAAAACCATGCCAACAATTTCAATCTCAAATTCCATTCATTTTAATCTCATCCATGTTTGTTTTCTTAATTTTCATTTAAATAATTAATTATGTATCATCATCAGCTGCCTAGCCTTTTCCCAACTATGTTGGTGTCGACTTCCAGTCTAATCGGATGCAGCTGAACACCAGTATTTTACATGGAGCGACTGCCTATCTGACCTCCACAACCCAGTTAGTACTGGGTAATACGATACCCCTTGGTAAGACTGGTTGTCAGACTTTTTGGCCCACTGACTACCTAACGACCGTCAAAGATCTACAAATGACAGCCGGGACCAACGGCGGCACGGAGGAAACTCGGTATGTAATGGGTGGTCACCCATCCACAGACCAACAACTTAAAGCACGGCTTAAACTAAAGATCTACCCGCACGGCTGTTATTATGTAGCCACGAGCTCCTAATTAATTATGTATATACCTACTTAATATTTGTTACGCGAATGGATAAAATAAGAAATTGAGTGGTAATCGGTTGGCTTGGTATCATGTGATGCGGAGGAATGAGGAAAATGTCGTGAGGAAAGTTTTGAGTATGAATGTGGAGGGACATAAGTGTAGAGGAAGACCAAAGAAACGATGGATGGACTGTGTGAAGGATGATATGGCAAGAAAGGAGACCGTGTCTGATTAGATAACGAGTAATAGAGAAGTATGGACGAAGAAGACATGCTGCCCCGACCCCAAATAAATTGGGATAAGGGTAGGAGAATGATGGTGATGTTACTGCTATTTCTTCTGCCATTCGCATTATCGCTGTCCTTTTCTAACACAACACAATACTGATACTGCTAGCCTGCGTCATCCCACTGCTGGGCAAAGGCCTCTCTCCATGACTTCCAAATTCTTCGATCCAGGGCCATTGTGGACCACTGGTCGCTAGTTCTGTCCAGCTCGTCCCGTCATCTCCTGCGAGGTCTACCGCGTCGCCGTCTGGCTGTGTCAGGGCTCCACATCGTGGTTATTTTGGCCCACAGCTCGTCAGGCATGCAACACAACACAATTATAACCAAAAATATCCAATATTTCCATCTCTTTCTAATACACGAGCTAATCGGACAACGCACTTTGCACCGGCACAGTTTATAAACATACGTGTCCTTCAAATTGAGACACAAAATGGCGGTCCAAAGTTCAGTCAGCTGTCCACGGCTAGTTTTGCCGCGAACTGGAAACGTGCCACGGTATAAAATTAGTTTATTTATAAGTACCTACTGTGTTTTGGTTGATATTTTTAGACGCGTATCTGTAAGTTAATAACCTGAGAATTTTTAATTATTTGAGTCGGTTAATTTGAATTAGATTAATGTTATTAGCTCAAAAAAAAAGAAACAAGTTTTTTTTTTTCTTGAATTCCAGTATTTTACATAGAGCAACTACCTATCTGACCTCCATGACCCAGTTAGTACCGGGTAACACCATATCCCTTGGCTGTCAGACTTTCGGCCCACTGACTACTTGTAAAGACTGTCAAAAATCGCGGCTTAGTCTAACCTAGACAAGCGCGGCTCAACCTGAAGGTCGACCCGAGCGGCTGTTATTATTACACCACCTACAGGTTCACCAGTTTATCTTTAGAGATTACGATATGTCTACCAAAAAAAACCATAGCAAAAGTGTTTCCGTCACCTGGCAACACAAGATACAAAATACAGTCAAATTCCATAGACAAAATAACAAATATGTAAACGTCAAGTCTACATAGATCAACACGTTGTTGTTTTTTTTTTCATTTCACCGGCACAGACGTTTAATTCTCCTAAATTCACTAATTCTAGTGAACGTATTATCATCGTTCTAATTGCCTTGTTTATGGCATAGATACAATGTCGTTGTTGTCAAAATGTTCCAGAATATTCTAAAGCGCCAATTAAACTTACATAAACGAAGTATGATCATTCTATCGTTCTATAGACTCCGAGATGTTGCTGTGCATTGAAGCAAGCTGTTAGTTCCAGTCGTCATAAAGATACTTATATAGCAATCTGTTTGTCGTCGCAGTCACGACGTGCAAGCTGTCATTTTTTTTTGATCCGTCTTTGTATTATAAGTTTGTTACGCGTTGTAGGTTTTTTTTTAAATTTTGTATGCTCGTCATGTCCCTGCGACAATTTTTTTGTTTTTCTTCATCATCATTTCAGCCGAAAGACGTCCACTGCTGCCGTGCGACTCGCATTCAGCAGATCCCTGCAACCTCTTCTTCTTTAATCGCAATGTTTATTGAGATCAATAAAATAAATTAAATAAACGCCGAGACGATCTGAATCAGAAGTCTGACAAACGGTCCAGTGACCTTAGTAGGTAGGTTTTGTGCAACTGTCAAATTAAAGCGATTACGAGTGCGTCACGCAATAAGGGTATGCGGTGATCTGCACCCCAATTGCGTAGCAAAAAGAAGAAATTTCCCAATCCTTGCTTCAAATGCAAAATTCGTCTGCTCAATAACGTAAAAAGACGCAAAATTTATGAATGTTAGTGAATTGCCAAAACTATTGGCATTGCCTCTGCAAGTGTTATACAATTACTCATCTGCCCCCGTAGCATGACCACCGTAGACAAGGATTTCTTTGACGGAAGAATCGACAAAATGACAAATTGTGTCGACACAATGACAGATTTTTTTGCACTATCTGTCATTTTGTCCATTCTTCCGTCAAAGAAATCCTTGTCTACGGTGGTGATGCTACGCGGGCTGGATGGCGATCCTAGTCTTACCAACGTGATAGAAAGGCGATGTTAGGTGTTTAAAAATTTTATAACATAGCAGAGACCAAGAGGTGGTCGTATAGTAAATATCATGTTCGAATTATTTGTCGTACATTGTGCCAATAGTCTTACGAGTGTCGGTTGGCGACATGCCGAAATCGTAACACTAAAACTGTTGGGATTTCCGCAATGATCTAGAATAGGTAACTGCGTTAGTTTCAAGAACAAGGTTGTTTAAAACCCATAGAATTTTTTATTCTTATAGTCTTCTTATATTGCTATATCTTATATAAGACACAAAATAACAAATTGCATTATTGCAATAAGATAGCTTATGTACAATGGCGAGCCTAAACGAGAAAAAAAAATTGAAATTTGATGAAAAAAAGAAATTTAATTGATTTTTTTTTTTAATTTGGAATTGAAATTTTGTTTAGTTAACGATTCATCTTCATATCAGCCGAAAGCCCACCAGCTGTAGTAGACGTCTACTACAGCTGGTCCATTGGTCTCTTGCAAGTATCGCCACATCGATCAGTCCTGTGCATCTCGCATCCAAAGGATTCCCGCAGCCTTCATCACGTCATAGGGGTATCATACTACCCTGTACTAACTGGGTTGTGGAGGTCAGATAGGCAGTCGCTCCATGTAAAATACTGGTATTCAGCTGCATACATTCTCCCTTATCAACCGTAAGGCTATCATTTACTCCTTTTTTCTTTTTTGTTAGGTAATATCCTTACTTCCTTACTATTACTTTACTTTACTTCACTAATATTATAAATGCAAAAGTAAGTTTGTTTCTTTGTTACCTTTTCACGCCTAAACCCCAGAACCGATCATCGTGAAATTTTGCATATACCTTGTCAGGTGTACAGAAACGGACATAGAGTACATTTCATCCCGAAAAAAAGCTCTATTCGCGAGGGAAACAACAAAAACGTTCTTATGATAATAGATGGCGCCACCTGTCTTTGGAATCACGATGGAATTATATTATTACAAGCAGAGTACAACCCGAATTGATTGTCAAATTCTAAAGTAACGCGAGCGAAGCCGTGGTTAAAAGCTAGCGTAGCATAAAAACAAAAGCACAACGACCGCGCCGCTTCGCGACGTCCTCGTCCACGGAGCTGCTCTGTTCAGCCATACAGGACATTGAGGTCAAGATCAAGTTAGATCATTGACTGATAGGGCGATGCAGCGTAAGACAAAACAAGGTTATAAAAATACAAGCCTTTTACCTCTGATATCTGCAACCTAATAGCTACCTTACAGTTATAAGAATAAAGATCACTGTGATTTGACAGCCTTGTCATTGACAGCAACCCAGCAGCCACTTTATCTATGCAAATAAATAAAATTGAAGTGTCTGTTTCTAAATTCGAAATAACAGCTTTTTACTGAATGCATAAAAGTAGGGGATTTTTTTTTTTTTTTTTTGTTAACTGGAACAATCGGTTAGACAGACATAACAAAAAAAAAAAAAACTTTTTTTTAAATTTTAAATATGTCTGTGGCTCCGACAGGGCTGGACCGGCTGGAAAGGTTGGATTTTGACGGGACTTTTACAGATAGCTAATAATATAAGGAGTAACTTCTGCTACTTTATTTTTTTAGAAAAATGATTAGGGTACTGTGCATAAAATTAAAACCCTTCAAATCGTTAACAAAAGTCATATATTTATGATAATTTCACGCGGAAGAAAGTTACAGGCAATAGCTAATAAGAGAATAAATTGTGATCTTGACACTGATGCAAAGTCAGAGGCGAAATAACTCTGAAAAGACGGTAGAAGTGAAAGCTGTCATTCGGATTTCCGCAACTCGCCTTAGACAAAGATAATAAGCCTTATGGAAGAGGAAAGAAGGTTCGATTCTCAACAAAACCCGTAGCAACATAATTACGGAATATTTCAATTATTTTGTTTACTCCAATGGTTGTGGCTGACAAAAAATTCGTAGAATTTCGACGCGCGTAATGTTTAGATATGCAATAATTTAGACTAGAATGATTCACGGTAGGATTTTGTTAAATTTAAAAATATAGCATGTGCCAGAACGATGTGGAATATTTTAATCTCATGAATCTGGTGTTACTATCGGCCTGGACCCTCATTTATTTCGATCCAACTAAAGATAAAATCAATAACTTATATACTTAGGAAAGGAGATCCATAAGCGGCCGACATTAGCCCTCCACGACCCCCGTACTATTCAATCCATCCATCAGCACAATGCTTTGAGTGCTTTCCATCGAGTCCTACCGTAAAACGTGATTTTTCACCCCAAAAAAAAAGTGGATTCCCAGCAATAATTTTTGCGTTAAGTTACTTAGTTTGATGTACAGAATGCTTGGTTGACGGCTATGTGAAGGGTCTGTTTACACCATGTATGTAGGTTAACTGGATAAATTTCGGTCTGATACCAAGACTAACGTACTAACTAATATTATAAATGCGAAAGTAAGTCTTGTTTGTTTGTTTGTTACCATTTCACACCTAAACCACTGAACCGATCATCCTAAAATTTTGCATATACGTTGTCAGGTGTACAGAAACGGACATAGGGTACATTTAATTCCGAAAAAAAGTACTGTTCCCGAGGAAAACAATAATAAAGTTCTTTTGATAATAGATGGCTCCACGTGTCTTTCGAATCATGATTGAATTATATTATTACAAGCAGAGTACAACCCGAATCGATTGTCAAATTCTAAATAAACGCGAGCGAAGCCGCAGGCAAAAACCTGTGAAGGAAAGTAATCCAGCGGCAGGACGTGGCAGAAAATGATGAAGTTTTGCTCGCTGCAGATGATTCAGAATCTTCATCTATCTGTACAGACTTAAGATATTGGCACGTGGACGGGTATAGCACCGGGAACGACTGCATCGGACTTTGTACCTTTAAAACATACACGAGTACAGTCACGATCACCAATAATATATAATACTAGCTGTTCCCCGCGGTGTCACCCGCTGCTCAGCCCTTAAGGGTCATAGCGTGATGTTATATAGCCTACAGCCTTCCTCGATAAATGGACTATCCAACACAAAAAGAATTTTTCAATTCGAACCAGTAGTTCATGAAATTAGCGCGTTCAAGCAAACAAACAAACAAACAAACTCTTCAGCTTTATAATATTAAGTATAGATATTTTAAAAATGTTTTTCTCGTACTGTTCTGATTAAAATTTCATGTTGTTACGAATATAGTATTCTGGAATTCATATTTTTATGAAAAAGATACTATCTCCAAGTTACAATCGTTATTTCTCGTGAAAATTACTTTTAAAGGGGTTTGAATTTATTGGCCGGCCTAACTTCCGCCATGTTATTTTTCACAGTTGCGGCTATGCATAAAACCTATATTAATCGATAGCTGGTATCAATACAAACTAGTTTTGTATGAGACAGAATGTTCTATAGTGTCACGTTTCCGAGATATAAGCTATCAAAGTTGTGCTGAAGATGCCATCAGTGAATGGACTTTAACATCTACCCGAAACTGTCAAATTTTCCCAATCAACCTTGAACCTAAAGCATAAAGTTGAAAATCTAGATTGTAGTAGCTTGATGTGCTGGCGTTTGTGCCTATAAATTGTCTACATAAACGTTTCCACTATGACGCGAACCATCTAACGTCTCATCGACGCGCCGCCATATTGCCGGCGTCCGTTGACTTCCCGCCAAAATTCTCACCACTTTCACATCACCGATGTATCTGTGACTTTCAACAACGTAAAGATTGTCATTGTTACATTGAAGGTCAGAAAAGAGTTTTCTTTTACATCATATACAAACTGTTGATGTCCTTTTGTATGGGTTTACCAACAAAGGCTTAAGGCCGCGAATCTTGACAATAACAATCTAAAAGACTGTATTAAAGTTCAGCACGATTAAAACAAAGAGTTTGAATTTAGAATTCTTCGCGTTTCGATGGCGAAAAATTCAAATATGCTTGGTCCAAAATTCAACTACGTGAAGTCTGCTAACTGATGCCGTCATAACGCCATCAACTGCATAAGTATCTGGGCGGCGCAGGATGGAAGGTGGATAATTGTCTATGGGTAGACACCGCATACGCACTTGAAAATCTGTGCAGATTGTCTCTGCTCCGGCAGACTCGAATCCGAACTCTATTTAGAGATTTCAGTTAACACGCATGCCTGGATGGAAAGCTATCAAATAGTTCGATTAACTTGGTTATCTATGGCTGATAATTTGGCAGACGCCAACATTAATCTTTATGGATTTTTCCAAAAAACTTTATCATCCTCAGTTTAGTACGTACCTCTCAAACCACAGATTTAATAAAGTCTGTCTAGGACCTGGAGTTACGAAATACAAAGGCAGATTTACAACGACAAATGTTACACTTCTCGTGTTAAAACCAAGAGACTTGATATCAAACTCAACATGACACCGTAATATCAAGCGACACCTGTGGTTTGTACTATCTGACCGAAACTTGATACTGATAGTGTAAGCTGAATCCTAGTTGTGGATTAATAAGGTTTTACTGTGTTCCACTTTACAGTTTACAGCCCCGAAGTACTATATAGTTACTAGTACTATATATACGGTTATCGAGGATATGCAGAGGAATGAGGAAAATGCCGTGAGGAAAGTTTTGAGTATTAATGTGGATGGGGTATAAGAGTAGAAGAAGACCAAAGAAACGATGGATAGACTGTGTAAAGGATCTTACGACAATAAAGGAGGTGTCTAATAGAGAAGTATGGAAGAAGAAGACATGCTGCGCCGACCACAAATGAATTGGGATAAGGGCAAGAGAATGATGAGGTGTTAGACGTAAAATGCTCATAAGATCGTTGGATAAACATGGTGTCGTAGGAAACCACTTAAAATATTTCGGAAGAAGGTCTGTTTATAAATATGGTAGGTAAATCGATGAGATACCATAAAATAAATACTATGAATTTGAATAGGTAGTACAAACATAATAATAAACAACACCAAAACAAGGTCGAAGCTATTCTCACAATAGTACCAGAACAAATAGCTGATAGCATAATTATATTATCAGTATAACAAGCAAAACGAGTGCTATAAGACCGTTTTGTTGTTCACAATAACATCAAAATGTTATTATTGTTATCTAGATAGTGTCCGACCGAAGCTTCGGCATCGGCCACCTTCGGCTGGATGAAACCAGCTTCGGCTTTCGGCAAAATAGACCGAAATTTTGGCAGCAGCCGAAGCTAGTTTTTTGTTCTAGCAAGAGCCGAAATTGAACGAATTGTTACCAATGCGGGAGAGCGCGATGGCAGAGCCGACGCGCGGAGGACAAGGTCACACATTTTAAAGTGATATTATTTTTGTCAAGTTCTCGTTTATTTACAGTGAACATTAAATTTTAAAGTTTAAAAGTATTTATTTTATCACTTTTAGGGTTGCTTTTAGGGCAGCACGGAATCTCACTCTTCGGCTTCGGCTAGAAATCGACCTTCGGTTGGACACTACTCATTGCATAATGTTATTATAACAAACACAACGAATGAATCGATTCAAAAATGGAACAGAGAAAGGAATGTTCCTTTCTGTGTGCGAATCGATTCGAATCGATTCTCAGCTAGACCGTACAAGATCGAAGGTATTCTCAGCTGAGACCATACAAGTTCGAAGGCTCTCGATAAAGATTTCAGTATTTCCACGTTCATATGACCCCAATCTATTTAAGTCGCGAGTTAATAGACTTCTTTTGGGTTGGCTCGTTCCATCGTCGACCTCATCTCTGTCCTCAGGACTAGATTGAGGTCAAGAGTAAGCCCATACAGAAAAAAAAAAAAAAAAAAGATTAGACAAATATTCTACAGTCGGAGTTTGAGGATGATAATGGCAGTAGCAAAGACTAATAAAAATGAACAATGAACATTAATCCGTCTGCTAAATGAAGTAACTATGTAATTATGGAATATCCCGTCATCACTCATTGTAGCAACGTATTAGGAGGCCAAGTATGGACTGATATTATTACCAAGCGGGCTACGACTGATAGTTTGTTTGCTTTAAAAAGTGATAAATACACCGACCAATTTACAAAGAGTATCAAACGTGAGTAATTATCTTGTTTTCCGTGTTCAGTCTAATTTGACAGTGATGCAGATTGACTAGTGATGCGAATTGACAAGTGATGCGGATGACAAGTGATGCGGCTGAATGAGCAAAATGTGTGGCTATAAGAGTGAGTGAGAGAGGAAGGCCAAAGAAACGATGGATGGACTGTGTGAGGGATGATATGACTAGAAAGGAGGTGACTGTTGGGATGACGAGTAATAGAGAAGTATGGAAGAAGAAGACATGCTGCGCCGACTCCAAATGAATTGGGATAAGGGCAAGAGAATGATGAGCTGTTTGAAAAGACTAATAAACGGCTAATGTCAAATTCAGTAAAATTTGAAGTCTACTCTACTCTGCTCACAGTTATTGTAGCTCTGATGACAACACAACGGCAACCATTTTAACAGACTTGTCAGACAGCAAGCGAAAATCAAATTTAATGCAATAAGAATAAAGATCACTAAGATTTAGACAGTGATGCAGTCAGAGCTGTGAAAGGACTGTAGGTATAGTATAACCACTTTAGTGTGCAGTTTAAGATGGTACGCGCGAAGGCCAATCAAGCTTTTCAAATCCAGTTTATGCGGATCTCCTTGTATAGAAAATCTATACAAGGCGAGGCCAAGTTATACTGGCAATTTACAGCTTCATGTGCCGCCGTATGTACTGCTTTTCAAGAAAATTCGCATCGATATTTCACTGTACCAAGTGAAATATTATTTTAGTTCTGCTGTTAAAGTGTAGTCCCATATTTCACCGAAACCAGCCGTCATTTTATGATGTTTACTTTTCAAA
This sequence comes from Noctua fimbriata, assembly GCA_905163415.1. NCBI lineage: Eukaryota > Metazoa > Arthropoda > Insecta > Lepidoptera > Noctuidae > Noctua > Noctua fimbriata. The sequence goes on along the minus strand of LR990948.1, from coordinate 10,774,782 downwards.
GTGACGCCTTACAGAAACATTTATAATAATCACGTTATATTCAATGAAACTTCAATAACAAAAATGGCTCTATTTACAAACTCGTTGGTATAAGCACGAGATGGAAATGGAGGATGGTCGGGTGCTAATTTTGTTTGAATAATATTTATGCAAAATATTATCTTGAAACGTCACAGACGTTAAATAGGAGACAAATAAATACTTAGTATTGGTTATTTTTTACAACCATCGATTCAGGTGCTAATATTTAGGTCAATAATGACGTCTATTTCTTAGTAACAGAATTAATTATTTGATTGGCGCGGCGTTATAGTTAAAGAAATAAAGTATTCAAAGCATATTTCTGCCTACCATGGTATTGTCGGCTCCACATTAAGATTTGGAATTATATTTTTGGGAAACTCTACTAATAAGGAAATCATTTTTAGGTCACAAAAAAGGTGTATTAGGGCTACGTTTGTTTTGAAAATAACTGATAGTTGCAAACAGTACTTTATTAAATATAACATTTTAAGTCTGCCTTCCTTATTTATTTACGAAATAGCTAATTTTATACAAACCAATTCTAACCTGTCTAAGAAACTATCAGACGTTTCTATTCGTAATCGATGGGATAATAATAAATTATGCTTACCAAGATCAACCACGGATCAACCACACATTGATGCGTAAAAGTATTTTTTGGTTAGCACCAATCATTTATAATAAAATCCTAAAACCTAGTCAAATGCCTAATGCTCTGTTTAAAATACATTTAAAAAAATATCTCATAGCCAAATGCTATTATTCCATATCAGATTTTTTAAATGTCCGCAATCAATTAAATAGATTCCGGTAATTACGATATTTTATTTTTGACCCCCAAATCTGTAAATCAATACTTTCTATTTTTTTAATTATCATAGCTTGCTGTGTAGACTTAAATTTTTAATTCTTTTTGTTTTTGGTTTATTCTAAGCCAAAAATATGTTGTTTTGTACGCCTTAAAGTTCTCCGTTAAGTTTTTATACTTAACTATCCTGCTTATGTGTACGAAGTTTCGTTAAAATAGGTACAGTCATTTCAAAAAAAATCACTTGAAAGTTTGTATGAAATGCCGTAAGACGTTAACGCTGTTAACGTACCTTATTATAACTTAACTGTCCCTAAGTACCGCAGCTTTACGAACAACGAGTACATAAGATTTATTACATTTATTCAAAATCAAAATCAAAGCATTTATTTCAAGTAGGCCAGTTACAGGCACTTTTGAATTGTCGAAACAAAGACAACAATGAAAACTAGCTACAGTCCCAGTCACAAGGCATAAAAACTGTGAAAGTACTGTAGTTGCCCATTCCCTAACGTAGATCTCTATGGAGAAGAACGGGCAAGAAACTCCATGGACACTCTTTTAAATCAGAATACTTATACTAATATTAGCAATCATAGTCAAACACAACAATAATGGTTATATTCCCTTGGAGAAGCGTTTAATAGCATGTCATTCACGAGTTTGACATGAGTCGTAGACCCGTAGTGCTGTGATAGATATCACATCGGGGCACGCGATTATACAATGCATAATTTATTGATGCAGTTTAAATGGCGCAGTTGAGGAGCTCGTTGCTAAATAATTACAACCGCTGGGGTCGATCTTCAGGTTTCTAGACCCTTAACGAAGCCGAAATGCACTTGTTCTCCCCGTGTTTGCGATCATTTTTTTGGTTCTAGACCATACCTGGGAACCTTCTAGTTACGGAGATATTGGGGGTCAAAGTTTCAACTTTTTACAAGGTTTTTTTTTTAAATACATGTTTTTAATGTAAGTTATTTACTTTAAACACTTTCACGACCCCGTTTTATTCAATGCACCCATCAGCACAATGTTTTGAGTACGTTACATTTAGTCCTACCGTAAATCATGAGTTTTCATTAAAAAAAAAGATCGTTTCCCAGCAATAATTTTTGCGTAAACTTACTTAGTTTGATGTATGTACATAATGCTTGGTTGACGGCTTCGTGAGGGGTCTGTTTTAACCCTGTGGAATTTTGAAAGTTGCGCCAGTTACAGAAAAGCTGAAAGGGAATCGACTGTCTTGGTATTGGCATGTGATGAGGAAGGACGAATCGCATGTGACTAAAAGAGTGATGAATATAATCGTTGATGGATGGAGAGGGAGAGGAAGACCAAGGATATGTGTCTGTCTGTGTATCATCATCTGCCTAGCCTTTTCCCAACATGTTGGGGTCGGCTTCCAGTCTAACCGGATGCAGCTGAATACCAGTATTTTACATGGAACGACTGCCTATCTGACCTCCACAACCCAGTTAGTACTGGGTAATACTAACCCCTTGGTAAGACTGGTTGTCAGACTTTTTGGGCCACTGACTACCTGTAACGACTGTCAAAGATCTACAAATGACAGCCGGGACCAACGGCTTAACGTGCTTTCCGAGGCACGGAGGAAACTCGGTATGTAATGGGTGGCCCATCCACAGACCAACCAAGGCAAGCACGGCTTAGCCTCAAGATCGTTCCGAGCGGCTGTTACTATGTAGCCACGAGCTCCTCCTGTCTGTGTATGTCTCTGATAATCAGACCGGGTTATCTGAAACTTATCTATCACACAGTACCAATAACCTTTAGTTTATAACTTTCAAGTGTTTGTATCTAACATCAAGTATCATTGTTTTATTTGAGGTTAAGTTGATAAGTGAACAGACAAACAGACACTTGATCGAAGGATGAATGAGAAGTGTTGTTGTTCTTTCAATAGCCATTCGAATGCGGTTGTCTTTTAATGACATTCTGTAACACACTTTATAGGGGTCCGTACCCGAAGAGTCCATCATCATCATCATCATTTCAGCCGAAAGACGTCCACTGCTGGACATAGACCTCCCCCAAGTGTCGCCACATTGACCGGTTCCGTGCGACTCGCATCCAGCGTGTCATCGGTCCACCTAGTGGGTGGCCTTCCAACGCAACGTCTTCCGGTTCGCGGTCGCCAATCCAGAACTTTTCGGCCCTTTCGGCCATCCGTTCTGCGAAGGGTAACCAACGGGACCCTGTTACTAAGCCTCCGCTGTCCGTACGGCCGTATACTCCGTCTGTCTGTCAGCGGGCTGTATCTCATGATCCGTAATAGGTAGACAGTTGAAATTTTCACAGAATGTGTATTTCTGTTACCGCTAAGTATATAAATTAAAGGCGTTCCCTTCTACGATGGTACGGATCGTTCGTTGAGTTCGGTTAAATTTTGGTAGTATTGTAATGTGTATTTTTAAAGAAGCTTGATGCTAAATAATATCAGATGCTCGGGTCGATCTTCAGGTTGAGCCACGCTTGCCTGGGTTGGTCTCGGTATGAAATGGGTAACCACCCATTACATACAGAGTTTCCTCCGTGCCTCGGAATGCACGTTAAGCATTTACATCATCTTTACAAGCACTAAAACCCTTACAAAATGCTCAAAATTGCCTTATTAGACCGCTGTCAACAGAGGCATAGTGTACAAATTTGGCAACTATTAACGAAAAAAGAAAAACATAGAGACACAGTATATTTCCTTCTTATTCAGTTTATGAAATATCTTTTAAATTGGTCGAATATTGGACGAGGAAATAGTCGACAGCCAAACCTCGAATTATGACTTTTTACTTAGGCTATTCAGTCGGATTTGCAGTTGTCTTTGCACCAATGTCAGAACCGTGCTCGAGAGAGCGACAGCGATAGTTTCTCCAAATAGGTAGGTACCTAATTACCAACAAGGTAGGTACAATTACTACCTACCTAAAATTGTGCCTACTAAAATTGTAGGCACAATTTTATTGTTTGTGTGATTGTTGTTGTTGTGTTGTTGTATTGTTGTTGTTGTAGTAGTTTGTTGTTGTTTTGTATTTAAAAAAAATTCGCTGCCCACATTTCCTCTTAAGTGCTATTTTTATTCTATTTTGTTTTGCTATAATTCTTTCAAAGTAACTAAATAAATACATGCTAGATGACTATGACTATGTAACGTTCGTCGCTGACAAGAGTATTTTCGCGTGCGTTTGCGCATGCAGGCTGCCTCGTGAAAGGTCAATCAGTGTTAATGTGGCAAGGAAAAAACATTGTTTACTGTTACATATAATTACGATGTAATTAATTATATATGATGTAATAATTTATGCGTTAATACAGGGTGTTAACGGACCCTTCACGAAGCCGTCAACCAAGCATTCTGTACATCAAACTAAATAACTTTACGCAAAAAATATTGCTGGGAAACGACTTTTTTTTTTGGGTGAAAAATTACGTTTTACGGTAGAGCTCAACGTAACGCCCTCAAAACTTTGTGCTGATGGATGGATTGATAATACGGGGGTCATGGAGGTGTTTAAAGTAAAAATCTTACATTAAAAACATGTATTTAAAACAAAAAAACTTTGACCCCCAATATCTCCGTAACTAGAAGGTTCCCAGGTATGGTCTAGAACAAAAAAATAATCGCAAAGACGGGGAGAACAAGTGCCTTTCGGCTTCGGTAAGGGTCTATTTACACCCTGTATACTCATTCCTCTACCTCTCCTATACTTTTGGAGAATACAAGCTCGTTATGTTAGTACATAAAATCAGCTGTTATCACCATGCCAGATAACCTTGAAAGGTGTTATGAAGTAAAAATAATCTTATCGACACGACACGTTCCGTGAATGTTTAAAAAAAACATCGGTAATTAAAACATTATCTATAAAATTATGTCATTTTTAGGGTTCTGTAGTCAACAAGGTAACCTCATAGTTTCGCTATGTCCGTCCGTCTGTCCGCAGCTTAGCTCAAAGACTCTTAGTACTAGAAAGCTGTAATTCGGCATGAATATACAGATTAGTTACGCCGACAAAGTGGTAAAATTTAAATCTTGATAAGTATTTTTTTTTCATTGTAAGTATCACAAAACATTCAAGATTTTCCAATTCGCAAAATATTGTTTGAAATTCCGTCGGCTCTGTCATAAATTCATAACAATCATCGTATTGATCTCATCTTGATCCGACTAATAGAAAGAAATTGGAATTTAAAAACCGCTATCAAAAAAGCATGATGGTCATCTTCTCGATAAACAGTTCCATTTCAAAATTGCCTGTAACTGGCCTACTTGAAATAAATGCTTTGATTTAGATTGTTTTTTTTTTAACTGAAAAAATATAATCAGCCATTTTTTTTTACAAAAAGCAAGTTTTTTTTATCGGAACTTATCTATGACTAGCGACCCGCCCCGGCTTCACACGGGTGCAATATATATTTATAAACCTTCCTCTTGAACCACTCTATCTATTACTGCAAAGTAAAAAAAAAACCGCATCAAAATCCGTTGCGTAGTTTTAAAGATCTAAGCATACATAGGGACAGACAGTGGAAAGCGACTTTGTTTTATACTATGTGGTGATGTTAGCGTCCGTTTGGCATTATTACAATTCTTATTTGTATTGCCTATCATCCCCTGTGGCCCGTTATCTTTTTATAACAGAGATAAATTCAAAGATAAAAACTTTGAACAGTGCCCGTTGTATCATGAAACGCGGCAATAAAAAAACTAATCTTGACAGATCGTTGACATTTGACAGCGCGGCCATGGCAGGTCAAAATATGCTTGTAACAATAATATTTACTTCGAAATACGTCAGTTTACATTATTTAAATAAAACAAATGTTAAGAAGTAGTAACTAAGTATCAAGTTGTTTACATTGTACTCATGTTGTTATCAAGTCGAGAGTTCGAGAAAAAAACAGCAGTTTTGTAATTGATTCACAATCTTAGTAGGTTTTTAGAAAAAACTTAAGAACTAGAGAACTGTCACACTATGATCAGTAGCATTACTGGAGTAGCCTTTATACATATGTTACGGTTAATAGCCGAAGTGCGGCTACACCTAGTTAGCCGGGTGGCTAGGTGCTGCCGGTTAAACTTAGATGTATCCTACTTATCTTCGGTTAGAACATGCAACCAATTTGAATGTAGCGTTCGCTCGGCTCGCGCGCGTTTGGTCACAGTTCTAACCTAACCTAATCCATTTGGTTGGTGTAATAAAAAGGATACACAACTGTTACCGGCCGCACCTAGGTATAGCCGGCTAGAACTAGGTGTAACCTTACTTCGGCTTTTAGCCGTAACACGTATATTAAGGGCATTACATGGCTCAAATCCCAAAAACAGCGTATGTTCAAAGAAATTTGTTGATGAATCCCTTCGTGCGTTTTGCGTGTAAAAAAAGTATGTTATAGTTAAGTTCATCACAAATAAATTGTATTGTTTAAAATTTTAATAAACCTTCTCAATTTTTTTTGATTAATCGTAGAAAATAGGTCCTTTTTCAACCCTAATTGTAAATTATCTCTGTAACGGCTGAATAGATCAGCATGAATTTTGTAACAACAAATACGTAATGACATACTTAACAATCTGTATTGTTTTTTTCTGTTATTTCTTTTAATATTTTTAAATAATAAATAAAAACCGAAATTTTGCGAAATGTGCGGGGCAAGTCAACAAAAACCAGTACAGGGATAAAATCATCAAGGTCATCGAGCAATGTAATGCCCTTAACGAGAGCGTCTGTGTGATGGTTCTCTTGGCGCTTGGATATCATTGGGTGCCTCATGGTATGATACACGTTTGTAAATTTCCACATTTAAAAAAAACTGATAGCTGCGTCAGTAATTCCGTGTATAACAACGCGTCAATAGAACCATGACGCACATTACTTACGCAAAAACAAATTAAAACAAAATCGCAGCTGTCAAACTCCCTGTCAAACTATTTTATAACGAGTTTACATGTTACGTCTTTTACCATAGAGATACTCTTCTATTATTAAACAAAACTTAGATAATGCTAGTATGCATGAAATTATAATTTTCGCCACAAGATATAAATATTTATGAATGAGCCTCACTGGAGGTCAATTCTGTTGACGCAACAAAGAACCACGGTCAACAACATATGAATGAGAGAAAGAGAAAGCAAATAAATTAATGTGTCAGATCATGTGACTTTAGCGTCATTTATGAATTTAAGAATAGCCAAACTTAAGTGGCAGTGGGCAGGGCAAATTGCTCGAAAAACGGATAGCCGATGGGGCCGAAAAGTTTTGGAGTGGCGACCGCGAACTGGAAGACGCTGCGTTGAAAGGCCTCCCACTAGGTGGACCGATGACCTGGTGAAGGTTGCAGGGACCCGCTGGATGCGAGTCGCACGGGACCGGTCAATGTGGCAACACTTGGGGGAGGCCTATGTCCAGCAGTGGACGTCTTTCGGCTGAAATGATGATGATGAATTATTTTATTGTTCTTTCTACGGAAACTGCGCCCTAAATACGTAACGCACCCGTTATTGCAATCGTTTTCATTTTATTTCGTAATAATCTGAAAAATAAATAATAATAGACTCTCGTAGTGAGCCAGATCATACTTTGCTACCAGGATCCCCATCAGCAAGTAAAGTTGCTGACTGAAATACATTTGTCATGATTACAATTTACACATGCTTAAGTACGAGATACTCGCAGCATGTTATGCCCACTTTATGTAATTTAGCTTCTACATCTGGTATGATATTATGGAGGCATTCTTGATTATAAATTAAACTTACACATGTGTATAATTAATGTAAACACCAGCCCTATAATGTAGCCCAGTTGTAGTTAATCTTACAGCTACTAGTTAATCTTACACCACAAAGTCTGTGGCATAACCACATCCTGTGGTTATGCCACAGACTTGCCATTTTAATCTTTCAGCTACTACTTAATTGATATTTATATTTACATGCTTAAATACGAGATACTTACAGCATGTTATGTCCAAACTATGTGTTTTAGCTTCTGCATCAAGTATAATGGAAGCATCCTGTGGTTATGCCAGTCTTGCCGTTTTAATCTTTCAGCTACTAATTGATATTTACATATTTTAAGCATTACACTTTCCATTCAAATTATAGAACAAGATTCTTCGTTCACATAATTCTGTGGGAGAACAGCTAATGGAAAATGTTTCAGATACTTTGCGCCAGTTACAGAAAAGTTGAAAGGGAATCAACTGTCTTGATATGGACATGTGATGAAGAGGGACTAAAAGAGTGATAAATATAAACGTTGATGGATGGAGAGGGAGAGGAAGGCCAAAGAAACGATGGATGGATTGTGTGAGGAATGATATGAAAGTTAAAGGAGTAAATGATAGCGTGACGGTTGACAGAGGAGATTGGAAGAAAAAAACCTGTTGCGCCGACCCCAAATAACATGGGACAAGGGCAGGAAGGTGATGATGACTTATGACAGTCTTTAACAGACATAACTGGAAGAGCTCCAACAGGTCATACAAATGACTAGGTGCTCCTGTTCCACTACTAAACCTAAGGTGAACCTGCCCAAGGGACCTGTTCAAGAGTTTGAAAAATTCGTCTGCTCAGCAAAGTAAATAGTACAATATCGTGAGATAATGTCTCGATAAATGGAAACTTAATTCACAGATACAGTTTTCGTTTAGAACTTTTGCTTAAAATCAAGCTAGAAGTAGTATTGACCCCAAAAACTTGTGGCAATTTTATTTCTTGTAACGGCACCTGTATCGGTAATGAGAAAAAATTGAAGCTACAGTTATGTACTACATACAAAAGTACACATATACATAAACACACGCCATTTTCTTCTCAAGGGGAGAGACAGAAACTATATATGTATTGGATTTTTTTTGCCATTTTAATTAGGGCATTTGAGTGAAAGGCGACTAACAAAAGGCATTTATTACAAGGCAGATGTGAGTGGCAACGCCGGGAGAACGCCCAAGAACGACATACATTACACCTTATTTGTAAGGTTTTTCAGAAAGTTCAGGTCCGTAGTACTCGCAACTGGCGTGCGTGTATGACCGTGGACGAGGCAAAAGGAGGATGTAAGGATCGTAGCAGCTGCTGCAGAAGCTTTCTGACTATCCCCCAAGGGAATAAGGGCATGCATTTTATTTGGAAATATCGCGTGATCACCAATATAGTCTATGTTCTCACTGCTAGAACATAAGTGACAATCGTCCTGTCTGTGTCACGACGCCATCATGTCGTCTTCGAATTTTGAAGGACACGCCTACCTCACGAGGTTCTCCTTCATCGTTTTTCAGAGCAGGGGCATTACGTAAAGCAGTGTGCCTGCCTGAAATGCTAAATGTTTTTGAATTTTTTTTTTTTTCTGTTTAAGTCGCGAGTTAATAGGCTTCTTTTGGGTTAGCTCGTGCCATTGTCGACCTCATCTCTGTCCTCAGGACTAGTAGACTATTAGACTATAGTTTGTTCAGAATAAGTAACTGAATCGATTCCAATAATTTTTAACCCATGTTATATTTTGGTCCCAAAAATATTTAAAAAAAGTAACAAGTTGGACACCGAGCGACATTAAGCACCTATCGGAATCATTTATTTACCTACTGCCAAATTATGTTTATCAATGAGCTCAAGACGACGCTGGAGGCGCTCGGGTGTGCTGCGTGGTGACCACGCTTTTGAGCGGACAACCAGGTAACAGAATAAGCTTATAACTTTGTGATTTTTCATGTTACAGTTTTGAAATTTTGTACATACATTCTTTACATAAAAATACTCGACACGTGTTTCAGGTTTCGCATATACTAAAACTAATGTTGTATAAAAAAATAAAAGGCATGGCAGCCATTTTTAGTGTGTTGCGCACTTACCCCGCTAGGTGCGTTTACAGCAAAACTCAGAGGTGACTATTCTAACATCAGATGATTCTGTCTATCAATATCTATAAAAAGTTGGAACAAGATACCTACAATACACAACAATGGCAAATTAGAAATACCACAGCGTCCCATCGCTGTTGCGTACTTCCTTAAAATGCTATTGTTAGCATATACCCATAACAGATAGCGATAGTCTATCAGTGGCGAAGGTCCAAACAACTCGATTCTCACCGGATTCCCTTTGAAAAATGGCACAGTCAGTATTCTATAGACAAATAATATAATCACATTAAAGATATGTACCCCGGTCTACCTCTTACAAAAATTGACCCTTCGCTACTGTAGTGTAGGACAGTTCTGTGATAAACTCCTCCATAGAAATCGTACCGTGACAGCCGTTTTGTTGACAGCTGTACACCAACAAAAAGTTTGCGTACGTAAAGGACTGTCAATACTAGATCTAATTAAAAGCTCATGGCTAAATAATAACAGCCGCTCGGATCGATCTTTAGGTTAAGACGTGCTCGCCTAGGTTGATCTGTGGATGGGTGACCACCCATTACATACCGAGTTTCCTCCGTGCCTCGGAAAGCACGTTAAGCCGTTGGTCCCGGCTGTCATTTGTAGATCTTTGACAGTCGTTACAGGTAGTCAGTGGCCCAAAAAGTCTGACAACCAGTCTTACCAAGGGGTATCGTATTACCCAGTACTGGGTTATGGAGGTCAGATAGCCCGTCGCTCCGTGTAAAATACTGGTATTCAGCTGCATCCGGTTAAGACTGAAAGCCGACCCCTATATAGTTGGGAAAAGGCTAGGCAGATGATGATGACTGGATCTAATTAGTATGCATAAACAACTATTGGCATCCGTGTGAGCCGATTCCGAGAATTTGTTCCAAGTTGAAATACAATGTCTACTATCGTACTTCGTTTCATCTTTATAACAATCATGACAGGCTTTAACGTAATATTTACCAACACTGCTCCACGTGTACTAACACATGGCCACACAGTATTCATCCATACAGACGTCGGACGCATGTACTTATCGATAGAGGTCACACACACGTGCTGTTTAATTAGCATTTATCTATTACTAGCTTAAGCCCGCGACTTCACCCGCGTGGACTTCGGTTTTTGTCCCACGGGATTTTACCGGGATAAAATCTTAATCTAGGTTATAAACTATCTGTGTGCCAAATTTCATTAAAATCCGATCAGTAGTTTTTGCGTGAAAGAGTAACAAACAGTCACAACATCAGTTTTTATTATCTAACTAGCTTATGCCAGCAGCTTCGCCCGCGTGGAGTTCGATTATTTTTCCGACGGGATCATACTACCGGGATAAAAGTATCCTGTGTGTTAATCCAGGTTATAAACTATCTGTGTGCCAAATTTCATTTAAATCCGTTCCGTAGTTTTTGCATGAAAGAGTAACAAACATCCATCCCTTCTCACAAACTTTCGCATTTATAATATTAGTAGGATATGATCTATGTTATGATTTTTTTTTTAGCGTGTAGTCAGTCGTGAATTAAAACACTTCGGCCACCCTAATTTCATCCAGAAATAGAATACTAATTTATTTGTATCACAACATTTGGACAAGCCTTTTACAAGACACGTGATGTGAATTAAAAATAACAGCTGATTCACTTATTTGTACAGTTTTTATCATTCAATTGATCACAAATATCAAGGACAATGAACTGCGATTCAAAAACTGAAACAAATTCCAGAAGAACAATGTTTTTCGAATTTCGATAGTCGCTATCGGTTATCGTATATATCTTTTAAATGCGTTTTATCACTGCGACAATGATAGTTTCATCCAACGCGTAGTATTGGTATATTTTCTTGATGTTTCGATATGAAATGCCATGTGGGGGCTTAACTGTGCATTCATATAATACATTATTATATAGACTAGAAACGGGATATTTACCATGTTTTGTTTTTTTTAAGTTTTTGTGTTTGTTTTTAAAATCTTATATCACATATTAAATGTTGATATCTCCATTGGTCTCTTTGTCTCTCAAGTCTTTTCTTAGTAGAAATCTTTATCTCTATCAGAGATCAGACTACGTGTTTTTATGTGAATGAGAATGAAAAGATCGATGGATTGTGTGAGGAATGATATGGAAAGGAGTATGATGCCGTGACTTCTGACCAGGGAGAATGGAAGAATAAAACGTATTGCGCCGACCCTAAGTAGAATAGGACAAGGGCAGGATTGCAGCACCGTAGACATCAATCGTCATTAATAATAATAAATTCATTTTTTTGAGAGCAGCGGCGGCCCAGTGGATTGCTCCGACTCACGACCAGTAAGTCGTGGTTTCGAACACAGGCAGGCGCATTACTTTGTGTAATTAATTTCATAACCACTGCTTTCAAAAACGGTGAAGGAAAACATCGTGAGGAAACCGGCATGTCGTAGAACCAAAAATTCGAAGACATGTGATATCTACCAACCCGCACTGGGCCCGCGTGGTGGATTATAGCCCATTCTCTCTCATAGAGAGGAGGCCTGTGTCCCAGCAGTGGGAACATTATAGGCTGATTATGCTATTATGCTTATGCTATGTTAAATTCATTTATTCTGGTAATTTACTCCCATCGCCATTTATCACACTACAAACAAATAATTATACATAAAATTTAGAGAAAATAAAATAAATTACAATAAGCATAGAATTGACTCAAATACAATGAAATACAATTAAAATCACATCATTCATTCATTTGTCATCATCGTCATTGACTACAGATTTACTGATCTTTTAACAAAGACGAATTTCACAAAAAAAAAAACTGACTGCGATCAGCAAATTAAACCGCTTTCAAGAGTTGCCAATATCATAATTACAGCTCTTGACCGCCGTTTAAAGGTGCTGTTGTGTTCACTTTAATTAGTGAAATCCGTACTAGGATATTTTAAGGCTGGTTTCTACAAATGAGGGTAGATGGGTAATCAAGTCTGAGAATGTCATCATCATCTGCCTAGCCTTTTCCCAACTATGTTGGGGTCGGCTTCCAGTCTAACCGGATGCAGCTGAATACCAGTATTTGACATGGAGCGACTGCCTATCTGACCTCCACAACCCAGTTAGTACTGGGTACTACGATACCCCTTACCCCCGAAACTCGGTATGAAATGGGCGGTCACCAATCCATAGACCAACCTAGGCAAGCATGGCTTAACCTAAAGATCGATCTGAGCGGCTATTGTTATTTAGTCTGAGAGTGTATAAAATAAAATCTTGTGAACTATAAATAGCCGCTTCACTTGTTTTAAAATCGTCGTAAACACGATAAAGTCAGACTAGGAAGTATATATGTATACCTAGGTCGCGGAAGTAAATAATCTGCGGTCAAGGAGTTTCGTCACGCGCTGGCTGCTAATAAGCTGACAAACATATAAAGGGTGTAACAAGACCCTTAACGAAGCCGAAAGGCACTTGTTCTCCCCGTCTTTGCGATCATTTTTTTGTTCTAGACCATACCTGAGAACCTTCTAGTTACGGAGATATTGGGGGGTCAAACCTCCAACATTTTTTTTAAATACATGTTTTTAAAAATGTAAGATTTTTACTTTACACACCTCCACGATCCCCGTACTCTTCAATCCATACATCAGCATAAAGCTTTGAGTGCGTTACATTGAGTCCTATCGTAAAACATGATTTTTCACCCCAAAAAAAAAAGTCGATTTCAGCAATAATTTTTGCGTAAAGTTACTTAGTTTGATGTACAGAATGCTTGGTTGACGGCTATGTGAAGGGTCTGTTTACACCCTGTAGTAAGTAGATAGCATAAGTATAGGTAGGTGCATACATACATTGTCAAAAGATAAGATGCTCAAGTTAGTGCTTGAAGACCAAAAAGAGAGAGATAGATAGAGAGAGAGAGAGAGACAGTGCAGAGTGCGGGGCAGCGCTAACACCGTTCTGGTGATGATCGCTAACAGACTGGATTGCCTTTACAACATTATTTTTAGTATATGCGAAACCTGAATATAGTTTGTTCAGAATAAGTAACTGAATCGATTCCAATCATTTTTAAACCGTGTTATATTTTGTCCCAAAAATATTTAAAAAAAGTTACAAGTCAGACACCGAGCGACATTAAGTACCTATCGCAATAATTTAGGTACCTACTGCCAAATTATTATTATCAATGAGCTCAAGACGACGCTGGAGGCACGAGCGCGGGCGCGCTGCGTGGTGAACACGTTTTTGCGCGGACAACCAGGTAACAGAACAAGCTTATAACTTTGTGACTTTTCATGATACAGTTTTGAAATTTTGTACATAGATTCTTTACATAAAAATACTAGACACGTGTTCCAGGTTTCGCATATACTAAAACTAAGGTTGCTTATCCGACAATGCTTGTAGCAGACATATTGTTATCTTGTGAGTGTTCGTTTTTGTCTGTGCTTGTTTTCCTGTCTGTATCCTTTTACGTATCTCTTTGTGTATGAGTCTTGTTACTTGAATTAAACTAATTTTATTTTATTTATTCATTTAAAATAAATTATAATGAATGAATGTCAATTTTTTTTTCTAGATCTCAAATTGTATTATGATGTTCAAAAGCGTCATTCAATACCCGCATTGCGTTGGTATTGCGATTGCAATCGCTTTGTTTTTATGAATGCGCAATTAGGGTGCTTCTTATTGACATAGATTATTGTTTCTCAATTATATTCAATTTTAAGAAATTGGGTAAAAAAAGCTCAGCTGGCAAAACATTCAAAAATAAAGACAAATTATTTATGAAGAAACGTTATTTTATCATAAATAAATAATAATAAATTAAAAATATTTTTATTTTTAATATTTTTTTTTATGTTACTTTGTATAGAAATATTTAAAAATGTAAATTGTATGTACAGAAAATACATAAAGGACATAAATCGTTTATTGGTATCAATAAAATATAGCCTAACACAATTTCAATTTATTATTTATTTATTTACATTATATATATGCACGTTAAAATAACATAAAAAAGCCACTACCAGCTCCCTGCAAATCAAACGGAAACGCAGATTGATACACGAGCTAGCCATTATTTCGCGAACTATTATTGTGTCTCGCAAACGCAATTACCTCGTTGCTAGGCTGGAGGCGACAGTTGCTTTACAAATAGGGTTGCCAATTTTAATAATAAAGTCGACACAATGACAAAAAAAAAAAATGGAAGCAATATATTAGGTTGCGTTTCCACCAGAGATGAGCGAGGATGCGTAGCCATGTGTGTGAAACTAACTAATAATATAGCTTCTTTTTTACAGCTTGAGGTATTCTAAAAAAAAAAATTATAAAATCATTTATTTCAATCCATTAAGCATCATATGCATACATTTGAGACAAAGTGTTACAATTAAGATCAATTAAATAATATAAATTAAAATTCTGAAATTATTATATGACTAAATCAACAATTATAAAAATTAAAACTCCGGTCATAAACGACAAACGACGGTAATTAAAACTAAAATTTTAAAATTACAATGACAATAACTAATATACTAATAATACACCTGCCTCTGAGTCATTTGTTTGTATGTCATTACATGCTATGCGTGTGTGCGTTATTAACTATGTGTTTGGTTAGTTCCACACACATCTCACGCTACGCATCCCCGCTCATCTCTGTTGGAAACTGAGCCTTAAAGGTGGTAGGAGGCTGAGATAACAACAGTAAGGAAATAAAAATGTTAGCCCATATTCTAGAAAAATTCCCTGAAATATAATTAATTAAATATCAATTTTGACGTTATAGAAGCACATTAGTTTGTCTTGGCAACTGGTAAATATTCGACAGCGTAAAAACAGCACATGACACATGCATGGCATAGCGATAAAGCAAAAGCATTTGACTAAGCTGCGAATCCTAGTATGACAGGCAGTAGACATTTAAGCGTCAAAATCATTGAGAAGATAAAGGATGCTCAATATCTGTTTAGGTACGTAATTTGGCAATCCAAGATGGATGGCGATATCGCCACAGGATAGGCCTAGATCCCTGAAAGAGCATGATGACCAGAACGCCATGCAAGAACTGGCTGGTTTGAATTGGCGAATGAATAGACTGCCTGATAGGACATGGCTGGGTCTTTGCTCAGGAGTTCGGTAGTATGGTAAGTCTTCTTCTTCATGAAGCTGGCACGGCAGTATTTTAAATTTGGCCCAAGACTTCACCACTTCCATGGCGTCGTCGGTGGCAGCGCAGAGGACATGCATGTTTTGGGGCTAAGAGGACAGGATAGGAGGTCGCACATAGTTTGCGACACAGCTCGACTTCACACCCTCATGCCGTTCCGTCCGTATTTATGTAGTATGATCAGTACGAGCTAAAGAAAAAACTGGCAACCCTAACAGAAGATTCGGTTGGAGTGCACTTATAAAGCCATTCATTTTATCACCCACAAGTATCTGCAATTGATAACGACTTAATGTGAAGACTTTGGACTTATTTTTGAACGATAAGATCCGAGAAGAAGATATTTATACTATGATTAAGCCATCTTAAGATATGTAGCCAGTAGATAAGTTTTTCGATATACAATTACATTAATAGAGCTTTTTGTTGTCAACTGTTCATCACAAAAAAAAAAACACGAACTAGTTCAAGGATTAGAGGTGAACCGGTTAAAATCACATGTGAAAAATGGCATAAAACCGTTATTTATTACAAATTGGCATCAATATTTAATCTCACTGTTATATTTGGGCCCAACTCAGATTGACGTGATCTTAGATTCAGCATCTGCGTAATGTTCATCATTTCATAATTTCAGCCGTAAGACGTCCACTGCTGGACATAGGCCTCCCCCAAGAAGGGGGGTTTTGCCATAATCGCCACGCTTGGCAGGCGGGTTGGCGATCGCAGTATGGTTGTTATAAAACACAGAGAACGCTGCTGCCCATTCTCTGGTAAGTCCCTTAGTCGCCTCTTACGACACCCACGGGAAGATATGGGATGGTGCTATTCTTTACGTCCGGACACCATACAGAACACTACTACTGCGTAATGTTACTAAATGATATTGTGTATAAAATAAACCGGAATTTGCAGATGTAAACCAACTGATTCCGAGGCTGATGAGAATATTATTATTTAAGCCACTCACGCTTTGTTATAATATTATTAGATTGAATGACGCAGAGCTGCATTGTAAACAAAAACATTAATGAAAATTCACTTGAAGGATCGTATGCAATAATATGCATGTCGGATATGTCAGGATTTATTCCGTAAGACTTGTACAACATGTGGGCAGACAATGGTTTCGTGCTATGAAAACACACTGGATGCGATACACTGTTTCTAGCAAAACTAACGAATTACTTGAGATTACAACTTAACACAATAACACGGGGCACAATGAATCGGGTACACTTCCAAGACGTCTCAACTCTGCCGCGATCAGGCATTGAATACCGCCCTCGCCTTAAGTTGGACATCAGGGCTCTGTAGAAGCACGCTGTGTTGTGACTGGTAGGTAAATCGCGTGATATCACCACTGCACACAGGCGCGCTTATCAATTCATTTTATGTCCGTACTAACGACCGGATCCGACATGCAAATAATGTGACCCATACAACACAATGGGGTACTACGATACACAAACGTTTAATTCAAACCTGCACTAGAATAGACTCCAACACAATCTGGAAAAATCGGCGAGTTTAGAGCCTTCCGATACTCAATGTGAATGCAGTGCTCCCAACCAAACAAAGCCCGACTTGGGACTTCAAAGTGTCCCAGGTCCCTACACCTCCCCTTTAGAGGGTTTAAAAACGTTTCTTAAGCTCCAATTAAGGCGATTCTCCCACTGCGCCGCGTTCCGTCGCGTAGCTCGGGCCGCCGATTTTAACATTGCAAGAAAGTATTTGAATTTGTATAGAAAACACACCTAGGACAAAACACTGACAACGCGTCGGCTCAGTGTTAAAATCCCGGGCCCCGCGCTACGCGACGGAGCGCGGTGCAGTGGGAGAATGGCATTACGTGGCCACTACCCATCACCTGGCGACTACATATTCTCATTACTAATTATGGTATAGTACTGACTGGTTCTGTCCAATATAACAGGTTAAGATGGCTTAAGAAAAGCGTATCTGGAAAGATTTGGGATCTTTTGCACAGCTGAGGGACCGATCGTCAAATGAACGATCGTCTTTTATCATGACCTCGGACACTATCGCAGTGTTATTAGCAGATAGGAGGATTTCCGTCATATCATCACTGTGCCACGACATCCTTGCACGAGGCACGGGTCTAATTCGCTTTCTAGGCCAATGCACCTCACACGTGTTTTCTATTCGTTCGAGGTCATATCTTTCTAGTATGTTCTATTGAATCTGCCTCATTGGTCTAGCAAATAGCTAGGTTGGGCAAAGTGCTGTTTGGTTTTTCCAGAAGATTGGAAGCGAGTTTTAGACGAGGAGGTTGTATATGTTTGTGTGTGCTTACATGGCTAGTCGTTCGTATACATGTATAAATATTATTAAATGAATTTCCCATGACGAACCTATCCTGCCCATGCCAACAACAAGTTAAGCTCCTTCCTATTTAGTATTGCAATTGCGACGTGTAAATAAATACATCGCGCGAGGCCGCCTGCTAATCAGTAGGAGGGTACATACGGGCCATCCGCTTGTGACGGCTATTTGTAGAACTTACATACTTTACTATTCTGAGTGTTAGTACTTAGTACGTGGCTTTCAGAAAACCTTTTCAAATATATTTTATTTTGGAAAATAATAATCATCCATTATTTTTACTACTGAGCAGGCGCATTTTTAAAACAACGAAGTCATTCTAGCATCCTTGTTGAACTGCCAAAATGAAACCGATTGACATTAGAATTGTGTTCCTTACAGTGGCGAAGGTTCCATAGAACTCCTACCGGCTTTCCTTTGAAAAATGGCACAGTCAGTATTCTACATATAGACAAATAATAATAATCATATTAAAGATATGTACTCCAGCTTACCTCTTACAAAAATTGACCGTTCGCTACTGGTTCCTTAATAAGGCTGCAAGTCGATCAATTTGACAGTTGACACAATTTTTGACAGGCAACATTATCAGGATCAGACCACAAGAGCATTATAATCAGCAGAGTGCAAATAGGTCGAGGCTTACAATCATGGCGGGTGTGAACAGATGTTATTTGTGCTATATTACGTGACTTGCCGCAGCCATTCGTGTTGGCGATTAGTATTAATTATCACTCTAGTGTAGGTACTTAAAGTCTTCATTAATATTGTTGCGCCAATTTAGTTCCATACGATGAACGAAATGAATTTCCTGACGCGAGGCTTGTTTTGGTTCGAGTCAATCAATCATCATCGTCTTCTGGCTTGCCTTTTCTCAGTCTGGGACAGGATATCGAAAGTGCTAGTATCTTCTACTGTGCTGTATAACATTGTCCCACCACACCCACATCAGGAATTAATCTGAAAGATCTCTTGTGTCTTTATTTTCTAGCGCACACCACAAAGTTGTCTGTTGTTTCATGGCTAAAACTTAAGGTTACTTAAAGCATAAGGTTCTAATTCGGTAACTCTACCTTTCATTTTGAATTTTTTTCGAAACAACAGGCACACCCACCACTCAGCTGTGCCTCGCAGCCGCCGGGACGCGCCTCAACCGTGAGTGTCGTGTCTCCGGTCGCTGCAGTTACGTCGAGCTCGAGCGACGAGTTTTTCTCAACGCCGTCGACTCCACCAACACCACCACGACGACGAGGAAGAGGACGGCCATCAGCGGGCTTGGGACCTCGGGGCCAACCGTCCCCGAACGGGGTCCCCGCTACAGGTGGCAATGTGTCTCGCATGCGATGAACTCAGTCCATTAATGAGAACGTTATGCACGCATATTATGGAGTTACTAAGGGGGGAAGTAAAAATGAAATGTATCTACTTCCAAACGATATCTCAATGATAACAACAAACCCCTGCATTACATTTCTATAAAGGGTGTAAATAGAGGGTCTATTTACACCTTTTATAGAAATGTAAGGGCATTACATGGCTCAAATCCCAAAAACAGCGTATGTTCAAAGAAATTTGTTGATGAATCCCTTCGTGCGTTTTCCGTGTAAAAAAAATATGTTATAGTTAAGTTCATCACAAATAAATTGTATTGTTTAAAATTTTAATAAACCCTCCCAATTTATTTTTGGTTAATCGTAGAAAATAGGTCCTTTTTCAACCTTAATTGTAAATTATCTCTGTAACGGCTAAATAGATCGGCATGAATTTTGTAACAACAAATACGTAATGATATACTTAACAATCTGTATCGCTTTTTTTCTGTTAGTTCTTTTAATATTTTTAAATAATAAATAAAAACCGAAATTTAGCGAAATGTGCGGGGCAAGTTAACAAAAACCAGTACAGGGATTAAATCATCAAGGTCATCGAGCAATGTAATGCCCTTAACATGTCCGAAAGGCACTTATTCTCCCCGTCTTTGCGATATTTTTTTTTATTCTAGACCATACCCTAACCTTCTAGTTACGGAGGTCAAAGTTCCAACTTTTTCACAAGTGTTTTTTAAATAAATGTTTTTAATGTAAGATTTTTACTTTACACACTTGCACGACCCCCGTACTATAGAATCCATCCATCAGCACAATGCTTTGAGTGCTTTCCATCGAGACCTACCGTAAAACGTGATTTTTTCACCCCAAAAAAAAAGTCGATTCCAAGCAATTTCAAATTTCAAAATCATTTATTTCAATCCATTAAGGATCATATGATGCATACATTTGAGACAAAGTGTTACAATTAAGAATAATTAATAGCAATAATTTTTGCGTGGAATCGACTTTTTTTTTTTGGGTTGAATAATCCGAGCCGATTCCGAGCAATAACTTTGCGTAAAGTGACTTAGTTTGATGTACAGAATGCTTGGTTGACGGCTATGTGAAGAGTCTGCTTACACCCTGTAGGTAGTATGGGTTCCCATGCACCTTGTAACAGAACAGCCAAATTAGGAAGCAGTCATCAACAATGATGGCTACTATTTTTAGAGTAGTTGAGAACTGTCAAATTGATTCATTTTTATTGGCCTGCAAGTGATTTTCATTCTCTAGCAATTTAAAATGACCGTCGACCATGACTTTCGACTTCTGGAGTGGAAACTACCGAAAGTGGACAGAGAATTCATATGAAACTAGCTGACCCGCGCAACTTCGCCTGCGTGTCGATTTTTCCCCGTTTTTGCAACATTTTTCATGAATGCTCCGCTCGTATTGGTAGTAGCGTGATGTAGCCTATAGCCTTCCTCGATAAATGCGCTATCCAACACTAAAAGAATTTTTCAATTCGGACCAGTAGTTTCTGAGATTAGCACGTTCAAGCAAACAAACAAACAAACTCTTCAGCTTTATAATATTAGTATAGATTAATAACCAATTCGTTCGTAAGCAACAAGAATGACATAACTCAAAAATTTAGATTTTTCGATGTTGTTTGCAGTTGAATATAAAATTAACAAAAGTAAGTAACAAAATACGTAAAATAAACCTTTCATCTTTTGATTAAAGGTTTAATGAAAATATTTTTAATCTAACTTAAAAAAAACGCTGTTCCGTATTTCTTATTTTTCGAGTTATGTCATTTTTGTCGAATTAATAGATACCAACATTGAGAATTGGTTGTTTAAATGCCGACTAGTTAAAAGATAATCTTAATTGATCTCATGTCGAAGTATAGTTATATAGTTTGACCTTCTAATACATGGAAAAGTCAGCTGAGTGGAAGCGCCAGGGTAGCCAGCTAAATTCAAATCTTACGTTTCTTTGAAATTTGCAGGTCAGTGTCAGGTTGTATCATCATCTGCCTAGCCTTTTCCCAACTATGTTGGGGTCGGCTTCCAGTCTAACCGTATGCAGCTGATACCAGTATTTTACTTGGAGCGACTCCACAACCCAGTTAGTACTGGGTAATACGATTCCCCTTGGTAAGACTGGTTGTCAGACTTTTTGGGCCACTGACTACCAGCAAGCACGGCTTAACCTAAACATCAACCCGAGCGGCTGTTATTATGTAGCCACGAGCTCCTCCAGTGTCAGGTAGTATGTTGATGAAAAATGAGTCGCGGTCTACTAGTATTATGATACCGTGTGGAGCTCGTGGCTAAATAATAACAGCCACTCGGCGGGCTTATCGATCTTTAGGTTAAGCCGTGCTTGCCTAGATTGCTCTGTGGATGGGTGACCACCCATTACATACCGAGTTTCCTCCGTGCCTCGGAAAGCACGTTAAGCCTTTGGTCCCGGCTGTCATTTGTAGATCTTTGACAGTCGTTACAGGTAGTCAGTGGTCCAAAAAGTCTGACAACCAGTCTTATCAAGTGGAGGTCAGATAGGCAGTCGTTCCATGTAAAGTACTGGTATTCAGCTGCATCCGGTTAGACTGGAAACCGACCCCAACATAGTTGGGAAAAGGCAGGCAGATGATCAGCTTCAAAGTTTTAAGTCCCCAAATCCGTTGCTGCGGAATGAATATGCATACAAAAACAAGCTTTGACACGAGTGAGTAACCTTTCTTAAAAGCGACATTATTATGGCAACACAAAGATTATTTTCAAATAATTTTAAACAAAGGAATAGTTTACACTACGTCAGACTACTACATGTACCGCATGTACGGTGCTTCTCATAGTTTTGTTTACAAAATGTAATGTCTTCGAAAATAATGAATCTTTGTTTGAGTAATGACGACGCAGTCTAGGAAATGTGTAAAATGCTTTTATTTTTGTTGGCCTGATCTTTCCTACTTGTAGTATGCTCTTGTAGCTGAGCTAATAGATTGATAACACAATTTACGAACTATATCACAGGCTCACACCACGAAGCCCCCATTCCAGGGTACGCTTCACCTTCCCACTTCCCGCCATTCGTCGTGACTGACAGTTGTCATTAGTGACAGCTACCTGACTACTTGTGGCTGTGGGACAGTGTTTCCATATCTATTAAATAGATACACTACTTCTGAGCAAATGCTTTTTCCAAGAAAACAACATAATACCAGAAAATAAAATATAAATCATTCTAAATTCTTAGAATAGGGTAGATGACCATAAAAACCTAATTAGTCCCTATTGTACAATAAATATATTGGAATCGATTTAGGTACTTATTCTGAACAAACTATATATATTCAGGTTTCGCACATACTAAAACTAATGTTGTATATTACTTTCGTTCAAATGCACGGTGGAATGGGACATCGAGACACAAACGATTACCACGACCTTGACCTTGAAAGGGGTTATACTAGAGGTCATTAACAACAAATTAAGTCCAGTTAACTAGGGGTCAAAACTGGATTGTAGAAAAATTTGGAGAAATCGAACTATTAAAGCTTTTTGGAAATTTTCCGCTTGTCCACCATTAAGTGCTGATTGCCATAAATATCTACGGCGTTTAGGGTGTTAAACTGATACTTTTTTGCAAAAAAATAACCGACTTCCAAAAAAAACTAAAAAGTGGAAGAAAATTACTTTCGGAAGTCGGTGGCAAAAAAGTGAATGAAACAAACAAAAGAACGACTTCCGAAAAGTAAAGTTCTTTACGACTTTTAGTGCTCTTTTTTGGGCAGTCGGTAATTTTTTTCGGCAAACCACCAACCCATTGGGCCAGAACTGTCAAGAACATAACTAAAAATTTTAATTTTGTAATAAATCTTTTTATGATCAAATAACGTGTTTAAAACGCAATAAAACACGTTCTTAAACTTCATTACTTTTTTATTTATTGCCTTCACCGTCGAAGGAACATGCGGTAAAGCCGAATTGTTTATTTACTTCGGGCTTGCAGCCGTGACTAAGACGGTCATGTCCAAATTTCGATGTGCAAGGTTTCTTTGAGATTTCTGCGAAATATCTAACTGTTTTTGGTCACGTAGTTATGAACTGTTAGGATTTTAACAAGTTTGGTAAAGACAATGGGTTGGAAAGTTCTAGTCGATCGTGTGTCGAGGTTAGTACCCCCATCATATTATACGTATACAATGACACAGCTTTTTACTTTGGGTACGGGTAGCTATAATTCGTTTTTGTGTTTTTATAAACGTGCAGTTTTGCATTTTATTTGGAAAAAATAACACGCGTGCAGTCCACCCGTCACAAGAATCGTCAAGACACTGACGTATCGCGGTCCCGAGTATGCATCACAGGGCATGCCCCGTACATTTCGCGAAATTTCTGTTTTTATTTATTATTTAAAAATATTAAAAGAAAGAAGAGAAAAAAAACAATACAAACTGTTAAGTACATCATGACGTATTTTTTGTAACAAAATCCATACCGAACTATTCAGCCGTTACAGAGGTAATTTACAATTAAGGTTGAAAAAAGACCTATTTACTATGATTAATAAAAACGAAAATGAGAATGTTTATTAAAATTTTAAACAATACAATTGATTTGTATTGAACTTAACTATAACATATATTTTTTACACGGAAAACGCACGAAGGGATTCATCAACAAATTTCTTTAAACATACGCTGTTTTTGGGATTGGAGCCATCCTTAAAATATTTATCAAAAAAGCGATTAATCACGAGTTATAATTTTTGTGTATTAAGCTAGGCAAAAAAGGCTCCCAGGCTGAAATGGGATTGGGTGGGTCGCGTGAGCCGCATGGATAACGACAGCTGGGCAAAGGTCTCAACACGATGGATGCCTGAGGATTGACAGCTTCGCCGAGGCCGGCCCAGAAAACGGTGGCGAGATGATTTAAACGCGCATCACGAGAATGGTTCAAAGTGGCACAGGAGAAGAGTACCTGGAAGGATATGGGGGACGCCTCTGCACAGCAATAAAAAAAGCTATCATATCTATTTTTAATCCAGTAAATTGGCATTACAGCCATTTTTTGTTTAACAACAGCACAGTTAGTACATTTTTTTGCATTAGAATTAGGTACTTGACTTTGCTTGACAGACATGATCTAATGCGAGTTCATTCACTCGGACCGCGTCGGTTCACAGCCAACATAATAAAACAAATAATTAAACTAAACACCGTCATTAAGTTTCTAGCGTACTCATTTATTTAAATTCATTTAGATGTATACTTTATGCATTCATTGTGGCAACACATTTGCTCATAGTCAATAGACTGATTGCAGGATATGTGGATATAAAAAAGTTGTATTGCGTATCAACTCATCATCATCTGCCTAGCCTTTCCCCATGGGGTCGGCTTCCAGTCTAACCAGGTGCAGCTGAATACCAGTATTTTACATGGAGCGATTGCCTATCTGGCCTCCACAACCCAGTTAGTACTGGGTAATAATAAGATACCCCTTGGTAAGACTAGTTGTCAGACGTTTTTGGGCCACTGAGTACCTAACAACTGTCAAAGATCTACAAATGACAGCCAGGACCAACGGCTTAACGAGCTTTTTGAGGCACGGAGGAAAATCGGTATGTAATGGGCGGTCACCCATCCACAGACCAACCTAGGCAAGCACGGCTTAACCTAAAGATCGACCCGAGCGGCTGTTATTATTTACCCACGAGCTCCTATTTATTTTAAAAGTTATGTTACAGTAAAATCGATTAGCACAAAATAACGCAGTGTAGAAATAAAAAGCTAATCTTTGCTAATCATCATTCACGATTATATTGATTGACCTCGCTTTAATAAACAATGCCAATTTTGCACAAATCTAGAACGTTATGCATAAGCAAAGCATTTAGTAGCCTAAATGGTAAGAAGCATGCTGAATATAAGGAACTCAGACCGAAAAAAGAATAAAACTATCAGAAAACGCACGAAAATTGAAGACATAATAACAATGAGAATAAGAGGCATTAAAAATGGAACAAAAGCATAGTATTTTGGTACCCAAGAAACAGGAAAAGAAATCGAGGTAGACAGTTTCGAAGGTGGGAAGACGAAATAAAGACCACAGCAGGCAAAACATGGACTAGGAGAACGCAAAATAGAATGGAGTGGAAAGAATTGTGAGAGGCCTTTGACAAAGTTGTGCAAACTGACCGGGTTGTCGGTGTCACCGACTCGCCAGAGCCGTTAGATTAAGATTTAAGGTAAATGTAAAAACTCTGTGTCTGAATAAAGGCTTATATTATTATTATAATGATCCCAATGGAGATGGACCAAGCATCGGCGTTGGTTGATAATCTGGTAATTAAGGTAAGATTAACGGTCTTTCCAATTTCCTACTTCTGATATCCAAGCTTCCTTATTCTGAGAGGGAACGGGCCGTTCTCCAACACGAGGGCCTAGAGCGGATTGGTAATCTCACGTCTTCAGGTTTGGTTCCAGAACATTTTCAGGTTTCCTTCGCAATTTTGAGAGTAGTGGCTGTGGTGAGGTTTGAACCTATAACGCCGAATCTACAACTCCTTAGTCGGGACCGTCAACTATGGGCCACCACTGCTCTCAATATTAAGCATGGTCTTCAGTAATAAACATTAAATTATTATAATTCAAACTTAACAACAAGGAAAAGTAAAAAAGCGCTCTGCCTCTCTCTACTTATTTAAAAAAATTGCTGTGCCCGACAGGGACCATAATTGTTTCTAGTTTTTTTTTTATTTACCACCTGTAAGTGTACATTATGGATATAGCAATAAACGATTTGATTTGATTCATTAAAGACAAGATTGATATTGTTTTTGACAGAAGGCGTTTTCGACCTAGATTGTGTAGTCGTTCAACGTTCATTGGACGATAAGGGCAGGCGGAAAACTCAACTTTGTAGCAACCTAGTTCGAAGCATTAAAATTATTGTAACGGTCGGTGAATACAATTGAACAATTGGGTAGTTGACACCATTAAACAATAATTCCAAGACACAACTCTCGAAAAAATTACTTCATTTTAGACCTGAAAACCCGATTAATTTTCAATTAATTGCAAAATTAAATTTTTAGTTGCTTTGAAATCAATAAATAGTTGAGTCTTTGAGTTGATTAAATAGTGACGTCAAGGCGTGCTATTTCCATTCAAAATATAAGGGGGAATCACGTTTTGACAGCTCTTAAAAAGTATGTCAATTGATTGGTTTGTCAACTACCCTATTACAGAATCTGAATTAATTAATTCATTTTTTCTTTTTTAGTTCCGTCCTGTTGAATTTATAGTTTATTGTTTCATTTGTGTTTTGTTGTTATTTTTTTGTAACTTTGTATGATGCACGTCATGTCCCTGCGGCAAATAAATATATTTTCTTTCTTTCATTCATTTGTTGGAGGTTTAAAAAATTATGCCTGTGGTAGAAATCATCTAACTCCTAAATTAAATAGAAGATTGTAAACCTATACATATAGCCAGCAACGGAAGACCAAAAAAAGAGTAGATCAATTTTGTGGAAAACATGGCTAATACCAGTAGCGAAGGGTCAATTTTTGTAAGAGGTAAGCCGGAGTACATATCTTTAATGTGATTATGTTATTTGTCTATAGAATACTGACTGTGCCATTTTTCAAAGGGAAGCCGGTAGGGATCGAGTAATATGGAACCTTCGCCACTGCTAGATACTGATATGAGACCCATATGATTATGTGGATGTAGATGACATGCTGCGTAGACCACAAATAAATAAGGATAAGAGAAGGAGGGTGAAGAATAAGCAAACTCCGTCCCTACTAGCTTATTCATTATTTATATATAATTATACAGGAAGCGTGTCTATTTATAGTAGCTGGTATGGATGCAGTGGCAACATTGACCTAGAGATGACGTGTGGCATCGCGCCAAAAATGGCGGTATGCCGCTAAAATACTGCAAAAGTATAAACTTATTGAGGATGCGGCTTTTTGGTCGTCTTTGTTGCTTTCTGGCATTGTTTGATTTAATTTTCATTGTCGAGTGGTTAACTGACAACTAAACTATGACTAAACATAATTATCCTATTTGATTTGTTTTCAAATACAAAGCTTCATATAGATTTTTGATATCATCATAACACAAAAAAATAAATTTATAATTTAAAAAACCGCCATCGCAACAAAGAAAAGCGAACAAACATTTGAAAAGTCAATAAAATGGCTGAGCCGGTTTTGATGAAACATGTCTAATTGTAATAGACACATCATGCCCTTTCATTTGATACCCCACTTGGGTATATTTGAAAATATTCGATTTTTCATCTTCCAAATCTAGTTAATGGCTGCACCGATTTTGATAAAAACGTCTAAGAACTATCGCCAAGAAAGTAGCTTAAAATAAAAAAAAATCTGCATCGAAATCGGTTCACTCGTTTAAGAGCTACGGTGCCAGAGACAGACACACATACATTGCGGTCAAACTTATAACACCCCTCTTTTTGCGTCAGGGGTTAAAAATGTTATAGAAGGTGCTCATTTCGCGTCAAAAAGTCTAAGAAGTTCTTCGGTTGTTGAACCTGGTAAGTGTCGTGGAATTGCAATCTTCGGATAAGCAACGGGAAATCTCGTGTTCTAAGTCTGAGGTCCAGATTGTGTTCCTTCGTTATTACAGGGAACAGGAGGCACAGAGACAGGTAAAATAAACGTAAATAATTAAATACAGGGTGTAAACAGACCCTTGACATAGCCGTCAACCAAGCATTATGTACATCAAACTAAGTAACTTTACGCAAAAATTATTGTTAGGAAACGACTTTTTTTTTGGGGTGAAAAAAACGTTTAACGGTAGGACTCGATTGAAAGCACTCAAAGCATTGTGCTGATGAATGCATTGACTAGTAAACATGTCATGGAGGTATTTAAAGTAAAAATCGTACATTAAAAATATGTATTTAAAAAAATACTTGTGAAAAAGTTGTAATTTTGAGCCCCAATATCTCCGTAACTAGAAGGTTCCCAGTATGTTCCAGAACAAAAAAATGATCACAAAGACGGGGAGAACAAGTGCTTTTCGGCTTCGTTAAGGGTCTTTTTACACCCTTTATAATGTAAACAGAAAATACATGAAATTTTCTACCCTTGACGTTTCAATATGTTATGGCGTTCTGTAGTGTTGGCCTGCCCCCATTAACTTACACGTCGTATGTGCCATCTTTTTTCAACTATCGTTTTGGCCCACACAAGTCCGACTAACCAATATTTTCATTCTTACGGTATCAAATGACCTCTAACCAAGGTCAGGCCCCGCAGTATTTTGCACTGAACTTTAGCCAAAGCCTCGATGCGACCTTGGGCGTAAAAGCTTTATGTGATAGCTTAATAGTGCCAAAGTGCCACTATAAACCAATTTGTAAGTGATATTTCAGGCGTTTTTATTAAGAGTACTAACTGTGCCCGGCATGCGTTGCAATGCATCTTTTCCTAACTGTTACATCATCATCTGCCTAGCCTTTCCCCAACTATGTTGGGGTCGGCTTCCAGTCTAACCGGATGCATCTAAATACCCGTATTTTACATGGAGCGACTGCCTATCTGACCTCTACAACCCAGTTAGTACCAGGTAATACGATACCCCTTGGTAAGACTGGTTGTCAGACTTTTTGAGCCACTGACTACCTGTAACGACTGTCAAAGATCTACAAATGACAGTCGGGACCAACGGCTTAACGTGCTTTCCGAGACACGGAGGAAACTCGGTATGTAATGGGTGGTCGCATCCACAGACCAGGCAAGCACGGCTTAACCTAAAGATCAATCCGAGCGGCTGTTATTATTTAGCCGCGAGCTTCCTAACTGTTACGTATGTATCCGAATGTAAATTCTATTATTTGTCTTTTCCTGTGTCGATCCCACCCGTCATGGCTGAATACACGCATACTACAGAGTCTGGTCGTCTCATTTATAGTCTCATTACAAGTATGTAAAACTTTGCACACCTCACATAACACTATCTACCTATTCTACCTGCATGAAATAAACTGTCAATTGCGGAATACTAAACCTAATTTATTTAAAAACTCTTTTTTTTTTCGAATCCATCAAATCAGAGATCATTAAAATCGGTCCAGCCGTTCTTGAGTTATAAATAAAAAACTAACCCGACTTTGTTTTATAGAATAGATCACTGAAACTGAAGATATTTTTTTTTTGTGAAATATTGGGAATTTAAAGTGTGCAATCGTGGACTCTTTATAGGGTCGTCATCTTTCTCCCTTTGTCCCATATTACTTTGGGAGTCTTTTAGAGTCAATCAGCATTTCTTGTATAGAAGAGAACTGGTCGATCAGACAGACAAGAAAATCGACTTCAATTTATAACATACGTAGATAACGTACTCATGGTTTAATAAATGAACTTCCCTTCGCTCCAACTATAACAGGAAGATTAAAAAAAAAATTAGTAGTCACAAAGGCACTAGGGCATGTCCCTATGTCATAATCTCTTAGCCTTCTACGGACCTAACGGGTGTGGTTTGCCATAAATGCATTACCCAGTGTTTGCTAAGCACTTCCACTGATTAAAGAGCAAAAAAAACTAGCTAAGTTAGAAAACAAGTACCTAATATTACTTATTAGTTCATACCCTGAGTTTATAATAATCATTTCATTATCAGGCAACTAAGGCCAAATACACAAAATAATCTTATACAATAATAAACTAATACATATTATAAAAAAAGGCAAGATATGGAACAAGACGTCGACCTTCGAAAGAAAAAAACTGACGTCACATTGGTTTTTTCGGCAGAATCAATAACAAGCTTGTTGTTGGTATTATCTTGAATAACTTATTCCTAGAATTTACTTGTTGTTGTAAATGTCAGATGCTTTCTTTCTGAAAGGAATAGAGCTCATCGGACTCCCACCGGGTGCTCTTGTCCTTAGTGTAGCTGTCACTATATCACTTCAGATTTTGTAGGCCTGAAACTTCACCACTTCAACGGCATTGTGAGGCAACTTTGACTGCGTGTTTTGAGGCAAAGAAGGCAGGATAAGTGCAACATAGTTTGCGACATAGTTTCACATTAACATCCTTGGGTATCCCTCTTACTACCTTTCAACCTTTTTCATCATCATTGCAGCCCAAAGACGTCCACTGCTGGACATAGGTCTCCCCCAAGTGCCGCCCCATTGACCGGTCCCGTGCGACTCGCATCCAGCGGATCCCTGCAACCTTCACCAGCTCATCGGTCTACCTAGTCGCCACTCCAGAACTTTTCAGCCCCATCGGACATCCGTTCTGCGAGCAATGTGCTCTGCCCACTGCCACTTAAGTTTGGCTATTTTTCGGGCTACGGGCAACGTCACATTATACAGAACAACTTTCAAAGATAATTATGAATTCTGTTTCAGACATGACGAATGCTTCACAAAAAAGTTTAAAGAGCCTACGTGTTTAGGATACGTACTCGTAAAGCCCTTCTCTTCAAGTTATATCTTCAAGACATCGTAAGACCGTATTTTAAGTCATATCTTTCCAAAATCAATACACTGAACAGCGTTTGACAAACGCCCGTTTCATCACGTAACTATACCTACACAAGTTTGTTACGGTATCAACCGGACTGTGGACCGTGATTCATAGATTGTGATTGATAGCCATCTTAGAGAGGAACCGGAGAAAGGAAAACCTACGACACCGCTGACCTTTCTAGACACAGACATCGTTACAATATTGTATTACAATTTATCTACAAAGGCAGAATTGCGAATTGGCATTTGACTTCCCATCTTCCAAGAACAGCATACTTTACCCGGAGTGACTGTACTCATTTTTGTGAAATGAACTCATGTTTCAACTTACACCTGGATTCTCCAAAAAGTTACACGCCTTCATTTTTAACGATGACGTTCCTCTCTTCATCCAACTGTTAAAATAGTAAATGCAAAGCTCCATGAGTTTATAGATCTATTAAGTAATTGATATTAAAACAAACTTCCCACAGCAAGCAAGACATCCAATTTCACTAATCAATTTCACTAATCAAAAAGCTTTCAAGAATAATCAAAATCGGAAAACGATTCGTGAAAATAATAACACAGAAAATAAAGTAGCTCAACCTTGTTCAATGCTTCATGAGGAGCTCTTGAAGTGAAGCATTTAAATCTTTATTACTTACTTCGGTCGTATTTATACGGACGGTCTGGTGGTTACGTAATATGACCTTTAGAATCCCTAGGTCAGGTCTTTAAGTTACATAAGTAATATGATTTAGGTTTGGCGTAGATAGGAAGGGAAATCAGTGAATTAACTTAGTGTTACAGGCATTTATTAAATTAGACACCGGTATTTTTTTTTTTCAGGATAGTTTAGAGAGTCTTTTCTATAAATCTGAGATCGATTTCTGGCTGGAAGAAGATATGACCTACTTACAGTTCATTAAATAGACATGCGTCAACTGAAATTGTAGTATGATTTCTATTGTCAAAACAAGTCTTGGACTCTTTAAGAGACCTTGTCGCCTGAGTTTGTTTCGCAATTTCTTCTCAATGTAGTCAGATAGGAAATGGAGACTCCATCTTTAAATACAGCTCGTCGATTTGTTTCGGCTTAAATTATCTGAACTGTTTTCTTTAGATTTTGGAGTACGAAGGAAGCTTAAGAATTCGAGATAATCGCTTAATTACATTGAGAAACGTTCTGGGAAGGATCGGATGTTTGTCGGAAATTGCTCACATTTCTGCCGACATCGCAGATAATCCCTAACAAAAAATCCTAACGGTAGTCGTTTAATAATCCACAAAGTAATACGCACAATGAAGTTTCAGCCATTGTCGTCCCAAATTCAAGGAGAATTCAATTTTGTTTTGTCTCTAGCTTCATATCTCCGCTGATATTCGTTTTGTCCACAAGAACAAAACTATATTGAAAGCTCCAATTTGTACATTTCGAACACATATTCGTAACCTTCGTTCCCAATACTATAGATCAAATTGTATGTTGATTGAAATACGGAAATAGTTTCCTTTGACGAGATATTTGAAATACGAAAAGTAGTTCTCAGTTTGGAATGGAATTTATTCGTGTTCATGTGTATATTAAGGTCTTATTGCTGTATCAGGGTGTGTCTTGGTCTTTCCTTCAGAAGATGTCTTCTTTTCATGTACAAAGGACGAATTCCCAGGACTGGGGTATAATGGCCTCCAGGGCCTCCGAGGAGAAGAAAGAAGACAAACCACGCTAGTTCACTGCGTGGTTGTGATATCGAACCATTTAATCAATTATTTGTTCACAATTTTTAAAACTTATTAGTCACTTTTCACGTGCTAACAATGTGGATTATATATGTTATTACTTTACAACACAATAACTTCACGAAACCTTTTGTTGTAAGCCATAATAATGATAATGTTTATCTGTGACATACTGACAAAGGGGTGTAAGATCCGGCATTGTAACAATAACAATTACAGGGCTGCCAGTAGATATTTTTAAATTATTCGGCAATTTTTCTGATATTATACAAAATTGAATGTCAGGGTGCAAACAGTGCTTATTTTTTTTATTAAACATAAACGAATATAATTTAGGTTTTCCGTATCCAATTATACATGAGGGTCCAGGATACAATCAGTAACCAAATTGTACAGTTTGTATATCCAATTATACAATCTGGCAACCCTATTTACAAACTTAAGACCATGTTTCTTTCGGAAAAAACTGGGTTATCAAAACTGGAGATGTTTTTTTTTTCGGTACTCTGCCGTTTGGTGGTGATAGAAGTTCTTCTATGTTAAATATTAGAGAGGCTAGAGATACCTACAGTATGTTATTCTACGATGTCTTCATCTTCTTCCATCGTATCGATGGTCGACGTCTTGTCAAATTAATACGGTCCAGCAGCCCCCGTAGCATGACCACCGTAGACAAGGGTTTCTTTGACGGAAGCATCGACAAAATGACATATAGTGCAAAGAAATCTGTCATTATGTTGACACAATCTGTCATTTTGTCGATTCTTCCGTCAAAGAAATCCTTGTCTACGGTGGTCATGCTACGGGGGCAGATCACGTAAATCGCATCGTCATTGACGTTTTTTGTATTTTTGTTTAGGTAGCGAAGGGTTAATTTTTTTTAAGAGGTAAGTAAGCCGGAGTACATGTCCTCAATGTGATTTTACTATTTCTCTATGGAATACTGATTGCGCCCGTTTTCAAAGGGAATCCAGTAGGAATCGAGTTGTATGAAAACTTCGCCACTGATAGGTTTTTATCAAAAGGTAGTAATTTGACTTGTGAGAAAGTTAAATGATGAGCAATTTGAGCACTTCCCGATAGTCGTTAGGTCAGGAACGGAACACAATTTCCGAATGGCGGCCTTTTGTTTCGTAATCGTGGCAAAACTTAACAAAACGTCAGGTGCTAGATGCTTGTGTGTGATGGCTAGCTCGCCGTCCGGCTGTCTTATGACTACACTATCCGTGTCGACGGAGCGTTCGCGTTCGCGCCTCAAACAACAAGGAAGGGGTCCGCATGGGCCGATGCTTGCCAGGGCTGCGGGACTGTTCGAAAGCGATACCGCGGCCCTGGAACACAAAGGGCAAAGAAGGAACATGGATGGGTTTTAGTCAGCAGAAGTCTGACACTCCCTTCCGCTCCGCCCAAAGCGGAGGGGCGGGGCGACAAAGAAAAAACGGTGCTCGATGCGTTTTGATTCACAGGATTTGCATCCGAGTTAATTTTAATCATTACATACTGGAAGTTGATCCGACATTACGTAAATTGTAGCAATTCAAGTGTGATGCATGGCGAACATATTACACATTTAAGATATTTTACATGAAGTGACTGCCTATCTGACCTCATATACATATGGTCACACCACACTGTACTGTTGGCAAGACTGGTTATCAGAATTTTGGGCTAATAGCTGCTTCAGTATTCATCATCATTCTCCTACCCTTGTTCCATATTATTTATACTTTGGGTCGGCGCAACACGTTTATTTTCTTCCATTCTCTCCTGTCACCGATCACCCTATCACATACTACTTTTTTTGCATATCGTCGGGGATAGTGCAATCTACCATACGTAAAGTGCGCGTATCTGCACTACGTGTAGGTTTACAGGGGAAGGTTATAAGTATATATTTTTATTTATTTCAACGATTTTTGACCTCATTTTTACATGAATAGTAACAATTCACGTGTTCTATGTATTGTTAACAGTAGAAATGTATTAAAGTCATTAATTTAGTCGCTACGACAATGCGTAATTGAAATTGGCTACATTTGTCAGATACGCGGAATTATCCAATGCTAGTTCCGCGGAATTATCCAATGCTAGTTCCGCGGAATTATCCAATGCTAGTTCCGCGGAATTATCCAATGCTAGTTCCGCGGAATTATCCAATGCTAGTTCCGCGGAATTATCCAATGCTAGTTCCGCGGAATTATCCAATGCTAGTTCCGCGGAATTATCCAATGCTAGTTCCGCGGAATTATCCAATGCTAGTTCCGCGGAATTATCCAATGCTAGTTCCGCGGAATTATCTAATGCTAGTTCCGCGGATTTGCACTATCCCCGACGATATCATTCCTCCCACATTCGTCTCCCTTTCCATTTATATTTATCACCCTTTTCTCTCTAGTCTCATATGTTTCATCCCCCACCACCGAATGTCCTACCACCTCAGACAACTCCATGTCACTTTTCAAAAACTGCTTTAGTTTTATTGGATTAAAATACTGGCAACCCTAAATTGGTCCAGTAAACCAGTTGCAGTTGTGCAAAATGTGTATTAAAACAGGCACACAGTGAGTCAGCCACCTAATTTAGAACCACACTTTGTGCTTAAGCGGCCTACATACTTTACGAGAAAAGTTATTTTTATTTGTTTTTTAATCTCATAATGTTGGTGGAAAATGGAGTCAAGTATTTCAGAAGAGGAGACTACTTATTTACTTTTTTTACATTTATGGCACTTTTTTTTTTTAATGTAGATTATACATATATGTGCATTTCAAGAGGGGAGGAAAATACCTTAGACTTTACACTTCAAAAATATTTGATGAATACTTTATTGTCAATACCATTTTTTTTGTACATGCCCATTTAACATAAAAAAAACAATATTGCTGATGGGCCTTATCTTGATTTTGATGTCACCTAATTGCCTAGCCCAAGCTAGCCAACAAGATGTGTTTTGGTTTAGTTATCAGGGAATATTAAGTTTACTTACTCTTTTGCTTTTCATTCTTTTAAAAAAAAAATTGTCCTCTTTACTAGGTAAACTAATTTTTGGAAGTTCAGTGTTCTATATTTATGCTAAACATAAAGATAACAGTGCAACTTAATAACACAAAAAAAAAAAAAAAACTTAAATATACAAAATTCATTTACTAGTATTATTTTTATATTAGTAAATTAATTTAATATGTCCTACTTGTTTTTATTAAGAAATTAGCAATGTGCAAGAAAAGAATAGCAAGTCAGGTTAAAATTGTGAGAAAAATAACAGGAAAATACATGAAATTTCATTGTTATAAGTTTTGTTTTTCTTATTGGATCCGCAATCAGAATTCACTTTAAGCAGATTTGTACAGTTGATAAAGTCGTTATTATAATAGATAAAAGACATATCCTATGAGAAGAAGAAAACTTAATTATGGTCAGTGGGTTGTCTTAGTGGTGGATTATTATTGTACAAAAACATTTATTATTACAGAAAGACTAAAAAAAAATTAAAAAAAAAAGATTAAAAAAAAAAAATTTAGTTCTAGGCTTGTTTCAGGCAGTTAACATTATGATTAGTTAAAGAAGTTTATTCAAAACCCAGAAAAAGCAACACAGGAGAGAGGCGGGTATGGTAAGGGTGATCCAAAGCCCCAGCCTATGCCGAATCCAAAGTGCAATCCTCTCTCAACGCTGGACATTCATAAAATTGAATTCTGTATGATGGTTTGCTAACTTTTTCAATTTGTATAAAAGCAAATTCACTTAAACTCAGATCACAATATTACTTGAATCTTATTAGATTAAAAAAGTACTAACAATATTTTATGATAATCGTTTTATGCATTAGTAATGCCGATAAGTCCATAAACTGCGTATGAATATTTAATTTCTGCTCTTGCGAAATGCAACCGGCTGCAGTGTATGCCAAGGTCAGAAAATATAAATAAAGAAAAAAAAACTCATCCAAATCGCCGAGTTGTTAAAAAAAGCTAGTAACACATTTTTAAAACTTTCAGAAAGTTACTTGAAGCCCTAGAATTACGACAGGAAGCCCGATCATCGATACTTCACTACGAAAAGCACTTTTAACGAAAAAAAACACAAATAGGTCAGTCGAAAATTAGACCTTGTTATCTCATCAAACTTATTGCTAAAGCATAATTAATTGGAGTGAAATTATTTATATTACTTACCAAAATCTATAAATTGTTTTATAGACAGCGGCGAAGGGTTGAATTGCGAGTAAAAATCAAGCATTTTCGTAACATTGGAGAAAATAGCCCCCGCTAACCTCATCTTGAATAACTTTTAGCAACGTTTACAAACTGAAAAACTGTTAAATTTCCTCGACAAAACTATTTCACAGTCACTGATGATTAGAACACATGTTTTGAAAATTAATAATAAAATTTTTCACCGGCACTGACTTTACGCGTAGAGAAATTTTTTCGACTGAACCAGTGTTGCCCGTTTCTGAACCTTATATATTTCGAAGTGACGTGACCTTTGATCTTCAGTGTTGTCAGAACAATAATAGATTTTTAACTTTGTTGTATATTTACGAAATCTTATAATTATTATTTCAAGGAATTAAAAATTGATAAAATTACACTATTCATTTTTTAGTTTGCAACCATTTTTGTTGTGTCCAAAAAATAGTTTTGCACACATTGCGTTTTTCGGCATGCTTGTTTTAGCAATCAAAATGTCAGTAACAGTCGTGAAATAATTTACCTGCTATTCATACAATAGGAGATGATCTTCTAGCATGATAGTGTGAAAACGAAAATCGGTCGCAGTAGAGCAGGGGTGTCTCTGTAGCGATGCCAAGTCGGCTGGCGATACATCTAAGCGCTGAGAAATCTCTATGAATACGCCACAATGACCGTCCAAACTCAGAATCAACAAACAGAGCATATCTCTTTGCGTCGGGGGGTGAGACATGGGGTCGTAATTTCCCCAAAATTGTTCACCAACGCACTGGAGGATGTTTAAGAAGCTAATATGGGAAGGACGTGCATTAACATCAACGGCGAGTACATCTCACACTTGAGATTAGCAGACGACATCGTCATACTAGCTGAATCACTGCACGACTTGCAGCAGATGCTGGATGGCCTAGTTGATTCTTCAATATGCATTGGTCTCATGGTGACTTGGACAAGACACAGGTTATTCTCTCTACTCTCGAGTTTGTTCGAGAATATGTTCACCTCGGGCAAACTCTGCAGTTTGGTAAGAACAACTTTGAGAGGGAGGCTAACAGAAGAATTCAACTGGGCTGGGCAGCGTTTGGGAAGTTTAATCGGGTCTTCTCGTCGCCTATTCCACAGAGCCTAAACACTAAAGTCTTCAACCAGTGCGTCCTGTCTGTTTTTACTTACGGGGCCGAAACGTGGACACACAGTACGGCTGGTCCATAAAGTCAAGGTCGCTTAGCGAGCTATGGAATGCGCTATGCTTGGAGTCTTTCTGAGGGGTCGCATCCAAAACGAGGTGATCCGACAGAAAACCAGTGTTGTCGACAGAAAACCGGAGTTGCTGAAGGGGCAATGGGCCGGTCATGTTAGCCGTAGAACCGATAACTATTGGGGTACTTAGACGTGTTCTTGAGTGGAGACCGCGAATCGACAAACGTAAGGTGGGACGCCCACAGGCTCAGTGGAGTGGCGTTCTTCGCAGAGTGGCTGGTGGCAACTAGATGAGAGTTGCTGAGAATCGAGTTGAGTGGCGTGCGATTGAGGAGGCCTATGTCCAGCAGTTGACTGCTATAGACTGATGATGATTATGACGAGAGTGGGTAAAAAAAAAAAAACTTTTGTAAAAATGTTTTGTTGATCGGTCGATGATTTGGCATTGTTGGCAATTTGGCATAGAGGTGATTTGGTATTGGTATGGAAATCGTTGGCAGACAGACAGAACTGACATATGTATGACATATTATCGCAGCAGGAAAAATAAAAATCATAGCCATAGACTACTATATAATTGATATATACCACTTGACCAACGAAGCAGTCGAGGTAACACAGCTCACAGCCATAACCCGAAAAGGAAATCATCATATATAAGTTGCAATCCATAGCCAAAGACAGAAAAGTATAATATAATAAACATTCTAGATTCTGCTGGCTGCTGTCAAGAAATACTATTACCCTCCCTTATTATTATTATACTCTTTGCTATAGCCTTCCTTCAGGGTAAATTAAAAAAGTGTTGCTGTCAAGTGTCAGCTGATAAATTTTCTTACAACTATTTTCAAAGGAAGGACGAAGGGTAGTGTTTGTAAATATATTTAGAATGATAGGTTAGCAAATAACTACTCTGATGTATAAGGCGACGTTCCCCGTTCTCCAGCATTGTTTCCAATTCCATGTACAAAGACCCGTGAGTTCCCTCCCTATTTTGTGTCAGATTCCTTTCTCCATTCTCATCATCATTACCATTGACACTATTGGTACCATAACATAACATCATGCCTGTAATCCCGAAGGATTTTGTAGGGGTGTATTTAGTTCACATTTTGCCCATTATAGATGACGAGCCTAATGCTATTAACTGGCTCAAATG
The DNA here is from genome assembly GCA_905163415.1 of Noctua fimbriata. NCBI lineage: Eukaryota > Metazoa > Arthropoda > Insecta > Lepidoptera > Noctuidae > Noctua > Noctua fimbriata. The sequence continues at coordinate 10,735,423 of LR990948.1, read as the reverse complement.
GTGATGTCAAATCTCTCCGTGCTGTTACTAAGAAATTAGTTATGGAAAAACTTATTAACACTAGCCAATTTAGGAATCAACCACAAGACCAAAGAGACAGTATGCGCCTAGTACTATTGGTAGCATTGAAGTCCAATGGACAGCCTTTTTCCATCCGCTGCTGATTGTAAGCTTCCAGCATTTTCTTTCATATTCATCATCATCATCGGTCGCCTTGTTCCAGCCACCACTCAGTTTGGCTTCCTGGCTTTTGTGCATTTCTTCCCTGATATGCAAGTTGCAGTCTCAACCCAGTGGCCTACCATGATGTCTTATAGCACAAGTAATTCCAGTGTGGGAAAGAGATGGCGCTAGAAAACCTGTATAGCTCTGTCTCTTTCCCATACTGGAAATCAAATCAAATCTTTTATTTGTGATACATGGGTAACATGCAGGTGTTCAATACATAATTATATAATAATAATGTTCATTCCATGATCAGCCACTTGGACATACAAACTTTTAAATAATATATTAAAATATGAGTCTAAAATTACAATTATTTGATATAAATTCAATTTTTTGTTCAAATATAAACTATATTACTACTATTGGTCATGCATGACAGACACAAGACAAAAACAACAATAAATTAAAGTCAAGCGGACATGAAACATTTAAAAAGTTCTAGTGGTTAAAAATTCAGCAACAAAGTAGTAACAGTTTTCTGGAATTACCCTTGCTTTAAGAGATCATAGTAACCCACCTGGTCTTACCTGGAATTTTCTGAAAGCCATCATCAAGCTAAGCTGTTGGTCGGCCGTCGCTACATCTTGGCCAAGTGTCACTACCTGCAATCTGACATCTTTCTTATTGTGTACCTATAGTGTTTGTTTGTTGATGTTCACCCCTCATTTTGAACATTGTTATAACTTTACTTTAAATACTACCATGACCTCTGTACTATTCTATGCATCCATCGCCTTAATATTTTAATTGCATTACATTGAGTCCTACCGTAAACCACAATTTTTCACTTAAAACTAAAAAGTTGCTTTCCGTAAAAAAAATTAAGCGGTGTTACTTAGTTTGATATACAGAATGCTTGCTTGACAGCTTCATGAAGGGTCTGTTTACACCTTGTATAAAAATTGTGTTAGTAGTCCTGTTATCATATTCCTGGATTATCCTTGTCATTATACCTACCTTGAGGATCTAATATGCATCATTTCATTGATATCTATACTATCATTCTCATTTTCTTAGCTTTAGAAGTGTTAGGAAGGTGTGTATTTGGTTAATTAAATACATCAACTTTTTCCCGTGGGGGTAGACAGACACCACAGTTTGCCACGATGCTATGATCCTTACAAACTCCTTTCGCTTCATCCACGGTCATACATCTGGTCATACTTTTTGAGTTACTGTTGTAAATGTTTCATTTTAGAGTAGTGCTCGATATTAAACATATTCTACAAAGATTTACCGTTAAATATTCAGTCACTTAAAGAAAGTAAGTTTTGGATCTGGTGAAGAATTAATTGATTTGTTCTTCTGCTGTCAACAGTAAACATAGGCATTTGGTTACTTAATGTGGCGTTGTCTCTTTGTTCCGGCTAATCTCCGAAACGGCTGGACCGATTTTGACGGGTCTTTTACTGGCAGACAGCTGATGTTCTACGGAGTAACTTAGGGTTTAACTTTTATTTTTGAAAAAGGATTAGAATTCCGTGCAAAAAATTAAAACCCTCGAAATTGTTAACAAAATCCAATTCAAACAGGGCATATTTTTGTTTCACGCGGACAACGGACATGCGGACAGCTAGTTTTAAATAAATAAAACTCAAGGCAAATAAAAAGTTACATTTGAAAAATCTTCAAAGCCCGTTGTAGAGGTACTAGAGGGCTTTAAGATTTTTGTATGAAGCCTGGCCGGCCTAACTTCCGTCATTTTATTTTATTATCAAAATAGCGGGTCACTCATAAAACCTATATTAATCGATAGCTGGTATCAATACAAACAACTTTTGTATGAGACAGAATGTTCTATAGTGTCACGTTTCCGAGATATGAGCTATCAAAGTTAAACCCATTCACTGATGGCATCTTCAGCACAACTTTGGTTTGATTAGCCATATCATCAATACGGGTTGTATTGAATAAAGTAATTATTTAAATACATACGTGTTACGACCGCGAATCATATTTTAATCAACATAATTGACACTGATCTGCAAATTGCAAAAAACGTTAGAGAATTTGAATTTCGCGGGCTACCCTGGCGCTTCCCCCTTCCTCTTCCCCCCTTCCCCTTCCCCCTTCGTCCTTAATAAAGGAACGCTTGTGTAGATTTTCATGCGTTTAAACGCAGCAGGCCTCCCACTAGGTGGACCGATGACCTGATGAAGGTTGCAGGGATCCGCTGGATGCGAGTCGCACGGGACCGGTCAATGTGGCGACACTTGGGGAAGGCCTATGTCCAGCAGCGGACGTCTTTCGGCTGAAATGATGATGATGATGATGATGAGACGCAGCAGTTCATTATGTCTGTCAGAGAAGTTAGGTTTTTTCAATTTAATTAATTGATTCAGAGACGTTAACTAATTCTACTCTCCAACTTTCAGATCATGCACAAAGTCTTTGTCTACGGAACTCTGAAGCGAGGTGAACCGAACCACTATTGGTTGCAAGATGTGAAGAACGGCTTCGGCAAGTATTTGGCTGAAGGAATCACGAAGACTAAGTACCCTCTCATTATCGCAACTAAGTATAACATACCATTCCTGTTGCAAGAGCCTGGAGAAGGGTACAATATTGAAGGTAAGATTAAGCTGAAGCTCACATGTACAGACGCCAGCAACAATTTGTCAAACTTTATTAGATTTTCAACTTGATCGCTAAAGCATTATGTTCAAGGTTGATTGGGAAAATTTGACAGTTTCGGGTAGCTTGATGTGCTGGCGTATGTACGTGGGCTTTTTAGTTTTACTAAGACTTCCTAATTGTAAAACTCGCTGCCCATTGGTCGAGTGGTCACGCCAGCAACAATTTGTCAAACTTTATTAGATTTTCAACTTTATTGCTAAAGCATTATGTTCAAGGTTGATTGGTAAAATTTGACAGTTTCGGGTAGCTTGATGTGCTGGCGTCTGTACGTGGGCATTTTAGTTTTACTGAGACTTCCTAATGGTAAAACTCGCTGTCCATTGAGGTCCTGGGTTCGCCCCCCGGGTCGGGCTTAATGTCTGGGCTTTTCCATCAGGAATTTTTCAGTAGCAGCCCGAGTCTGGATTTGTGCCTGGTTGATGGCAATAGGCTTGCCCCCTATTACATAGGACTTAAACATAGCTGGCGTGATGTGGGTGTACTATTACAGGCATTATGTTATGAAAAACCCAATATCATTTTGCTTGATCCCGGAATCGAACCCAGGACAGGACGGATCTGTCATAGGTAAAACTGATGACTCAATGGGAAAGCAATTGTGAAGATTTGTGGGTTATCATAGACATCTCGATTACAAAGTCTGTTCGTCAACTAGCTCTGTGCGCTGTTTATTTGCCTCCACCTCTACTTCGTTCAACCCTTGAACAGTTCTTGGACTCTTGTAATATTAATTTGAACAGTCGGGTCTGAAGTCGTGTATAGTTGGTGACTTAAACTTAAGTAATATTGATTGGAACATGGTAAGTGAGTTAGATAGTTGTTATATATATATAACACCAGGTATTGGTCACTTGTTAACTGATTTTAGTCATATAAACAAATTATTTCAACTCAACAATATAACAACTAAGTCGGGACGCATACTTGACCTTGCGTTGACTAACTTAACTTCGGGTATCGTATGTTCTGCTCTAAATCCCGTAAGTATAATTGACCCTTTGCATCCCCCAATTGAAATTAATTTAAAATCATACAAAGACACAAGACTTCCGTATTATAGTAACAAAAGACTGAATTTTTATAAGTTAAATTATGATATTATATGCAAGCACTTAAATGAGATCGATTGGGACCTTTTATTTGATGGCGCTCACGATGTGAATGATATGCTCAGTATATTCTACGATTAAATTATAAGTACTATAGAGATGCAAAATCCATACCATCCGTAAACATAAGACATACCCTTCCTTCGATAAAAAAATAATAAGAACCTTGAGAGAAAAGGAAAAGATTCGCCAGCGATACAAAACATATAAAAACCCCATGGATGAGCTTGAACTGAAGCTGCTGAGTAAACGGTGCTCGGTTATGGCTGCTTCCTGTTACAATAAATATGTTAGCGACCTAGAAACTGTAATAACCAAGGACCCGAAGCGATTCTCTGCTTATATCAAGGAAAAGCGTAGTGGTACACATCGTCTTCGGATGGCATCAAATTTTTTTTTTTTTTTTTGCCCCACCCTAGGAATTTCTCCTGTATCGTGGGTGCGTTTACAAACATTTAAACTCACATACACAAACAGACAGACCCGGAACAACTACCTGTAGATCATACAAATATTTGTTCCGTGCGGGGATCGAACCCGCAACACGCAGCGCAGCAGCCAATCGCTCAGCCACTGCGCCAACCGTGCCGTCGATCAATATATCAGAAATGTTTGCTGCTCCCTTTTCTTCCATGTACAGTCAACAAAATGTGACTCATCATTCATCTTCCTCTGAGTACATTCAGGACATGTTAGCTTATACTTACCTTTGACTACACCAACGATTGAGATTGATGCCGTGCTCACTAAATTGAAATCCCTGGATCGCCGAAAAGGCGCTGGACCCGATGGAATCTCTCCTTATTTTGTCTCCATGTGTGCTTCGCCTCTGGCAGCTCCTTTATCACGGATATTCAATCGATCACTTGTCTCCGGCATATTCCCAAAGCTTTGGAGGGTAGCAAAGGTTGTACCTATTCATAAATGCAGTGATCGTAATTATGTGGGCAACTATAGACCCATTTCAGTTTTATCGACCTTCGCCAAACTTTTTGAATCCTTGATTTGTTCCTACATCCTAGTCTCATTTGAAGCTTTACCTTAGTGATACCCAGCATGGCTTTGTGAGTTCAAGATCTACGTGCACAAACCTGGTGACTTTCATGGAGACCCTAACGAGTGCCATAGACTCTGGGAAACAAGTTGACGTGATATATACCGATTTTAGCAGGGCCTTTGATCGCGTCCCTCATAATATACTTCTTTATAAGTTAGCTGCTTACGGCATCACTGGCTCCCTCCTTAATTGCTTTAATTCTTATCTCGACGGTCGTCCCTTCTTTGTTGCCCTCAATGGCTACCAATCAAGCTCCCACAATGTTACATCTGACGTCCCACAAGGATCACATGTTGGCCCAGTTTTATTTAACCTATTTGGTAATGATCTCGCCAACGAGTTGAAATTCTCTGAGTGTAACATGTATGCCGACGATTTAAAATTTTGCAGAGTAATCGAATTAGACCTCGATGTTAAGTTGCTACAGAAAGATATTGTCATGTTAGTGAAGTGGTGTGATGAAAATGGTATGAGCTTAAATATTAACAAGTGCTACCACGTGAAATTCACTAGAAAAACAAAATTAACTCGATCTGATTATTACATTAGTGCTAACTTAGTGCAGGAGGTGGAACAGATAAGAGACTTGCTAGCTCTGTTCGATAGGAAGTTAACATTTGTTGGTCGCATTGAAAATGTAGTTAAAAAAGCCTCAAGAATGCTTAGGTTTGTCATTAGAAATGTTACCTGTTTTAGACGCAATAAAACTAAAATTCATCTTTATAATAGTCTGGTCCGTAGCTCGTTAGAATATTGCAGCACCGTATGGAGACCTCACTATGCCATCCACGCACTAAGATTGGAAAGGGTTCAAAAAAAAATTCTGTGCAATTTAGCATATTCTTCCGGGATAGCTAAAAAGAAAGTATCATATAAAGAGAGACTTTTGCATTTCAAAATGGTATCCCTACAGAAGAGAGATTTACTGGATTCATCATTTTTATTTAAAATTTTGCGACATAAAATTGACTGTCCCCAATTATTGAGCAGAATCAAATTCCGTGTGCCCACGAAAAGCTCACGAGCTCCTATTATCCCCTTGCGTCCTCCTCTTCGCAGAACCGTACTTGGTGCTAATTCGCCTATCCCCCGCCTATGTAAACTATTAAACAGCTGCAGTGATCTCGTAGATGTGCACTCTGACTCACTTGGTAGGTTCAAAAGCATTATTTTTAAAAACTTGTAAAATAATAATATAAGTATTGAGGCTTGCATATTATATTGACTATATTTAATTAAATTTTTTTTATGTTAATTTAATTGAATTTTTTGATTCTTGATTTTAATTTTGACTTTATTTAAATTTTGATTTATATTTCGATTTTGATTTCAATTTATATTTTGATTTTAATTTTGCTTTTGTTTTTAATTTTGATTTTGATTTTGATTTTGATATGGATTTGATTTTGACTCTAATTTTGATTTTAATTCTGGTTTAATTTTAATTCTGATTCTGATTCTGATTTTAAATTTATTAATGATTTGAATTATGTATTTAAAAATCATAGTTGTGTGCGGTGAGTAGTTAGGTACTCATCTGATTTTAAGTAGGCACCCAACGACAAATAAGTAGTGCATGATGTGCTTACCGGTAAGAGGTTGATACACTTGTCTGTGACTCTATTGAATGTATCTCATATGTTTGAATCTGTGTATTCAATAGTTGGTGAGCCAAATAAATAAAATAAAAAATAAATAGGTCCGATTCCCGCTGTCTGCTGGGGTCCTCGCAGCAGTCGCGCTTGCGACCATGAGACGAGCTGTGGATGAAATTGGGATGTGGATAATATTGAGCCCTTTCTTGCAGGTGAAGTATATGAAATTGATGACACCATGCTTGCCAAACTAGACATTTTAGAGGAACACCCAAGTTATTATATACGAGAAAAAGATGAAATCTTAACTAAAGACGATCAGTAAGTAATGTTTAATGTTTTTTTTAAAGCTTACCTGCTTCCCTAAGTCACGGTATCTCAATTTTGTAAATAGCTGGCAAATATGTCGCTGTTTTGATGAATTTATTTACGTTACACTGAATATTTGGTGTTAATTGTAAAAAGCAATGCTTTTTAACATCTAAAACTGTTTTGCACTTTACACAGTGTTATAAACGCAAAACTTAGTCAATATGTTAGTGCATCACAGAGCGATATTACATTTTAATTTAGTAATATTAAAGTAATTCACCATAACAGTAGATCATTTGGCCACTCAACTTCTTAAATTTCTCAACTTAGAGGGTTGTATAGATGATTTTAATTCAGTAACATACAACGTGACACTGACCGGCAAATTGCAAAAAACAAAAGAAAATTCGAATTTCGCGGGCTTTCACGGCGTTTCCACCTTAAGCCAACTTTCAGAATGCGCTCTCTAAAATCTACCTTGTACTTTAAATTTTCAGGGTATGGGAGTGCTGGGTGTATTTTCTGAAGAACTTTAAACGAGATCTCCTAATGAGGCCGCGCTTGGTCACCTACAACAGCACAGGTCCCCACGGCTTAATCTACATGGACAGGTCTCAGCGAGATTCCTCATTTGACCATAAAACTGAAATTAAGACTGATTGGTTCCCTGAATAGTAGTACTTACAGGTAAAGGTCAGTAGATTAATTTCTCCACTTTTTTTGTGATAGGTAGATATTGTTTTTTTATTAGATTTATTATAGTAATCAAAAAATTGGCTAAGTTCTAATGCTCGTACTCACTAACTCAAGCGACACATAAGCGAACGCCACAGCGTGTAGCATTTAAAGGGCAAGCGCTAGGGAAACGCGCGAGATTTAAATTTTCTTACTTTTTTTTTGCCACAGATGCTTTTTACTGGACTGCCAAGGAAGGGTTACGTTTTTCGCGCGTATCTTGTATGTTTCTATTTTGTAAATTTCTATATTACCTCGTATGTTCGAAATGCTGGATGGACGTTTTCTTAAAAAAAAAAACAATGATTTTGGCGCTAAATATTGTAAGTCGTTAATATGTTTTTTTCAACCAAACCCATCGAGTAGGGTATCAACATGAAGGAAATTAAAAGGAGATTACAAATATACACTAATACTTGTTTAATGAAATAGTCAAACAACGGGATTAAATGAACTTAGAGGGTTGTATTGATGAAGAATCATCAATACAACCCTCTAAGTTCAGTTATAATCATTAGAAAATGATTATAACTCAGTAAAACCATATTTTGTTTCGGTCACGAATCATATTTTAATCAACATGCAGCCTGACGCTGACGTAAGAAAATTTTAATTTCGCGGGCTACCCTGGCGCTTCCACCTTAAAGTTGTCAGTGTTGCCAGGTTAAATAATTTGAAGACCTGCTTTGAAAAAATTAAAACTTATTTTCCGAAATACACTTAACATTTCTTTTTATTATTTGAAATATTTGCATTGATCTACTGAACTTTTCCTGTTGTACTGTTGGTTTGCGGTTTTATTAAGAGTGCTTTCACACATCGGGCCTTTGATTTGTGAAATTTGCTTGCGAAAGAGAATCTATAAAAAAAATCATTCTTCCACAATCCAACCTCTTCCCACAAGAGTCCGTGAAAAAAACAAAATACGATCGTCACAGATACGCTTTATTTTTCAGCGAAACTGATGATTCCTATGAGGAGGAAATGGACAATTTATTGTTAAAAGGGATACAAATTAATTTAAAAAATAAATAAAATGGCTTTTAAATTAGGTAAATAAAAATTATCGTTACAATATTCTCTTGCATTTGCAGAAATACTACCAAATGGAAAACAGAGTCCATGGACGATTTATTCATTGATCAAAGAAAGAAAAACACTACGCCTGAAGAAAAAAAGTAATTTGAAAAGTACTTGTAAAAGAGTAAATTATATGTGAATATTTTTATTATAGTTTTATTATAATAATTTGTGTTTTGACATGAATTTTCATTTGTAAAGTAGTTTTTGCTACTACCGCTTTGTGACGTGAGTTCCATTAACGGGTAGGGCACATACAGAGCAATACTTTATGCCGCTGCCGGTTGCGTGTACAGTCAGGCCGAGGTCTCGCAATACTTAAAAACTCTTTACATTGTCATTGTATCACTACGGGTCGCACATTCTTGTCTCATTTAGTTGACACTACCAATCAATGGACATAATTTTATTAGCTGTCAAAACGCGATTGCCCTATGCATTTTGAATGGCAATTGTGCAATGAACTAACTATCAAACATTTAACGGACACAAAGAACACCCAGATTCACGGAACAAAACAAAATAGATCACACAAATATTTGTCTCAGATGGGAATCGTACACACGAACACCCGGTGCAAAGATAGTGGCAAGGCAACCACTATAATAACCGGTAGACCAGACCCGTGACGTCAAAATGTTATAGTTATAACAACAAATTATTATAATAAAATTATACATATAATTATTATTTTCGCAACGTAGATAGCATTATTAGTGGGATAGAGCGTGAATACATTATTATGTACCTAAGCTGAAAAAAAAGATAGTAAATATATCAGTGTTATGGTGTTGTACACATTTTAATTATTTCTGTTATGTTGGCCTCTTTAGGGCTACATGCAATTGTCATTGTGTCTTCTAAATGAGTGGAAAGACTAAAATTATTAGTTTTGTCGCGGGCCGCATAATTATAGTCCGCGGGCCGCATAATTATAGTCCGCGGGCCGCATAAATATCGTCTGCGGGCCGCATAAATATCGTCTGCGGGCCGCATAAATATCGTCCGCGGGCCGCATTAATATCGTCTGCGGGCCGCATAAATATCGTCTGCGGGCCGCATTAATATCGTCTGCGGGCCGCATAAATATCGTCTGCGGGCCGCATAAATATCGTCTGCGGGCCGCATAAATATCGTCTGCGGGCCGCATTAATATCGTCCGCAGGCCGCATAAATATCGTCAGCGGGCCGCATAAATATCGTCCGCGGGCCGCATAAATATCGTCCGCGGGCCGCATTAATATCGTCCGCGGGCCGCATAAATATCGTCTGCGGGCCGCATTAATATCGTCCGCGGGCCGCATAAATATCGTCAGCGGGCCGCATAAATATCGTCAGCGGGCCGCATAAATATCGTCAGCGGGCCGCATTAATATCGTCCGCGGGCCGCATTAATATCGTCCGCGGCCCAGGCCGCAGTTTGACGACCACTGCTCTAAAGTGTTCTTGGCTGATATTGCACTTTGTCCCACCTGGTGAGACAGCTTGGTGGCGCAAAGTGGGTTAAGTGGAAATAGTGGAATTACTAAAAACTAACAGATGCAGTGGCCCTCGTGCACTGGGTGGGCTAACCCGGCGACACTGATGGCGCATTTAGCCTTGGTCGTTACCCCGTATCCGAGTATTCGAATGCCTTGGACTTAAATTTGGGCAACCGATGCATTTATCGCATTGGAATACAAGCTTTCAATTGCGAAAAAACACGTTGAAACCGGAGTAGTTTGTCCGAAGTCTGGTGTACTCGACCGCGTACATTAACACTTAGTAACGACCAAGTGTCTCCGAATTATACACATACGCAATCGAATACGGGTGAACGACCAAGTGTAACTGCGCCATGACACCGTTAGCCCCGGCTTTGTGTGTAGACTCCTTTACAAGAAATATTACTATTTTTTTTTACAGCAACAATGTTTCCGTTGTAGAAGATTTGGACGACGTTGATGTTATGCCCAAAAGCAGCGGAAATTGAACATAATACATTGGTAAAGTGCCACAAGGCTTGACGATATTTTATAAATTAAATAATTCAATATTTTTGTACAAAATGCATTCCTAAAGTAATACTGACTTGTTTAGTTTTTGATAAGTTCAAAATTTACACTTGTTATCAAATATATATTTTTAAATATTATGATATTTTGTTTTATTTAGTATCAAAGTTAATAATTAAACTAAAATCAAACTATAAAAGCCATCAAAAAACTCCTCCTCAACGCTGTCAGCTGGTAATGTGCCCAAGAGACTGGCCGCGTTGCCACTTTGTATGGCCGCGTTAACACTTAGCCTCTGGCCAAGGTAATAGTCAGCCCTTGGGTCACGGGAAGCGTCAAGGCGTTTCAAAATTTCCTTAAATAGGCTATGAGTACTCGGACCCCACAGCCCCAGAGTTTCAACCCCTAACAACTCGAAAATATAGTTTCCACAAAGTTTATCATATTTACGCCGCTTGAGGTTCTCTGCAGCTGCACAATAGTGCCAGCACAGCACAATGAGCTTGGAAGATGTGATGGCGCAAGAGTATCGACACATGTTGCGTCGCCGCTCTTCGGCTGCATGACAGGCCGTGGTGACAGAGTTAATTGAATCCTACACTAATTCAACTTAATAAGGTTATCTCTCGACGAGTGGTCGACACTTCGCGTGGCTGGCTCTTTCTTTGGTCAAAGAAGAAGGCCATTCAACGTGGCAATGCTGTCAGTCTTCTGGGCGCGTTCCCGAATGATAGCGATGCGGAAAAGTACTTTGACGCCTAGTGTCCTATTGTCGTCTTTGTGTATATTGCAGTTTTTTCCAGTATTGCTTGGAACCTTAAAACCTCATGTGTTTTTTTAAACTGTCAAATTTGAAATTAGAAGAGGTGGAAGCGCCAGGGTAGACCGCGAAAAACAATTTTTCTTACGTTTTTTGCAATTTGCAGGTCAGTGTCAGAACTGTCAGATTGTGTGTTGATAAAAAATAAGTCGCGCAAGTAACACGTATGTAGTTACAGAATTAAAATCATGAATACCACCATCTAAGTTCATTTAACCCCATTGAATAATTTTTTCATGAAATAGTTTATAATTTTTTTTTTTTTAAATTATAATATGCTTAGAATATTAAACGAGAGAAATTAATTGGCATCTATTTCACCCCTCTCGCATCACGAAATCACTGGTACTCGTACCTATTCAACTAGACACGACGAGAGTACCTACGCTTGGGAGTTAGGCCATAGAATATCGCTGCGGGACTGTTCGAAAGAGATACCGCGGCCCTGGAACACAAAGGGCAAAGAAGGAACATGGATGGGTTTTAGTCAGTACAAGTCTGACACTCCCTTCCGCTCCGCCCAGAGCGGGGGGCGTCACTTGATGATTTCCCATCCTAAAAAAAAAAAAGGCCATAGAATATAAGTATTAAACTACATACACACAAATTTGGCTCTTTTGAAAAAAAAAAAACAAGCCTAATGTTCTAATGTTCATTATTAAATTGCCTACCCATTAGTATAAGTAGCAAATTATTATTATTTTACCGTCGACTTCTACCGTGACAACTGTCATATAAGTTATCTATGCTTATTATCAGCTGTCTTTTGAAAGCATGTTTCACAAATAGGTTATGATTAAATTCTGTTTTGGTTTATTATTTTGAGTGTTTTACTTTTAAGTGAGACAAATGTGGTAAAAGTCCTTCGCGTTACCTAATAATGGATTTCGCACGTAAGCAGCTAGAAAAATACGGCTGGACCGATGGTAATTATTTGGATTTCTAGTTTACTTTTAATAACTCCATGTCTTGTTTACATCAATCGTTTTCATTTAGCTTAATTCAATTTAGTGCATAAATAGTCTTAGAATTACTGCTAAATCAGTGAAGAACGTATTTCTGTACATAATATCAATTTCAAACTTTAGAAACTGTTTCTACACTTCAGACTACTAACTACTACGACTACTAACCTATGTACACCTCTTGCTTCGTTCATGGTCATACACTCTTGCCGGACACGAGTACTACGCACTTGCCCAACCTTTCTGAAGAACATCAAAGTATATATTTCATGTATGGAATATATTATATTCCTATTCCATGATGTAATTAATAAAAAAAACAACTTTGTGTTTCAGGAAAAGGACTTGGTAAACACGAGAATGGCATGTCAGAGCCACTGAAGCCAAAACTGAAGCGTAGTGTGGCTGGGGTTGGTCACGATGCTGCGGCTGAGGTCAATGATCACTGGTGGACCACGCTGTATGATAAGGCCGCTGCTAATGTGGAGGTGGGCACCTACTTTGTCATATCTTTAAGTCAACAGTTTAGATTATCTACCAAATCATATTAAATATATACAGTGTGTTAGTTTAACAGTTACGAATACTCATTTCTATTGACAAATACATGTTTGTAAATAAATAAAAAAAGTCCTACCCGAACATCCCGCGATTGGCATCTATCTTGTTTTTTAATGGGCTGATCTAGGGTATGTTCAATGAAATGCTAATGTCTTTGAATCTAAAAGACTTAGAGGCGTGCAAATGGCCTTATTTCAAGGGTAAACGCCGAGGCTATTGAATAACAAATTAATTTTTCCTGGAAATCAAGCAAAAATGGCCTAAAAAAATTATTAATTACGAAAGTTTGCACAATAATGACTTATTACATTTTCTACTCTAGTGCAAAATTAATCAAACACACTGTATATTTGTACACAGCAGATACAAGACGGTGTTACAAAAATAATTTGGGCATTTCGGTTTTCTGCCACTGAGTGACATACAAATATCCATTTCTTACTGTGAAATTTAGACTGGGCTTAGATGGGCTGGCCATTATTAATTAGCCCCCCATAATCTGTCTTTTTATTAGGTATCCATTTAATATAGTGAGAAAGGGTTTCTTGTCTATTTGAATATTTTGAGTGTCAGTTCATTTCACACCCAGTGCCTTTCGTCATATTTCTGTATTCTTTATCAATGATACTGTATTATTTTATGTGGATGGGTATAAGAGTAGAGGAAGACCAAAGAAATGATGGATAGACAGAAAAGGATGATATGGCAAGAAAGGAGGTGTCTGATGAGATGACGAGTAATAGAGAAGAATGGGAGAAGAAGATATGCTGCGCCGACCCCAAATGCATTGGGATAAGGGCAAGAGAATGATGATGATGACTGTATTATTTTATGAACTCATTTTAATGATAACTTAAACGTTTCAGGTCAAAGAAAAAAACGGAAAAACAAAGAAAATCAAAACAAAACATGACAAAGAATTTATAATCACTAACAGCACTTGGAAACTGAACAAGAAGCCAAAAGATGATGACAATGAAGAACAGTATGCTGATTACTTTGTCAGGACTGCTGTGTTAACCAATGGTGCTAGTAACGTGGAGAGAGTGAGGGAATCCGAGTCGGAAGATGAAGAGGAAAAGAAAGATGTATTTAAGATGACTGATGAGGAATTGTTTGCGAAGTGTGAAGGACGGACTGCTCATAAGTTAGTAATTTTTTGTAACATAACATCATAGCAATCTAATCAAATAGTATAACACTTTCACTGTCCACGTATCAAACACAATAGCTAAACAAATGCCACAAACTATTTGTGGCTCATGGGAAAGGTAAAGGCTTAAGTCCCATGTAATAGGGGGCAAGCCTATTATCATCATCCATGCACAAATCAACACTGTGGCTGCTAGAGAAATTCCTGATGGAAAAACTGAATAGCACTTCGCCCGATCTGCGAACCAATCCAAAGTTACAGTAAACTAACAGCTGAGCGAGAGGTCCTGCTGATGCTCAGTAGTTAGTTTATTGTAGCTTAGCCCCCATTATGATTTGGTTGGAGAATTGCGATTGCTAAGGAAGATTCGATTGATTGCTAGAAAAACAGGCACAACATCATATAAAAAACCAAGTTTAGGTAATGTAAAAGATGTTGTTACAACTATTTGAAAGTTGTAGTTCAAATGAAGAGGTCCAGCAAGAATAGGTGAAAGTCAGCCCAAAGAAACCAACTAAAAATATTGTTTTGGATTCACTTATGTCGAATATCATCAACACTTTTGTACTGACCAATTTCTTTGTATTTTTATTTTAAATTCTGTTACTATTTTTCAGAGGTGCTCGCCATGGCTTGAAAGCTACAGGAAAATTAGCCAGGATAGCTCAGCAAGAAGCGTTATTACTTTCCCAGTCAAAGTACAGTGGCTATTCACATGCCAAGAATTTAAAAGAACAAGTTGAAGATATAAACCTAAATAGTGACTCTGATAGCTCGGAATGCAAAAGGAAAAAGAAGAAAAGAAGACATTGTAATAGTAACGAAAATACTGAAAAAAATGTTGCAGACTTCAGTGTTGCCAGTGTGATAAAAGTAGGAAAACTTAGTAGAAAATCCAGGAAGTCAAAGAAAAAAGATTTTCGTGACATCGAAATGATTCCCGAGGAAGACGAAAATGTTAGCAAACCCAAGAAAAAAAAGATGGAAAGGGACACTGATGAAACACCAGAAATTATGGAAACAAATAAGAAAGAAAATGTAATATCAAACGAAAATAAAACTAAGAAAAAGAGCAAAACTAGTATTAAATTATAACATATAAAGATAAGGAAAATTATTATGATTAAACTGTACAATATGTTTTTAAAAGCTTTTGTTTTTGAAGTTACCTTTTATCCAATCTGAAGAACTGCGAGATCAGAATAGTATTTCTCCTTAATTAATGGAATTTTCTATACTTCATCACCATCATCATTTTCCTGCCCCAGTCCCATGTTATTTGGGGTCGGCGCAACATGTTTTTTTTCTTCCCTTCTTCCTTGTCAGTCGTCACGTTATCATTTACTCCTTTTTCCTTCATATCATCCTCACATAATCCATCCGCCGCGCCGGCAGAACTATTTCCAGAGAGGTGCATCTTCAGTTTCATGAAAACTGCTTGATATTTTTTGCACTCCACCTCGGATATGTTAGATTTAATGTATGGGAAAGATTTTTGCAATTTCTGACTTTTTTAGTACTTTAACCTGGGTTGGTCCCATAGAAGTTTTTAATCAGTATTAGAAACAGGATCGATTGACGTCAAAAAAATGTTTTGTGTAAAATGCCCATTTTCTTGCTAATACTGTACATGGGAATCAAAATTTCACGATAAATTATGGATAGTATCCTAAGACTATTTTCGTGTAGCTGCAAAGGTAAAGGTAGTTCCGCTTACCGCCCCGTTCAACTTTTGCACCCTGTTTAAGATATCTGAACGAGCGAAGCGAGCTCGAATAATTTAGGACATTCTCTGATAAATTAGGACAACCATGTCTATAGAAGCACAAGCGAGCTTGAAAATTTTTGTTTTCCGCCTCGAATAGATTGGTTTCTCTACTGAGGATGGAAGACACGCGGCGTATGCGACCTGTGCATGCTGTGTTCATAGAAAAAGAGTAGAGGAGGACACTAAATTCATTGATAAGCTGATAGACAAGACAGCAAGCTAGGCACCTTAAGTTTTTATTAACACAGTAACAGTATAAAAAAATCAAAATTTTCTATGTACTTTTTTTCCCGACAAGGGTGGATGCCAGTGCACCTTCTTGCACCCTACTGCTGGCGCCCATGTGTTGATAGCTTGTTGCTGATCCGATCATGCGTGGGTTTTGTTTGTAAATCATGCGTATCACGTAGATTTCGCAAGTTTTCGTTACGCAGTCCATACGTTTATGATATTGTAGAATCGTGATTATCGAAGAAGTCCAACCGTGTGGGTCCGCCATTAGGTTATTAGGAAGAGGAGGAGGAGGTTAGTAGAAATTAAAATAAATTACTAGCCACACCAAGTTTTCAGTCTGTCAAAGTTGTCAATATTTGTAGGGGAATACGAAAACGAAAAATTTATTAAAAAATGTCCCTAGGGAAGATATTCGCGCTTGATAAAGTCGCAAATTTCTTCAATATTATTCGCCAGAATGGTGGAATTAGAGGTTCACTCTATAAACTGTACAGGTAAGGAATAATTTAATTTATTATGTAATTTGCTTAAGGTTATGTTTATCCCAGATTTTTACTCAGCTGATTGTTTCGTAGTTATTTATTACGCAGTCTTTCTATTTTGCGTTCATGAGTATTACTTTTCATGGCTTTAAATTTGCTAATTCAGATTAATAAAATACTAGCCAATAATTTATTGAATATCTGCGTAAAAGTGTTAATTCCTACGTTGGGCAATGGTGACTACTCTTTCTTCCTTCTTCTTGTGTCAATGAATTTAATTCTGTCTGACCAGTACGTCTACTAGTTGCACAGCTCTGTCGTTTGTCTCATTTAAGTCTTGCAGGGAGAAGGTGCATGACAGATAGGACATGAGACGGGTGTCTTGCCTGTTCTGTTTAATAGAGTTCTATGTTTTGGAATGGGAAACTATAGTAATTTCACAGTTATTATGGCTTGTTACTGGGACTGTAGCTTCATCTTTTTGTTTTCAACAGTTAATAATAGTTAATAACTATTCTATATTGGTCTGTTTGATTTTTAAGCAGCATATATACTGGGTGTAACAGAATAAGCGCCATACCTCTTATGTGATGATTCAGACCATCAAACTGGTCAACTTTCCCTGAAGAATGGACCAAACAGCTCCATACCAAAAATTCTGTTAGCAAAACAACACTAGCAAATTGTCCTATGAGCATATGGTCCTAAAAACAAAAAAAGGGCTTATAGGACCATATGCTCATAGGATGTTTTAATATGGCGCTGACCAAACCACCACATTTACATGTGAGTTTAGGATACCAGGCCAGGTAGGATCAAACTCGTTTTTCCTTCATCACTATTGTCTATAGTCAGAAATGAAATGAAATGAGGAGAATGGAAGAAAAAATGAGTCGCCGACCCCAAGTACCATTGGACAAGGGCAGATGATGACGGTGACTATCATCTACGGCCAGTGTTGACTTCACCCAGTGCTGGGCATAGGCCTTTCCTGTTTTCCTTGCTATGTTTTTTTTTATTTCCTAACCATAAAACTCTATA
The DNA here is from genome assembly GCA_905163415.1 of Noctua fimbriata. NCBI lineage: Eukaryota > Metazoa > Arthropoda > Insecta > Lepidoptera > Noctuidae > Noctua > Noctua fimbriata. Next base: position 10,717,652 of record LR990948.1, on the reverse strand, counting down.
TCAAATACTTATTTTTCCAGACAAGATGAGTTGAAAGACGGCAAGCTAGTCGGAGAGGACAAATACGGCAACAAATATTTTGAGAACCCTCGCTTCTTCTACGGGAGGAACCGCTGGGTGGAGTACAATGAGAAGGTTTACTTGAACTACGACGGTAGCCAGGTGAGAATAGTATTCATGTCGTTTTCTAGTAGTTTTTTTTTTAACTGACCACTCACCATACATTTACACTAGAAGGTTGTCCCTGCTTAACTGGACTATCCTGTGGTGGCCGAAAATTACTTTAGGCCCCCAGCCAAGGCTTACAAACTAAGGATATTCATTATTAAATGAATAGTCACTAAGGGCACCCCCTGCGAAGTTCGGGCTTCGGCTTAGTGCGTCATTGAGGGGACTTTCTCATAGATGATGAATTACATAATTGGTTCAATCAAAGAGAATTTTGGTACTAAAGGAATGCCATAGGAAAAATGTAATTTTATGTCTCACTTTTATGGCATGTTACACTAGAACTAAACAAGCAAACAAACAACCAAATTGGCTCTTCAGGTAGAATACAATTTCCTTCATGTTGTCCTGTTAATAATAATTAGTATTGTATATTTAAATATCAAGTAAAAAGTTCAAACATCAGAAAACAGACAAAGCTTACAGATGCCCTAACAAAAGCGCTAGCATTAAAATGGCGTTGGGCAGGTCATGTCGCACGCTTCGGTGGTGACTGATGGACTATCCAAACCATGAGATGGACGGGACCACCGGGCAAAATAAAGGTCGGGAGACCCTTTAAAAGATGGGCTGACGATATAGCGCAGACTGCTGGCTCAAATTGGCTAAATCTTGCCAAGGACTACAAGAAGTGGAAAAGGATGGAGGAGGCCTTACCCGTAATGGGGCTATATCTCCAACCTTAAAATAAAACTAACACTATTAACTGGGATAAGTTGAAGACTAGACACAACCTTTAAAAGTGTGCAAATTTAATTGAGATGACAAATAAAAGGCTTTTTTTATTATTTTTATATTTAAATATCAATCTTTTTCTTACTTCTTTGACGTTTATCGGAATATATTCTTTCACATAAAAAGATTATTTAAATCGGCCATAAATGATGGAAACGACGAAAAATTGAGGACCTCATCCTTTTTTTTGAAGTCGGTAAAAAAAAAAATCAATTGCTTTTTTTGAAAAATCAAGATTACTTCATATTGGTTTCTATACTTTTCAAGACTTCATCTACTAAAGCTGTATTTTACATTGTGTTACAGGTCCCCGCTGAATGGTACGGCTGGCTCCACTACAAAACTGATCTTCCCCCCCACCAGGTAAGCCAGAAAAAGACCAGTCAACCTGGTTAAAGAACCTTTTAAACAAGGTGTAAACGGACCCTTCACGAAGCCGTCAACTAAGCACTCCGTACATCAAACTCTACGCAAAAATTATTGCTGGGAAAAGAGTTTTTTTTTTTTTGCTGTGAAACATAACGTTTTATGGTAGGACTCAGTGTAATGCACTCAAAACATTGTGCTGATGGATGGATTGAATAGTACGAGGGCTGTGGAGGTGTTTAAAGTAAAAATCTTACATTAAAAACTACTTATAACTTTGACCCCCAATATCTCCGTAACTAGAAGGTTACCAGGTATGGTCTAGAACAAAAATATTATCACAATGACAGGGAGAACAACTGTCGTTCGGCTTCGTTTAGGGTCTTGTTACACCCTGTACAAAGGGTGTACGCACGCACGTAGACAACGAACGACAACGAACAACGGCAAGCGCGATGAACTCTTTAGCTAGGCAGGAAGAGAACAGCTGGTTTCACGCGTCGTTCGTTGAGTATTTCAACTTCCATTGTTGGATTTTTGATTTTAGCCGTATTATTTACATAAATGGAGTGCTGCGTACAGGGAATGTAATTTTACTTTGAAATAAAGGAACAGAAACTGAAAAAAAAAATGAGAAAAAAAATCCGGGAAAAAATTCCGGTGGAATATGAATCAAAATAAGGAGCTGAATGCACTCTGTCAGTTTGTGGAGGGATGTCCCTTACACACTGTATAGAATTTATTCTAGAAAGTTAGTGTGTGTATAAAATGTGTTTATACATTGATTTCACATTTCCACTGAAACTTGGATGGGTTTTAATCAGTAAGGCCTGAGTACGCGAGAATCAGAGGTGCGAGAGTGGGTAGACGCCCCTCAGCAGGCGAATGACAGGTCTCTCTGGATACCTCACCACGGTCCTCCCAAATCGCAGAGCTAACTCGGGGACCGTCTCAGTTACGCAATATACCTACAGTGTAGGAGATGTTTCTACTTTCGAAGGTTCCATAGAACTCGATTCCTACCGGATTCCCTTTGAAAAATGGCACAGTCAGTATTCTATAGACAAATAATATAATCAAATTAAAGATATGTACTCCGGCTTACCTCTTACAAAAATTGACCCTTCGCTACTGGTTTCTACTGGCTTCTTGTGTTCACGTTATCCCCACCTAACTAAGATCATACACCCTCTGAATTATCAATGTTTTTATCCACACTTCAGGACCCCAGCAGACCCAACTACAAGTGGATGCTAGATTTCACAGAAAACATGTCAGGAACCACCGGCCAGTACGTTCCCTACAGCACCACCCGGGCGAAGGTGGAGCCCTGGACGCCCAAGAAGAGCGCCTAGGTCTTCGGTAGACAGTGGATGACAAAATAACGTTACATCTGCAGTGGAATATATTTATGATTTAGTTTTAAGTAGAGAAAATGGAATAAATCATATTTTGAGTTCATTGTTGATTTTTGTTTTATTTGATTGATTTGAGGACTTTTAGAGTTCCCGAAGACTGCAGACTTTCTATCGGCCGATTAGTCGGGTTGGGCTGCTTGATGATTACCACCAAACGGCTCGCATCGCATCGCATCGGAACCGCTTTTACAATATTTAAACGAAATTAAATCGTGTACACAGTATTTAAAGTCTGTATTACCAAGCCGCGCACAGCAGATTGACTGCTAGCGTCTTCCGCGACACGCGATCGTAGCCAAAAGTATGCTGCGACGTCCAATCTGCTGCGTTCGCCTGTCGTACCCGATCGGGTCCTTTCGGCTGTCGTCGTGTGCGATAAATCCTCAATCCAATTTTTTCTTTTCCTCTTCTGTTTTTTTATGATTATTTTATTTTTCTTCTAAATTTTCATAAATTAGAACACATCATCACGGCAGGAATGAAACTATTTGACTTGGCTCAGAAACGGATACGATATGGAGCCGATTGTAAGCGTCGACATCCTGCCGATCACGATCGGCTATCGCCGCATCCGTTCATATCATTTCAGATCCATCGCATTGATGGTGATGTGATGGTGGATCCGTTTGGTGGAAATCATCCTTAAGCCAACAAACGGTGAGGTTGGTGACTACTGCGCAAACCTGACCAACAGTCGGTCGAATGCGCTCAAACAATTTGCTAGTTAGAACTATCGTCCCAGTCGGCTGGTTAAAAAATCAGCTAGTGTGTGCGCGGGATAAGAGCCAACATACTGATCTAGCAGTTGGCCGATAGTTTAGCTTCAAGGCAGTGACGTAGCTAGTCTTAGTAGGACTCTGCATCAAATGTTTTGGGGGGCGCTTTGAACCCGAGTACGGCGAAGTCCAAAAAGAGAAGAAAATCATTGGTATTAAACAAATGACTTGTAAAACTAAGAAAATTGCATCTTGGCTTGCATCGCTTTAGCTGTCATTAATTTTACTAAAAGAATGGGTGAAAGAGCAAAATGAGACAAAAAAATGTGTAACTGCGATCATGTCGAGCATAGGTTAAGACTTCAATGAAGATCTAGAAAATGACGACATCCTGAAAGGGTTTGAGTTTGCATAGAAAAGCGAGCTCGAAAAAACTTGTGAAAAAGTTGGAACTTTGACCCTCAATATCTCCGTAATTAGAAGTTTCCCAGGTATGGTCTAGAAGAAATAAAAGATCGCAAAGACGGGGAGAACAAGTGCCTTTCGGCTTCATTAAGGGTCTTCTTACACCCATAATTAATGTACTTATGTACTTTTAGTTCACTGCATAACCAAGCTCATGCGCATAAGAGAACAAACCCTATAGCCTTAGAAGATCATTGAAATTCGGGGTCTAGGTGCTAAGCAGCTGACATCAATTGTTTTTCTAGCAAGCCTGTCGGATATGCGTGGCGGAGTGTAGATAGATAGCATTGAGAACGGTTTAATTCGTATCATGCGCCGCTTATTATTTCTACTTAAAACCTGTTTGCACTGCCACGGGTCCTGGCGAGTGGCTCTCAAAGTTTTTGAACCGAGAGGCTTAGAATAGAAGTTCTTGATTATATGTGTTTGTTACGCATGCCTGTTATGGACACAAAGCGGCACATTAACAAATCTATACAAATAAATATAAAAAACTTTTTTGCCCAAAAAAAATAAACAGGACAGAACAGGATATTACAAAAATATTTTTTTTTGCAAAAAATAAAACCGACTTCAAATAACAACACCAAAAAGTGAAAAATAGCTTTAACTTCAGAAGTCGGTGACTTTTGTTTTTTTTTGATTCAGTTTTTTTCTGCCTACAATTTTTTTCTGTGCATTAATTTTACATTTTTAACAATACATGTCATAGTAATAAGCTTATCCATAATAAAATAAAATTTAAGCAAAACTGGCGAAATTTGGGTGTATTGTCTATTTCCGAAGATCAGCATCAGATCTTCACCAAATTTAAACGGTACCATCACGAAATAATATTCTTTCAAACATAAAAAAAAACATCTATATCGGTTCACAATTGGCCAAGATATTGCTGAACATACATCCAAAAAATATCAGACGAATTTATAACCTCTACCTTTTGGAAGTCGGTTAAAAATGGAAGTGTCTGTTTGTTATTTCAAAATAACGGCTTCTTACTAAATGCAATTAATTACATATAAAAGTACATACGGTACCTACAACATCTTTTTTTGTCTTTTGTTCACGCGAATCTCCGTCGGATCGTGATACTTGCATTATCTAGGTAGCTATCAGTGGCCAAGGTTCCATACAACTCGATTCCTACTGGCTTCCCTTTAAAAAATGGTATAGTCAGTCTTCTATAGACAAATAATATAGTAACATTAAAAATATGTACTCCGGCTTACCTCTTACAAAAATTGACCCTATGCTACTAGTAGGTATAATTTATATCTGTTACAGAGACCAACAGCTCATCGTCGTGCTTTCCAGAGCCCGGAGGGCCTCGTTCAGTATGCGCGGTTAGGTCACCCATACTCAGACCGACCTCGACAACCATGGCTTAAAACGTTCAAGATCGAACCGTGTGGCTATTTAGCTATGAGCCGTACCGAGAGAAAAATACAGGCTGTAAACAGACCCTTCACATAGCCGTCAACCAAGCATTCTGTACATCAAACTAAGTAACTAAACGCAAAAATTATTGCTGGGAAACGATTTTTTTTTTTTGGGTGACAAATCACGTTTTTCGGTAGGACTCGATGGAAAGCACTCAAAGCATTGTGCTGATGGATTGATTGAATAGTACGGGGGTAGTGGAGGCGTGTAAATATAAAAATCTTACATTAAAAACATGTATTAAAAAAAAAAACTTGTGAAAAAGTTGGAACTTTGACCCCCAATATCTCCGTAACTAGAAGGTTCCCAGGTATGGTCTAGAACAAAAAAAATGATCGCAAAGACGGGGAGAACAAGTGCATTTCGGTTATATTAAGGGTCTATTTACACCCTTTATAAAGGACATAGAGCATGATGACATTTTGCAGTAAAAAGTATAATTTATTTCACCGACTTCCTTTCTCGCTTTGCGGGAGGTTCGTGTCCATTTGTGTCCTATACATATAACTAGACATTGATTGATGTTTCGATATTTTTAGACGAAAGTCTACGGATGTGGTGCAACTGTTGTTGTAAATTATAAATAGACGGACCTGTGTGTTGTGCAATTATGGGCTAGTTTAAATTACGAGAAATGTATTCCTTAAATCTCAAATCTGTGTGGTTATTTCTTCAAAAGACCATCTCAGACATTAATCTGCATGGTCCTCATATGACTTGAGCAATGTCTGGACTTTAAAAGAGACGGTGGCCTCTGAGTTTGTTTCGGATGTTTCTTCTCAGAGTATTCATGTACGAAACACCGGCCCCATCTTGTTTTAAAACATAACATGATGTGACATGTAAAAGTGTTTTGACTTAAGATTTATATATAGATATATTTATTTTTAAATTATTTATTTTTAATTTTTTTGTTTCTTGATTTTAATTTTTTTATTTTGTTTTTATATTTAAATTTTGATTTTGATTTAAATTTTGATTTAAATTGAAATTAAATTTCAATTTTAATTTTGATTTTTTAATTTTAATTTTGATTTTTTAATTTTAATTTTGATTTTTTAATTTTAATTTTGATTTTAATTTGATTTGATTTTGATTCTGATTTTAATTATGATTTTGATTTTAATTTTGATTTTGATATGGATTTGATTTAAACTTTAATTTCTATTTGAATTTAGATTTTAATTCTGATGCTGATTGTGATTATCATTTTATTTGATTTTAATTTATGTATTTAAAAACCATAGTTGTGTGCGAGTAGTTAGGTACTCATCTGATTTTAAATAGACACCCAACGACAAATAAGTAGTGCATGATGTGCTTACCTGTAAGAGGTTGATACACTTGTCGGTGACTCTATTGAATGTATCTCATATGTTTGAAGCTGTTGGTGAGCCAAATAAATAAAATAAAAAATAAAATAAAATAAAAGTAAAAATAAACTGGGAGCGGTTTCCATTCTCTCAAACATTGCAATTTTTTATTCTTGTCGAGTTGTAATGGAGAAATCCATTTGTATATTTTGGAACCAAAACTACATATTTGAAGCATGGTAGTGTATCAAGTTCAAGTGATTTTCTAATAATTAATTTACTAGCTGTTGGCCGCGACGTTCTTTCGCGTGAAAATATTATTTAAAAAATATGACTTCCCTTTTTGAATCGGATTTTGTTACCAATATAAAGGGTTTTAATTGTTTGCAACGAACCCTAATTATTTTTCTAAAATAAAAGTAGCTTATGTTAGACATTATAGCATCAGCTATCTGCCAGTAAAAGTTCCGTCAAAATCCGTCCAGCCATTTCGGAGATTAGCCAGAACAAACAGACAGACAAAAATATAAAAAAAATGTTTTTTTGTTATAAGTACCGTATATACTTTCATATGCATTCAGTAAAAAGCTGTTATATTGAAATTACAAACAGACACTTAAATTTTATTTATTTGTACCTACGTATGGATTTATCTTCCTTCATCCAATTTCTAAGAACATACGAAATTCTCGCGTCCGCCTCCCAAAGCGTGGTAATTAAACCATCCGAATCTAAAATGGTTGAAATGGTAATAAAAAAACTTTTAGAAACTTTGTATCCAACCAACTGCCCACAATATATCTACAAGCATACGATTCAAGATGAAGCTTTTGGGCTAAATGTCATACAATATTCAAACTTAAGTTGTGAGAAATAGATCACAGATTTGACCGGCAATGTTCAAAACTACGATCACACTAATGCAATTTTTAACTGCAAAGGGAAATGGACTTTATGTCTGCCAAGATAAGGTTAAAAGTTGATTGACCTAGTCAATTAAGCTCAAAGTACGAACAAAACTTTTTTTGCCATCACAGGTAAAAATATCTTTTAACTCGACTCAAATCCAGTGAAAATGCGACGCAGCGCGGTCCGTACGCGTCTTGACAAAAACTTTTTTTGTAATTTTGTAACATAAAATGATAGTTTTCAATGAAAAATGGACAAGTAAATGCTAGTTTCGTGTTTTAACGCAGTGTTTGTGTAGCCGTGAGTCGTCTGACATGTGTGCCCATTTATAAAATCAGTTTCGAAATTCAAAATAGTTGTGTGGTGTGCAAAACGAGTGCTGTTACGTTTCGAAAACAGGATTTTGTGTTCTTTTAAAAACTTTATGGTAAGTTTTAGGTTATAATTTAAAGTTTAATCTTTGTTTTAGTTAGGGCGTGTGATTTTGAACGTATGACCGGTGAAGAACAAAGAAAACATAAACTAGTTTTGAAAGTAAGCGGCGTATTTCGTTAGTTGTTAGGTGGACAAGTAACGAGGATGTTTTGTGTACGATCTTTGCCTCATTTTTTTTTTGTAGAAATAACGTCGGTGTGGGTGTGAAAATGGCTTGCATTTATCATATTTCTACATGAATATGGAAGCTCATTGACTATATCTTGGTGCTCGCAAAGTTAATTGTGATTATAAACCTTTTGGTTGAACTTCCTTTCTATTTTCGATGACCTATACCCTCCACTCAGAAGAACCCTTCACACTGCAATTTGGTGAGCTAATTTAGACTGTGGTCAGGTCCTAGGGTTAAATTTAGTCATAATTTAATGTCGAAAGAATGGTTATAGCAGCTGTCGTGCATGTCAATAACGACTTTGGAAGTCATCATCTGCCTAGCCTTTTCCCAAATATGTTGGGGTCGGGCGGTCGGCTTCCAGTCTAACCGGATGCTGCTGAATATCGGTAGTTTAAATGGAGCGACTGCCTATCTAACCTTCACAACCCAGTTAGTACTGTATAATACGATACCCCATGGTAAGACTGGTTGTCAAACTTTCGGGCCACTGACTACTTGTAAAGATTGTCAAAGATCTACTAATGAGAGCCGGGGCCAACGGCTTAACGTGCTTTTGGAGGCATGAAGGAAACTCGGAACGTATCGGGTGGTCACAAATCCACGGACCAACCTAGGCAAGCGCGACTTAACCTGAACATCGAACCGAGCGGCTGTTATTATTTAACCACGACCTCCTCAACGACTTACTTTGAAGAGTAATTTCAAAAAAGAAGATTAAAAAAAAAAAAAAATCTTGGAGTACCTATTTAAGAGTGACCTCTGAGGGTCGAAAGGTTGGAATCGCACCACAACATCAACTTCAAGTCGCTCGTGGTACGAGTTCCAACTCACCATCTACAGATTCTTGAAAGAGAACTTGGTCGAAAGGTGTCGTGTACCGACGATTCCGAGGAACGGTTACGCGACACCACGCAGCAAAAAACGACGCTGTCAACGACGTGTCTAGATATAGTTCAATAAGGTTTTTTTTATATGTATTAGATTATTTAGTGTATTTATATATGGGCCTTAGTTGCTTGATAATAAAATGATTATGATTATTATTTACCTATTTTAGAGCAAACTCTATAGATTTGAGTTGATATACTTTATGTATGTCATCATCATCATCATACACAGCCCGAACTCAGCCACTGCTGGGTACAGGCCTCTCTTTTCTCGTGCCAATCTCCACGGTCCTGTGCCAGCCTCATCCAGGTTTTTCCCCCGATGACAACTATGTCGTCTGCCCATCTCGCCGCCGGACGACCCACGTTTCTTTTGCCAGTTCTTGGACGCCATTCGGTGACAGCCTTAGTCCACCTGTTATCACTGCGCCTTGCTAGGTGTCTTGTCCAACTCCATTTGAGTTCCGTAACGCAGGTACATTATTTTACCACCAATGCATGTTTTTGGGATAATTTGTATCTTTGTCTGTTTTGAGGGGTCTGGCACTGTATGCCGAGATACAGGACTCGTCCTAGTTCGGCTACTCGCAAGATGCTCCCAAGTAACAATTCGAAGATATTTGACATCCACCAAGCGGCAGTGGTCCACTCCGTAGGTCCCAGCATCAGCAGTGGGATCGTCACAGTTGTATACTAAAGAATTGAGGCAGTATCTAACATTGCCACAAAAGTAGATTTTTAGGCCAATGAGAAACTGCCTCGACTGCCCCGTTGGTCTAGTGGTTGCAAGCGCGACTGCTGAGCATGAAGTTCCGGGTTCGATTCCTAGGACGGGCAAAGTGTTATTAGGTTTTTCCATCAGGAATTTCTCAGTAGCACCTACGAAGTCTGGATTTGTTCTCCCGGTTGATGGCAATAAGCTGGTCACCTATGACCTGGTAACATAACTGGCGAACTGTGGGTGTACACCTGTGTCTAACGCTTCGGGGATTACAGGCGTGATGTTATACTACTAGAAACTGGAACCAATTATAATCAACGAAAAGATAAACCATAAAAAAACTCTTCACTCTAATCTGTATGTTGAACAAAATGCGAAGAGAATTCAATTTTGTAATGGCCTTTCTAAAGTTTAAATATTTTATAACATAAAACATAACATACAGAGCCACAGAACTTCAGCTAATGCTTCAAGGTCTAAGCGATGCAAGTCTTGAGGTTGGACTGAAGATGAATTTATGTTGAAGACCAAAGTTATGTGCAATGAAACACCTAAAATGATAAAAGCAGACGGGGCGACAATACAACATGTCCGAATAGCTTGGGTCAGTTTCCAGGCGAGGCAAGACAAAGAAGTCGCAAGACGAACAGAAAACGCCTGGAAGAGCTACCAGTCCATGAAGGAATTATTCAAGGATGAGCTGCCTATGGGACTTAAACGCAAACTTATGGACATGTTTATTCTCCCCGTCATAACCTATGGTGCACAGACTTGGTCTTTGACTAACATTCAGAAGTCCAAACTCAAGGTTTGCCAACGAGCAATGGAGCGCAGTATACTGGGTGTTAAATTAACGGATCGCGTTAGAAACAATACTGCGCTCAAAAACAAAAATAGTTGACGTGGCTCCAAAGGCTGCCCAACTCAAATGGGACTGCGCAGGACATGTCTGCCGCATGCCGGACCAACTGTGGCCCATAGCAGTAAACTGGTACCCTGACGCAGCTAAGCGGGTTCGCGGCAGGCCATGAAGGAGATGGCGGGACGAAATAGACAGGTTCTGTCAGAACTGGAAGGAGGACGCGCAGGATCGCGAGAAATGGAAGAAGTGAAGGGAGGCCTTTGCCCAGGAGTCTGACAGAGCAGGCTAGGAAAAAAAAAAACATAACATCACGCCTCTAATCCCCGAAGAGTTAGGGAGAGGTATATAATATATCCACATTTCGCCATTTATGTTAAACATAAATATTTTAGTGTGTGTAAATATTTTATGTTCTTGTTAATTGATGGACCAACCATGAAACAGTTATGGCAGCTAAATGTTTAGTCTAAAGGCGTACAGAATTATGACTATAAACTTTATAGCGCGCAAAAAGTTTCTAATAGCTTCTGTGCAATATTGAAGATCATGGCAACTTAGCGAGTCTTCAACCGAAAGAAAGAAGCCACGTTCAAAATAACAGTCTTTTTCCACGTATTTTATCTTTGACATAAACCTTATAGCAGTGAGAATTATAGTCATTGTGATGCAAATCAGATAATAAATGTGGATGGGCTGTAACTACGGCTGAGCTGAAACATACCGCCCTTAGTACTCAGAGCTGAAATGGTGACAGTATTGGGACAACGGTGAAACACAAAGATCACTAACCTTTAATTTATTACTTGGACTAAGTAATAAATTAAAGGTTAGTGATCTTTAAAATGCAGATCTATTATTCTGGCATTCCACATTGAATGGCTGAGTCATCTAAAATTGTCAAGAATGTCGTCTTTGTTAAGAAACAGGATTGATCCTAAAATACTACCCTGCGGGATTCCGAAATTTATTAGTAGTAACTGGCCGGCTAAGATGGTTAATTTAAACACGTGTTTTGCAGTTTAAAAGATAACTTTGAGCCACATCAATAAAACTTACCTCCCTCATCTACGCTTCTTTATCTAAGAAAAGATTGATCGTAATGAAATCAAAAGCTTGAACTAATTCAAAATAGTGTTCAACAGCAAAACCTTACAAGTTTAGGCCCCTTGTTTGAGTTACATTCTTGAAATTCTTTTCTCCAGCTACCATCGCCAGCTGACTTCAGATCAACGCTCCATCAGAAAAGTCTACTTAACCACAATCCTTATCAATTAGTTGTTTGTTAAGTACAACTTTTTATTAACATTTCTGTGAAACTAATAAGACAACTTTGGAATTTATCACCTGTCATTCCTTGCTAGCTGTGAGCTCCCGTACACATTGCTGCACGCATTCCAGACTCCATCCATGTTGCTTCATTTTATACGCCAAGTGATCTTGTTGCTAGTCGGAGCCTTAGGGATTAGGTAAGTGGAAATTGCTTCCTTGGGTTTTAATTTTCTACAATTATACTTTCATCGGAATTGACCTAAGGTTTTTAGTAGCATTTGTAGTAGGTTTTAAGTCAATCCGAGACATTTTAATTCCATCATCGTTATCATCACGTCTCGACGAATCTCACTTCATTTACACGTCCTTTTTGTGTCCAACAAGCAGAAAAACACGGAACTAAAATAAATGTACTAAGTTTGACATATTGATGGTTTTTTTTGACAATCAGCGCCATCTTGAACTGCAAACTTATAGTGGTTATACTGTAGTCAGAATCCCGAAAGTATCAAATGGTTGTCATGGTTGTTTTAACATGGGGTATATGTGTTGACGAGCCCCCGTAGCATGACCACCGTAGACAAGGATTTCTTTGACGGAAGAATCGACAAATGACAGATAGTGCAAAGAAATCTGTCATTGTGTCGACACAATCTGTCATTTTGTCGATTCTTCCGTCAAAGAAATCCTTGTCTACGGTGGTCATGCTACGGGGGCAGGAACTAGTTTGCGGATGTCAGTTAGGTAGTCGTTCGATGTAAAACACTAGTATTCAGAAACCGATCCGAATTAAGTTTAAAATACTGTTTTAAGCTTACACGGTTTACAACTAAACTTATACTGTCACTTACGGTAACATATCTTCCGTGATTGTTAATTATTTTGAGCTCCCGCTTTTTTTTTTGTTTTAAAAGATGTTTACGTAAATAGAGGAAGTTTTCCTAAAGTCCTATAACATCCACAGAGAGTCTTTGTATAATTTTATTGGTTGTTAAAACTATTAAAAATGAAAAAGAATCGTAGATGAACTTTGATGTCTTTATTCGAAGTTCTGGGGTGTAAACATAGCAACAGACAAAGTAAAGAATGTCTGGTCATGCGTTTTTAAGCTTAAGAAACTTAAGGCAGTATACAGGGTGAATTTTTCAAGTTGGCGTGGATGGCCAAATCCGAAACTATAAGGAATAGCGAAAACTACTCAAAGGAGTGTCGAGCCCTTTTTTGATGAAAACTAAAACTGCATCATTGGATTTTTTTTAAATCAATATCCCTAGCCAGGAATCGAACCCGTTGATTTTGAAAAATAAATAAACACTTTATTATTACACCATACGATAGCGCCGCTATTAAGGATCAAATTCTGGGAAGTAAAGTTATGCGGCAAATTTAAGGAAAAGGTATTTTTTTAACATTTTAAATAAATGTCCTTGATTGATGACGTCCACAGCTAGCCTTTGAGTATTTTTCGCTATTCATCATAGTTTCAGATTTCGTCCCCCCCTCCCCCCCCTTGAAAAATTCAACCTGTGTGCGGATACCGTACAGCATGACTGTCTTTCATTGATTGCAATTATTGAATCGTGCCCCGTTATCTACGAGCAGAGGTAGACGGTCAGATGGAAGACTTGGATTCGAAATATCGTATCCGAGCAGGCATTTAACTTTTTGTGAATTATTTTACAACTACTTCATTTGAAACGGTGAAGGAAGACATCGTGAGGAAACTGGAATCTCCTAGAACCAACTAACCAAGACTTGTATATGACATCTACCGACCCTAACTGTGCCTGTATCCCAGCAGTGGGAACATTGAAAGGCTGATTAGGATTACTAAACGCTCGTCCGTTAACATCTTTTGTTAAAAAGGGTATGACAGTAGCGAAGGGTCAATTTTTGTAAGAGGTAAGCCGGAGTACGTATCTTTAATGTGATTATATTATTTGTCTATAGAATACTGACTGCCAGTTTTAAAAGAGAAGCCAGTAGGAATCGAGTTCTATGGAACCTTCGCCACTGTATTGTATCTATCAGTTGTAATAATCTATTTAAGTTTTAAATTTTCATGGTCACTAACATTATCATTAACACTAGAAACGGGAGATTTACCATGTTTAATGATTGTTTTGAGTTCCCGATATTTCGGCGCTGTTGTAAACATTTAATTATTTATTTATTTACTCCAAACATACAAATATCCTTATAGGCTAGACTCAATGCGATATTGTAGCACACTTTTAAAATTTAAACAGTTCTTTTTTAGCATACCAAATTATATATGTAGTTGTTCTTGTAAATTCACACAAAGTGCAACAGAATAAGTCTAAGTCCTCAGCAATGAGTCCTTAGCAACATGGTCAATATCCCGTTTCTAGTCTAAATGATAGATAATAATCTATTTATTTGTTACTATTGTACATTATTTACAAACTACAAATAGGTCTACAAGTATCAAAATGGGAAAAGATTACAGTGAGAAAAGTGCCCATGTAGATGTATGCTGGCAGCAGTGCCAGTTTAAGGTGCATAGTTGTAATAATTGTATCGAATGCAACTCAGTCGCGGGCAGTTCAACACTAAATTCAATTTCGAAATCGGAGTACACACGGCGGCACATCAAGCTATACATAATCAGTATAACCTGACTTGGCTTTGTTTAATTTCGTTTTCCATAGCTTGATTGGCCGCCGTGGGTACCTACCCACGTTCCCAATTCCGTGTTGTCTACCCGTATCATAACTTTGAATCTTTAAGTTATCAGGTAACACTTTTTTTTTGTTAACAAGGGATGCTGGTCTAAATTCCTTTCTTTTTTTCTACGTGGGTGCTTGTTAAGGGCGAATTTTTTCACGCACCACCGTGCCTTCTCCAGTTCTTTAAAACTTATTTTACCTCCTCTCTTGTTGCGGTATCCATATCAGTGATTTAAGCGTGTAGCAATAAGGTTGCTGTGACGTTACAGAGCTCGTGGCTAAATAATAACAGCCGTTCGGATCAATAGCGGTTAAGCCGCGCTTACCTAGATTGGTCTTTGGATGGGTAACCTCCCATTATATACCGAGTTTCCTCCGTGCCTCGAAAAGCACGTTAAGCTGTTGGTCCCGGCTGTCATTTGTAGATCTTTGACAGTCGTTACAGGTAGTCAGTGGCTCGAAAGTCTGACAACCACCAGGCTTATCAAGGTATCATATTGCCCAGTACTCAGTGGGCTGTGGAGGTCAGATAGGCAGTCTCCTAATATAAAATACTGGTATTCAGCTGCATCCGTTTAGACTGAAGCCGACCCCAACATAGTTGGGAAAAGGTAAGGCAGATGATGTTACGTTGCTATCACTGACAAGTCTGTCAAAATGATAGCGATCTTTATTTTCGTGATTCTATGGTTGATGTTGGACTGAAGAGGTAAAAAAAACTGTGAAAGGTCTGTACTGTGGCTCTAGAGAACTCTTCTTAATGGCCACACTTTAAAGTTTTGTACAAATCTTAGGGTAAGTTCAAGAAGATCGTCACCGTATAATTTTTCAAGAGGCATTGGAGAGCCTGTCCTTCGCAGCTGTACAATTTATTGTTGTATTAAAGAGAAGTTATAGATTATATTGGTTTGTCACATTATAATTTACCATGTTGATTACTCAAGACTTCTTGTGTTTTTCATTCAACAACTGAACTGTGAATGATTGATTTGAGTGTTCTTTTTGACAGAGAATGGCGTTCTTTATATTTTACATGCTCTTCTGTACTTTTTTATGAGAGCATTAGCTGACAAATGCATACTAGCTGCATATG
This sequence comes from Noctua fimbriata, assembly GCA_905163415.1. Classification (NCBI taxonomy): domain Eukaryota; kingdom Metazoa; phylum Arthropoda; class Insecta; order Lepidoptera; family Noctuidae; genus Noctua; species Noctua fimbriata. Next base: position 10,701,930 of record LR990948.1, on the reverse strand, counting down.
TAGGTAAAGAAATAATATAACATCTAGTAAACCAAATAATTCAACGCATTTAGATTAATTCTAGAAACGCAACACTGACAGCCTGACCAATACCAAATAAATTATTGGTTGCCCATTAATTAATTACTTTAAACTATATTAAGACTATAATACTTTCTCTTTACAAAGTCATTAAAGCACATTCATTTATTAATTAAAAAAAAAAACCATCATAACATAAAACAACAGACTACCATTGCCAAATTCAAAAAAAGAACCACAACAACAATGGCCGCTGGGCAGTCTTTGCGCGCGCCATTGCAATTGATATAATAATAAACGCTATGGCTGCGTTCTCACAGTCATCAAACGCCAAGTGTTGGGTTACTTCGCTCGGAACTAATAGTCCGGCCATTGCCTTCTGTTGGGCATGACTTAGATCAGTAATGGAATGTGTGGGGAATATTTCTAAACAGTTTAGCGAGGGCGTTCGCACTCACTAATTCTAGTAAAAAAGTTCTATCTCATATTTTAATTCCCCATTTGTCGAATGTCAGTTAACTATTAACTGAAGAATAAACGTGGCGTTCTGACAGCTTTTTGTTTAGACAAGAAGTCAGACTATCACAATACTTTATGAAGATGAAAAATCAGTCTTTAGAATAGGGTAGAAAAATTAAAATGCAGGGTCGGGTGCAACCCGTTTTACTGAGATAGTTTAGTAACTGTGTTGAGCCGTAGAAATTTGTCTCAATTGACAAAATCCCAAAATTACCTTAAAACAAATTGGTACAAACACTTCTTGAACGAGCTCGAAGCCTCTAAACACTAATGGTTATTCATCAATCTGTGAAATGAGTCAAACGCCGAGCCTGCCGGGTCTGCGGGGCTGTTCGAAAGAGATACCGTGGCCCTGGAACACAAAGGGCAAGGAAGGAACATAGATGGGTTTTAGTCAGTACAAGTCTGACAATCCTGAATGGTGACTTAGATTTAGAAAACTGATATCATCACAAACTCTATCGGAGGTCACGCACACGATACAATAAAGGATGTAAATAGACCCTTAACGAAGCCGAAAGGCACTTGTTCTCCCCGTCTTTGCGATATTTTTTTTGTTCTGGGAAACGACGGAGACACACTACGTACGGACTAGTTACAGAGATATTGGGGGTCAAAGTTCCAACAGTTGTACAAGTTTAAAAAAAAATTATGTTTTTAATGTAAGAGCTTTACTTTAAACACCTCCACGACCACCGCACGATTCAAACCATCCATCAGCACAGTGCTTTGAGTACATTCCATCAAGTCCTACCGTAAAACGTGTTTTTTCACTCCAAAAAAAAAAAAACGATTCCCAGCAATAATTTTTGCGTAAAGTTACTTAGTTTGATGTACAGAATGCTTGGTTGACGGCTTCGTGAAGGGTCTGTTTACACGCTGTATAGTTACAATAACTATCCCACAAGTTCATGTAGTTTCCTCAGAAACATTGTGTAATATGATCCCACAGTTGTTACGTCGAGTCGTGACTTGATAGCGCTTACTATTTCACTATAATCTATTTGAAAGTCACCGACGTAAAAGGCAAAAACACGAGGAACAAAAGTTATGTTATGGTGAAAATTAGTCTTTGTGTCTGCTAGGGACATCAAAACTCGTGGTTAAATAATAACAGCCGTTCGGGCCAATCTTAAGCTTAAGCCGCGCTTGGTCCGTAGATGGGTGACCGCACATTACTTACCGAGTTTCCTTCGTGCTTCGGAATGCCGTTGGTCCCGGCTGTTATTTGTAGATCTTTGACAGTCGTTACAGGTAGTCAGTAGCCCGAAAGTCTGACAACCAGTCTTACCAAGGCGTATCGTATTACCGAGTACTAACTGGGTTGTGTAGGTCAGATAGGAAGTCGCTCCATGTAAAATAATGGTATTCAGCTGCATCCGGTTAGACTGGAGGTCGACCTCAACAGAGTTGGGAAAAGGCTGAGTAGATGATGATGACTTATGTATCACTCCGCTTTGCCTATCTAGATAACCGAAAAGTAAAATACTAGCATGAACCAAATCCTCTTCTCCTACGAAGGAGAAACGAGCATTACCACATCTCATTCTCCCTGGCCTTATCCCAATTCATTTGTGGTCGGCGCAGCATGTCTTCTTCTTCCATACGTCTCTATTACTCGTCATCTCAGCAGTCACCTCCTTTCTTGCCATATCATCCGTCAGACAGACAGTCCATCCGTTGTTTCGTTGGTCTTTCTTTACTATTATACCCACGTTACTAACAAAGTGTGACCCTCATCACAATCGAAATTCCACCTTTTCTGCTCTGGGTGCAACTCAACTGTCTGAAGCCACTGTTAACGCTGTCGAGGTGGCAGTGTTCTTGTCGAAGGTCATTTAACTTTAAGATAATACAGGGTGTAAACGGACCCTTTACGGAGTCGTCAACCAAGCATTATGTACATCAAACTAAGTAACTAACTGAAGGTTAGCACGTTTAAACCGATGCTTTTTCCCACTGTAACACTGTTCCAGTTGTGCGAGGTTTTGACAGTAAGACAGTTATTTATACTTAAAATTATCCTACAAGAACATAAAAATCAGCCCTACAACCCAATTTTATTACAGAGACGCCGTAAATATCATGTATGTGACAATCTAACCAGATTTAAAACAACTTTTGGTAAAAGATTTGTAAGCTTTCTAGGACCTTACCTTTATAATAAGCTTAACAAAAAAATAAATATCTACCCCTTGACTAGAAAACAATGCAAATTAAAAGTATGCCAATATTTACAGAAATTAAGCTACGAGGAGACAGAACAACTACTATATTTACCACACTAAGAATACGGCTAAGAGCACAGAAAACGTAGATACACTTTCAACATAGTTCACCTACACACAAATACACTCACCCATACACAAACTCACATCATAATTATTCTCACACACACCCATACACTCACGCATACTCGCACCCACACGCTCACCTCATAATTTTCTCACTCACACACACACACACACCTACATGCACTCATATACATACATCGCATACACACATGAACACACATACACGAATTCATTTAGTAATTAGATTAAATTTATGTACTTACCTATCTGCAAATTACTTATCTAAAGTGTACTTATCAACTATTTTTCTGTAGTGCTGATTTAATTATATGCCTCTTTTGCTTGGCACCTATTCTTGTATTATAAATACTCGAGGGGAATGGTACTGATAGTCGAAATACAGGCTATGCCTAGTTCGGCTACAGACGCTAATCTCGTTGCCTTAATTGAAATTGTTGCCACATTGCCATTGTAAACTAGTACTAAGTTTTTTTTTTTGGAAAAAAAAAAATAAATAAAAAAAAAAAAAATAAATAAATGTAGCCAAATAAAAAGTTGTTGGTATGTAGTTAATTGTATATTTTTTCATGTTCCATCTAGAACGTCACGCAATGAATTGCGATTTGCCTGCTTAGTACAAAATACACTGAAAAGCTAGGGACTACTAATAGATTTTTTTTCGGAAACTATTTAATCCACTATGTATTTGGATATTTCTTTTATTTTGATTAATCATTTGTAAAAAAAAAAACTATGTATATCATTAAGAATGTAACTGTAATAAAATTTATATTTAATTTAGTAAACACTAGTCGTAAGTTATTACTCATAATAAATGTACCTAAATGTACCTAACTGCACAACTGTACGCAAAAATTATTGATGGGAAACGACTTCTTTTGTTGGGGTGAAAAATCACGTTTTACGGTTGGACTCGATGGAACGCACTCAAAGCATTGTGCTGATGGATGGATTGAATAGTGCGGGGGTCGTGGAGGTGTTTAAAGTAAAGCTCTTACATTAAAAACATGTATTTAAAAAAAAAAAACTTATGAAAAACTTGGAACTTTGACCCCCAATATCTCCGTAACTAGAAGGTTCCCAGTTATGATCTAGAACAAAAATAATATCGCAAAGACGGGGAGAACAAGTGCCTTTCGGCTGCGTTAAGGGTCTATTTACTTACTAAATTCATATGTAACTACTTCATCATCTGCCTAGCCTTTTCCCAACTACGTTGGGGTCGGCTTCCAGTCTCACCGGATGCAGCTGAATACCAGTATTTTACATGGAGCGACTGCCTATCTGACCTCCACAATCCAGTTAGCACTGGGTAATACGATACCCCTTGGTAAGACTGGTTGTCAGACTTTTTGGGCCACTGAGTACCTGTAACGACTGTCAAAGACTACAAATGACAGCCGGGACCAACGGCTTTAACGTGCTTTCCGAGGCGCGGAGGAAACTTGGTATCTAATGTCACCCATCCACAGACCAACCTAGGCAAGCGGCTTAACCTAAAGATCGACCCGAGCGGCTGTTATTATTTAGCCACGAGCTCCATATCTAACTGCTTTATTTCGTAAAATATCATGTTCCCTCGTATTACATCAGTTACTGACCCCAGAGATCAAATGACGCATTAACAACTACTCACTGTAAAGAACAGAGGGTCCTCAGTAGCAGTTACTGCTAAATTGAGAGACCCCTGTCTTTAGCATAAAGGTTTGTTTAGACTTGTGCGAAATTGGGTAGTGGAATTCCACGTGGTATTAAGAGCGTTAACTCTTACGGATTTTCATACAAACTTTGAAGTGATTTTTTTTCGAAATGACTGAACCGATTTTAATGAAACTTCGTGCATAAGCAGGATACATAAGTCTAAAAATTTGACGGATAACATTTTCGAAAAATAGTGTCACAGCGAAATTAGACCGATTTTAGATTTGCCATAGAAACAGAAATTTCTAATTGTCTTCTTTAAACATTTGTTCATTTACTTCGACAGTGATGAAGTTCTTGAATATTCAATTAAAAGTTATGAAACTACGGACAGTGTGGCAAATGTTAACAGGGGGTTACTATGACGTCTTAAAGCAGGAGTAATTCCAGTTTGGGAAAGAGATGGCGCTAGATGACCTGCATAGCTGTCTGGTCATGGTAGGCCACCTAGGGGGTTACTATGACGTCCTAAAGCAGGAATAATTCCAGTGTGGGAAAGAGACAGAGCTATGCAGGTCGCCTAGCGCCATCTCTTTCCCTCACTGGAATTATTCCTGCTTTAAGACGTCATGGTAGGCCACCAGGGGGGTTACTATGACATCCTAAAGCAGGAGTAATTCCAGTGTGGGAAAGAGACAGAGCTATACAGGTCGTCTAGCGCCATCTCTTTCCCACACTGGAATTACTCCTGTTTTAAGACGTCATGGTAGGTCACCAGGGGGGTTACTATGACGTCTTAATGCAGGAGTAATTCCAGTGTGGGAAAGAGACAGAGCTATGCAGGTCGTCTAGCGCCATCTCTTTCCCTCACTGGAATGACGTTATGGTAGGCCTCCTGGATCCATTAGTGCGGAATAACAGACTGCCGTATGCGCTTTGTTTAATCAATTCTAAAATTAACCGCGCCTGAGACCGAGTGTGAAGTCGTTATGCCGTTATAATTATTATCTCCTCGAGCTTCAAGACATCTCCATAATATTCTATCTATACTAATATTAAAGAGAGGTAGTTTGTAAGTTTGTATGTAGGGGGTAATCTTCGAAACGACTTATCCGATTCTGAAAATTCTTTTAATAACGGGAAGCTATATTATGTCCGAGTGTCATAGGCTACATTTCAAATGTTCCCGTGGCTTAATTTTCGTATATAACGGGAGTGAAGCCGTGAGCAAATACTGGGCTATACTAATTTTTATATCACTACATAGTATAAAACAAAATCGCTTCCCTCTGTCTGTCCCTGTGTGCTTAGATCTTTAAAACTATGCAACGGATTTTGATGCGGTTTTTTCTAATAGATAGAGTGATTCAAGAGGAAGTTTTATATGTATACAACATTAGTTTTAGTATATGCGAAATCTGATACACGTGTCTAGTATTTTTATGTAAAGAATCTATGTACAAAATTTCGAAACTGTATCATGAAAAATCACAAAGTTATAAGCTTGTTCTGTTACCTAGTTGTCCGCACAAAAACGTTGTCACCACGCAGCGCGCGCCTCCAGCGTCGTCTTTAGCTCATTGATAATAATAATTTGGCAGTAGGTACCTAAATTATTGCGATAGGTACTCAAAGTCGCTCGGTGTCCAACATTCAACTTTTTTAAATATTTTTGGGAAAAAATATAACATGGTTTAAAAATTATTGGAATCGATTCAGTTACTTATTCTGAACAAACTATATTCAGGTTTCGCATATACTAAAATTAATGTTGAATAAGGCACCCGTGCGTAGGGTTACCATATGTAAATAGAGGGATGCCTGTCTATGGTACCTAAAATGCCTGATTTTTCAGAAAAATGCCTGTCTAAAGCAAAACACTGTAGGTAATAAGTAAAAGCCAACAGATAATAATGAAGAAGGATATTTATTACTGATATTTGTTAGAGGACATAATTTTTTTTAATAGTTCTTTCTTTTCCAATACATAAACGTAAAAATCGTCACAAGATACAGTTTTGAAATTTTGCTGAGTAATCAATATTGCTTTTACTGATTCAATTGTCAGGCGATTTCTTTCTTTACTCCACTGGGCATTGACGAGAGAAAACGTACGATCTACGTTCGCATTGTGTGCCAAAATAGAGAACACAAAGTGGCAGATTTTCATGAATTCTGTAATGTCACCATTCACTTCCCTACTTTTGAGAAAGTTGCACCACTGTGTAGTTAACCTTTCAGAAAAAAAAAAAATTATCTGAACTTCTACAATATTCTTTTAGAACTGCGTATTCGTCAAACAGTTTCACGTCGTCAACACTGATATTCAGCTTAGAGAGAAATTCTACAGATGAAGCTAAATCAGAACTTTTCATTTCTTTTTGTAAAATCCTCCACCGGAAGGAAGAGAATTCTTCGATATTTTTCATCCATTTTTTTTCAAATAAGCTGTCAATGATTTAAAATTTTCATCTTTACGAGATTTGAGTGCATTTAAAGTTGCGTTTAATAGTTAATTTCTACAATAGTAACATCTTCTTTCTCAATAGCTTGAATTTTGGATTGAAACAGAGGCATTAATGAATGAATATGCCATAAATAAATCTCTGAGAATGGGTTCTCAAAAAATCGTTTGATCACTGTTGGAGTTCCTTCGACAGAAAAAAAATACTCTTTTAATGCTATAAATAATTTCAGGATCCTTTCTATTGCTGGAAATATACTCAGACATCGTGTTTTGCGCGAAATTTAAAAATGCCTGTCTCAGACCAATGCCGGCCGCACGCCTGTCTAAACCTTAAAATGCCTGTCAAATGCGGCAAACGCCTGTCATATGGTAACCCTACGTGCGAAGCTGGGGCGGGTCGGTAGTTATTTTATAAACATAGTACAAAACAAGTCGCTCCCGCTGTCTGTACGCTTAGATTTTTTTGACTACGCAACGGATGCAGGATAATGCAGTTTTCAGCTATAGATAGAGCATGAAGTGTTCCGTACCATCGTTGTCCTAATTACAACCTACAGAATTACAAGCTGAAGACCAATTTCAACTACGAATGAAGTTAACGCATAAATATTGAGTAATTTCCTATTTTACTTGTAACCCATAGATTTCTTATAGGTTTTCCTGTAATCTATAATAAGCAAAGACGTATTTTGTATATTTTTTCTAAATTTTCGGCCCTGTAGTTTCGGAGTTAAGGAGGGGGGGGGAGGAATGGTTTATTTTCGCCTATTTTCTTAAATAACTTCAAAACTATTTATCTTAAAATTATAAAAAAATATATATTTGAGATGCTCACAATAAGAGGATCATTTGGTAGCACAGTAACACGATATAGTTTCCAAAATTTTTTTTTTCATTTTCTAATTTACCCCCAAAAGTGACCCCCGTGTTTAAAATTCATAAATTTACGTTACTCGTCCGTCTTTGGGTCACGACTTACATATGTGTACCAAATTTCAACTCAATCGGTCCAGTAGTTTCGGAGTAAATTGGTTGTGACAGACGGACAGACAGTCAGACACGCGAGTGATCCTAAAAGAGGTTCCGTTTTTTCCTGTTAAGGTACGGACCACTAAAAATAAAGATGAGAATGGAAGAAGAAAACGTGTTGCGCCGAACCCAAGTAGAATGGTACAAGTACAGGAAGATGATGATCTTATCGCTGACATAAGGCTCGGGTTATCTAACATCCGTAATTGTTTGCATCGATTATAATAAACAACTCAATGGACGTCTGAGGGTGGACGTCGCCGATGAGGTCGACCGCGGCGAAGGTGATGTGACGACCTGATCATGTTCGCGGGTCAAACGCGGCCAGAAATTGCACAGAACAGAGCAGTTTGGAGGGAGAAAGAGGAGGCCTTTGCCCAGCAGCGGGACACAAAATAGGCTATAAAAAAAAACATTCTTTTGTTTGAATTTAAATATGGCGCTCAAATAAACGTCAAGTAAGCGATAATTTCACTGTGCTCATTTGTTTTAGCAAACGTCTTTTGCAACTGGTTATTACTTTAAACAATAGCATTTCAAAATATTTTAGTTAGTTTACTATCCATTGTTTACTCAAAATTAACTTCTGTATGGACATTGCGTAAGCTTGAAAGTTTCTTAACATTGTGATTATGTGTTTTGCTACTTATAATGGAATGTCACACAAGGTGGACGCAAAGAAATATTTTGCTGACCTCGCTCACGAAGTAAAAATGCTTGTGAAGGCATGTTTCTACAACGACAAATTTTATTGTAATTGTAAGGTCCCTATAGGTACATGCATCGTAGAGAACTTAAAAAAACTATTAAGGTGCAGATATCCGACTTTTACTGATTTTAAATTGAGCATCACGTCTAAACTTCTAGCCTTATTTCTTTGAAAAAAATATATGTTATACTAGACAATTTCCTTCATAATTTGATATGAGAAAATGTGACATTATATTTTTAAAACATAGTGTATTTAATTTGTAAAGTAGTGTCTAACGCGGGCAAAAAAACGATAATCACACAAAAACTATCGGGCGTATTTGCATAAAACTTTGACCATCTAAAAGACAATTTAATGACCCATATTTTAGTATTATAATTTAGACTAGAAACGGGATATTTACTTTTTTTTTTTAAATTTGTTATCATGGTATGGTGGAAATATCGGGAACTCAATAAAAACAGTAAACATGGTAAATATCCCGTTTCTAGTCTAAATAATAATGTTAGTGACCATGATAGTTTAAAATCTCATATTTTAGTATACGACTTTTATTTGTATTGTGTTTGATGAATCAAGGGGGGATGTTTTTTCGAATAAACTTAGTGTGCGTTGAAGCGGGAACCCTGGCGAGCGACGACTGGACGACTCGCTCAAGGGCGCTGGCACTTTAATGTCGCCTTAACGTGGCGATCTACTGGACCCCAGATATTTTGATAAGTCCTGCCATCGATACGAATGAAGTTATGAAGACCTCTGTGTATGTCATAATCAGCTAGTGTCCGACCGGAGCTTTGGAACCTTCGATGATGAAGGTCAACATCCAAAATGGGCCAAAATGGGCTGAAGTTTTGGCCGTTGGTGCAAGCGCCGAAATTGAACGAATTTTTACGAATACGCTATCAAGCTACGTACGGAGTGGCTATCAAGCTACGTAGTTCTTTAGCTTATACAGGGTGGATAAAAAATCGTGGATCAAACGAAACAGGGCGATAGTTAGGGTTATTTTCAGTAAAAATATCTTTGTGGCAGAGTCCTATCTTGATCTCCTTAAAAATTATGACTACTTGAGTGTTTTTAAGAAAATACCAACATTTTTACTAAATAATTAGAGTAAAATGGGTTGCTTCTAGGAAATGTATCATCACTACAAAAGTGCTTTTTTGACAGTATGTACCATGATTTATGAGTATTAGAATTTTTTTAATATTTTTAAAGTCTAACGTAAGATTATTTGTAACTTCAGAACATTACTGTAAAAAAAAAATTAACTACCAAAACATGACCCTGATAACCCGAATTATCGCCCTGTAATCGTTTGATCCACGATTTTTTATCCACCATGTATTTTTCCTAAAGCGGGGTTGCTTTAGGTCCATTATGGGGATCTTTGTATTACTTATTATCATATTGTTTAGAGTGTAAGTGTTGAGGTTGACTTGCGAAAGGTAACGAGCAAAACCAAAAAGCAACATTCAAAATCTTGAATTGCCAGCTTTTCCGTAAAGGCAATGGACAAAAACTGCATTTTGTTTTCGAAATATTCTCACCAAATTTGACAGTAAACAGTGCCAAGGCATTCTTTAAGAAACTTTTTTGTGAGTAAATAATGTTTGGTGAAATGTTTTAAAATGAGGACTTCTTATTCCAAGGGCAATTTACTTTTCTACAGTGTTTATTTAAACACTACTTTAAACTTTCACGGTTTACAACTAAACTTATACTGTCACTTACGGGATATCTTCCGTGGTTGTTCATTATTTTGACCTCCCGATATAAGGACTCCACAAAACCTGGTGATAATGTGGGTGTGTTTCGCCGTGACCTAGTGTCGAGTTCCAGTAGCCTCTTCCTTTGTCTTTTGCTACGCGCACTACTGGAACTCGACAAAAACAATTCTGCATTCCATTTTACCAGCCACACACGTTGAACTTCTAAATGGGTCTTAAACTCTGCTCCATTTAAATATTCTCATTCGAAAGTGACAGTTAACAATATGACACAATTTTGCCAATTGCCTCGCAGTGTTAATTGACCCACACTTTGTAGACACAGGCCAGTGGCCTCGGAGAGGCAAGGGAGGGGCAGGACTTTAATGAGAACATCTTGTGAAATCCTGACGCTGTATTTTTCGGAGTGGTTGCCAGTGATGTGACCACATTCGCTAGCTACTTATGTTAAAGACCCTTGTAATAGAAGCAAGACTATTGGCATGAGTCGGGCACAAATCTAGGCTTAATCTACTTTAAATCTAGCAATGATCGAGGCTGTTGTCCATTGAACAATAACATACTTGTTGCAAGGGCCACCAAACCGCATTAATTGGCGCTTAATGAGAATTTCGGAACTGTATTTTTAGTAAACTACCTCATCAACATTCTAGCCCTTTTTTCAAATTATTTATGGTCGGTGCAGCATATGTTCTTCTTCCATACTCCTCTATTAGTTATTATCTCAGTAGATATCAATCGTGTTGAACAGAGAGCTGAATCATTGCTCCGAGATTTGTGAATCTTCATTGCCTCGATGCTTTTGTGGTGTTGATTCAGTCTCTCAGGAGTGGCAGTGGTTGGCGATAGTGTGGTGGGCTTGTCCTTAAATGAATCCATAATCAAGCTTGGTTTAATTTTACAGTAAACCACTTCATAGCACATTGTGGACAACTTTTACTATGGGAACATCCTGAAATCGGGAAATAAGTCAGCAGCTCCTACATCACACATACACAATGCATTTTGTGTTGTTTTGACGATTTCAGGCTTTGTTACTTTTGTTGTTATGACCCTGGTCTACAGAGCCGGAACAGCTTCCTTTAAGTCAACTAATTCATTACTCGACAACAACAGGGTTTGTGTAGCAAAAAAAAACTTATGGGTCCTCAGATATCCCCCTCCAGGACTATGTCATACCTGCAGTAAACCTCCCAGCAGGACACCTACTGCCACAGTCCACACAGAAGACCCTAAATCGATTGCAAAGTCAGGTAGACCGCTGCAGATACAACTTGGTCCGGTGGAGTTATTCCGAAGCAGGGTGCGACTGCGGTGCCTCAACACAAACTATGGCTCACCTCCTGTCCTGCTTTAAGTGTAATTCCACCTGGAGTTTGAGGGATTGGTCCGGAGCCACCACTAACGCCGTCGAGGTGGCAGAGCTCTGGTCGAAGTTAATTTGACTCTAATAAAGGGAAACATTGACACGATAAAGAAGAATGACCCTTTAAGAGTTTTTTTAGGGAATTAGGGTAAACTAAAACTACTAAAACTAGAGGAGCTCGTGGCTATATAATACCAGCCGCTCGGGTCGATCTAGAGCCGCGCTTGCCTAGGTTGGTCCGTGGATGGGTGACCACCCATTAAAGAAGTACCGAGTTTCCTAAATACCTCGGAAAGCACGATAAGCCGTTGGTCCCGGCTGTCATTTGTAATTAGATCTTTGACAATCGTTACAGGTAGTCAGTGGCCCGAAAGTCTGGCAACCAATCTCACCAAGGGGTATCGTATTACCCAGTATTAACTGGGCTGTGGAGGTCAGATAGGCAGTCGCTCCATGTAAAATACTGGTGTTCAACTGCATACAGTTAGACTGGAAGCCCCCACATAGTTGGAAAAACTAAAACTAAGGTTGTATTGTTTCTTAAAACACCTTTACCCCAATTATATCCACGCGCGCCTCAAAGAGATGTCAGCAACAAGGAAGGGGTCCGCACGGGCCGATGCCTGCCAGGGCTGCGGGACTGTTCGAAAGAGATACCGTGGCCCTGCAACACAAAGGGCAAAGAAGGAACATGGATGAGTTTTAGTCAGTAGAAGTTTGACACTCCCTTCCGCTCCGCCCAGAGAAGGAGGGGTCATTTGATGCTTTCCCATCCTAAAATAAAGGGCAATAGAATGATGACTTAAGAAAACCGATATCATCACAAACTCTATCGGAGATCACGCACACGATACAATACAAAGGGTGTAAATAGACCCTTAACGAAGCCGAAAGATTTGATGACTTCCCATTCGAAAAAAAAAAACAAAAGGTCGTATTGTTTCTTAAATCATCTTTATTCATCAACTTTCAAATGCATTTCCCACAAACATTGTTTTTAAAAGCTCATAATTCAGCCCCAACTACATAGTCTGCATTGAACGTTTAACTTCCTCAGTGAAAGTGCTCTATACTACGGTACCAAGGTAGTAATTGCCATGTAGATATTATTCGTACAAAGGTGGTTTAGTTCGCATGTCAGAGGTCGTAGAAAGTCGTTTTTATGGGGTCTATGTCTATATTGTTTGTGTAGGGAGATTGGTTTAATGGAGTCGCTTAACCTTTTGAAATCCACTGTCACTAACACGTGACAAGCAAGCGCGTGTCCTGTATGTAGGGTTGCCAGGTGTATAAAAAGTTTTCCGGAGAAAATTCCAGACACTTGAAATCATGCGGTATAATTTGATACCGCGATTCTTTTTACAAAGTTATATGAATAGGGAACGATTTGTTGCAGAAAATTTGCTCGCATTTGAATTTTAACGCTACTTAGATTAGATTGTCTACCTATGCTAGTAAAACTATTGATTCCTACGTTGATTTTGTTAAAAATAAATTATTTTATTAGGAATAAACAGCCCTAATTTTCATATTTTGGCGAATTCGGACGTCTTAGAATTCCTCCTTCATTCTGATTAATGAGCTGAAATTTCGGACTTGTCCAGAATTTTCCGGAATGGCAACCCTACCTGTCCGTCAAACGATACAAATATGTGACAAAATGGTAGGTGAAATTGTGGCTTGGCGTGGAGGGCACGCGCGTTCGTTTATGCTCTGGCGGTCAAAAGGTTATAAGTTTAGGGGTATGAAGATCAGGATGTAAAGTTCTTCATCCCCCATAGACAAGGGAGGATCCTCCGACCAAACGGGTGTTGTGTCTGGTGGGCTACGTACTGCCCGACAGTTGTTGTCGGGTTTTTCTATACGTATGATAACTTACGAAACGATTTAGGAATTTTTGATGTTAGTTCTTCATTGTGTGTCATAGATGGCGCTGTAGTACTACAGCGAACATTTGAATGTAATATTAAGAGGGACTTTCTGAACAGTGGCGTAGCTAGTCCTAATAGGGCCCCGTAACAATTTTTTGGGGTCCCTTCGAAATTGAGTGCGATGAACACCAAAAAATACACCGTGACTTTTTAGTCGTCTTCCAAAGGTGGTCGATTTAATGTATCCGACATAAAATACCTCTAGGCGCGATTTTTTTTAACCATTAATTCAGAGATTAGGTCCAAAAAATTAATAATTTGAATTGTGAAACATCCTGTTAATAATGTTTACGTGTCAAACGGTAGAACATGCATGCCAGCGTTGCCAGAATTTTTTTTTGCCATGTCGGGATTTTGGAACTTTTTGAGTGAAAAAAGCGGGATTCTTTCGTCGAAAGCGGGACATAGTAAAAAACGTATATTAAATCAGAATAAAATAAAATAATAATATACATAAAAAAAGAGATAAATATATAATATTTATCTTTTTATTTGAATTCAAATTACGTGACAATAGATAGCAAAAATAGCCATAGAAAATGTATTTTAATAAAAATGTAATATTTTAAATCAGATTTACCCTATCGTTAAATAGTTGAGTCTTATTCGTCTTCTGAATAAAAAAAATAAAAACGGTCGAGTTATCCCCGAAAAGCGGGACAGAGCCTGTCTCGCGCGGGACATTTAATTTTGATTTAAAAATCGGGAAATCCCGCTAAAATCGGGACGTCTGGCAACGCTGATGCTTGTCTACCCAGCGCACCATAGACTCGAATCTAGTCGATTGTGTCAATACACTACAGATGCTCATCGTATGTTTAAGTCGTACTCCAGGCTACGAGAGTGTCTATCCAAGAGACGTTGTACTCCAGACTTTTCCATTGATTTGTGATTTCGATTTGTACACGTAAAAAGAAATGGATTGGAATTTTGTTGTCACTAGTATCTATTGTAGTTATCTTCTTACATTTATTTCTTCCAATATAACAACGCATTCAGAGCGCTAATGGGGCTGCCGAGCCATGTTGCATGCTTGTTCGCCGTCGCTAGCGTCGTCGACTGCTTTTTTGCCACGATGCGTAAGCGGAGCGCGTCCCTGGTGCGCAGGGTTCGCGGCAGCTCCAACAGCGTGCTGATGATGATAGCCGACAGACTCGACAGTCCATACATGAGTCGCTACAGTGACTTGCACGTCACCTACAGTCGTCGGCTGTCAATTTAAATATATGCTTTGTGTGTTTATTGTTTCGTATTGTGTTGGTAAGTTTAATGTATCATTTGTGCTGTATTGAATTTTATGTGTATTAATGAGTTCTTGTTACTTGAATAATTGATGAATTTGAATGAAATTGATGAATGAAAAAAATAATATAATCCATAGCGCCCCTAAGGCTACACTCCAACCATTAACTGCCATAAACTATTAGTCATCTAGACAGTGAATTGTACTACTAGGCTAGGCTTTTTCCACGTACTAACTCGACTGGCCACCATCAGGCCTCTGGAACCAGATATTGAATGCTAGACCGGTTTCCAGTCTTTCGGGCTCCTTTACACGTAACGTTACTCGTTTTTTAGGACTAACAGGTTATAAAGTAGGTGCCCAGGCGTTTAACACGCTGATTATTTAGTATTTTCGGATACCGAATGCGATACAGTCACGAGCACCAATATGTAAACACTTAACAACTTTTAAAAGTGTTTTTCTCCTACTGTTCTGATTAAAATTCTCCAATCTCCAAGTTGCAATCGTTATTTCTCGCGAAAATTGCTTTTAAATGTAGGTTTTTTTTGTATTATTTTTGGTGTTCGTGACTGTACAGTTGTTTCACAGTGAGTTTCCGTCTGGCAGCAGAAATCCAACGACAACCGTACGACAAAGAGAATAAAGATCACTGTTCTTTGACAGACTTGTCATTTTCAGTGGCAATAAACAAAGGCAACCTAATCGTTTTCAAAATAAAGATCAGTATCATTTGGCAGTGATGCCCAATCAGAACAGAAGTAAACTGTGAGCGAACTGTATCTGAGCTACGAGACCTATAAAATTAGTTATAGCCACGTCGGCTAGGTAATCGAGAAAGTCATCATCATCTGCCTAGCCTTTTCCCAGCTATATTGAGGTCGGCTTCCAGTCTAACCGGATACAGCTGAATACAAGTATTTTACATGGAGCGACTGCCTATCTGACCTCCACAACCCAGTTAGTACTGGGCAATACGATACCGCTTGGTAAGACTGGTTGTCAGACTTTTTGGGCCTCTGACTACCTAACGACTGTCAAAGATCTACAAATGACAGCTGGAACCAACGGCTTAACGTGCTTTCCGAGGCACGGAGGAAATAATATAGATAATCGAGAAAGTGCTAAGCTGTAACTCAATCATTGGTATCACTTCCTAGGTAATTTTGTGAGAAACCACATAGCGGTTAAGATGGTCGAGCGTAAATGAAAAGAATGCTCAATTCAATTTCTTAGGATTAAATTGGTGTCGTCCTTGACGTATCCTGGTATATACACGGTGTAACAAGACCCTTAACGAATCCGAAAGGCACTAGTTCTCCCCGTCTTTGCGATCATTTTATTGTTCTAGACCATACCTGGGAACCTTCTAGTTACGGAGATATTGGGGGTCAAAGTTCCAACTTTTTCACAAGTTTTTTTTTTAATGGAAGATTTTTACTACGGAACCCTAAAAAGAAACTATTTTTGTGCCAATATTTGAAGAATAATAATGATAGGTTACAAAGAAAAAAATTTACTGTTTACCTGTTCCAAAAAATAAATTTTGGAACGGTCCATTGCTAATCTTTCGCCTTTTAGGAGTGGCCCCACTGTTTTTATACTTTTATGAAGTTAATTTATGAATAGCGGCATTGTTAAGAGTTTTCAGTACCTTACTGTGACGAAGGCTCCATACAACTCGATTCCTACCGGATTCCCTTTGAAAAATGGGACAGTCAGTATTCTATAGACAAATAATATAATCAGATTAAAGATATGTACTCCGGCTTACCTCTTACAAAAAGTGTCCCTTCACTACTGGTACACATGACGGTACATGAAGCTGTACATTTCCAGTATAACTTGGCCTCGCTTTGTATAGATTTTCTATACAATGAGAGATCCGCATAAATTGGTTTTGTACAGCTTGATTGGAGCTTGCAACAGCGTCGAAATATCGGGAGCTCAAAATAATGAACAATCACGGAAGATATCCCGTAAGTGACAGTATAAGTTTACCTTACGTATAGTTTATTTTACATGGTTCGTTGGCCGTTTGTTCCTAGACCAATGAGTCAGGGTCTGAGCGTCGGTTTGATCCCAGGATCAGCCAGTCTCTATGAGGTTTTTTATTACCATAATCACAGTAGCAGGGAGGAATCGGGATTTGTATAAGATTTGGAGGAATAGACTCGTCTTTATACACACTCATTCACTACTCACGTTGCTTTAAAATCTAGCACTTTGTAATTTGGCTTGTTTTTTTTTTTTAACTAATTAAACTAAAACTAAATAAAAAAGAAATAAAAAAAATATATTTTTTAAATTTTATTTATTAATTTAATTTGTAGGGCTCCGTATTTGAAGGGTAACCAACGGGACCCTATTACTAAGCCTCCGCTGTCCGTCCGTCCGTCCGTTTTACCGTGTTTATTGCATTAAAAAAACTGAATAGTTTAACTGGGTATATCAAACCTTGCTAAAACTTATAAAGAAAAATATCACAGTTTAATTTTAACTGTGACAAAAGTACTGTTTCGTCAAGTATCTTAACGCTTGTCAATTACTGTGGTGAAAGGCAAGTAGAGGTACTGTATACCCGTGCCTGTTGAAAATTGATTTCTGACAGCTGTCACTAAACTCGTATTGGCTTTTTTGGCGGTTTTATGGATTCTGACAACGAGCGGTGCAAACTGCAAATTAACGAGAATTGTATTTTAAAGACGCGAAATTCAAATTTTGTTGTTTTTTTGGAAATTGCAGATCAGTGTCAGGTTGTATGTTGATCAAATAAGATTGGCGGCGGTAACAAATATGGTTTTACTGAGTTATAACCATTTAAATCATCAATACAAGTCTCTACGTTCCTTTAATACTTTCAATACATTGAATGACTTTTTCATGAAATTAAAAACAGTCATTCAATGGGATTAAATGAAACCCCTCTGAAGCCCAAACTAGTTAAACACCTGTATGTTTTATGCCAAACACTAAACAAAAGCCAGATTAAGTTAATTCAGAAAACCGGCTTTACGCTTTATTAATATATTTTTATTATTTGTTGTTATAGCGGCAACAGAAATACTCATTCTGTGAAATTTTCAACTGTCTACCTATTACAGATCATGAGATACCGCCCACTGACAGAGAGACGGGCGGACGGACAGTGGAGGTTTACTAATAGGGTCCCGTTGGTACGGCACCCTTAAAATAACTAGCTATTTTCACACCTACTAAGAAGAATCATTCGACTAAGCAAAAAACTAGCCCAAAATCTAGCCTTCAAGCCTTCATAAGCAAGTAGGCATTATCTCGTCTTCCCACGCTTAATATCAACAAAAAAATCACTCCGAATTGTTGACAAACCACTTCGCCGAGGTCATTGACCGCGCGTAATCGTTCAATCATTCATTCACTGAGTGAACGATCTGTGTCGATGGTCGTTCGAAAAGATGTTTTGATTTGCTATTTAGGAGATTTTCGCTAATTATATTTTGTGTGTTGCTATTTTATGTAGTTTTTGTTGATATTAACACATCAGGGGATTTGCATTGTGTTTTTTTTTAAGGAAAATGATCATTTTATTTTTTTTGCTTCTTCCGTAATAGACAAAAGAAACTGTCGAGACCTAAACGTCTACGATGATTTAAGAAGAATATCAGGCACGATAAACCTAAAAAAACCTGCCAAGTGCGAGTCGTGCTCGCACACACGGTTCCGCCGTAGCACCAAAAAATATAATAACAATATTTTTAACGCACAATTCACATGTTTTACGAACTCAACTGCAAAACTAAATTTGTTTTTTTTTATGGTACTTTATTGAAAAACAAAGTTACTGTTGCAGTTTGACGAAAAAGTCCCATATCTCAAATTTAATATCAAATCTATAAAAAAAAAAACAAATAAAAAAGTTTTTTTTTACGTTCAGCAAGCCTAAGCTGGGACGGGTAGCTAGTTACAGAGTATAAAACAAAGTCGCCCCCGCTGTCTGTACACTTAGATCTTTTAAACTACGTAACGGATTTTAATGCAGTTTTCAGCAATAGATAGAGTGATTCAAAAGCATTATTTATTTATAATCACTCCACACTACCCCACATTAGTATCTACATTGCAACCGTGCGAAGCCGGGCCGGGTCACTAGCTATAAATAAATAAGTTATTTCAATTAGAGAGGCAACACGGATACAAGACCTACAGTGACCTACTAAGCATTGATAAAATGACCGTCAGAGACTTATTAAAAACGTAAAATAAATATCCTAATCCTAATAACCTAACCAATGAGAGTTTGTTTGTTACACCTTCACGCCATAACCGCTGAACGGATTTCGATAAAATTTTGCACGCAGCTAGACCATGACCTGAGTTAGGATATAAAATACTTTTTCTCACGGTATTAATAGAAGTGATAGTCTAATGGTGTGACAGTCGGACTGCGAAGTTAAAGGTCTCCAGTTCGAACCCAAGAAAGCACCTCTGATTTCGGATTCATGTGCGTATTAATTATCAGTTGCTTTGGTGAAGGAAAACGCCGTGAGGAAACCAGAGATGTAAGGCCAAGTCAGGGGCTCATGGGCGGTATAAAAAACTCCGACACCAGATTAGGCACTAACTACACGATAAATAAGCAAGAAGATTACGGTATAGGGTACCGCGGGACCAACACGCGCCGGCACAGCCACTGATAAAAGCTGATTTGTATGAGTACTAGCGACCCGACCCGGCTTCGCACTGGTGCAATATATACATATAAACCTTCCTCTTGAATCACTCTATCTATTAAATAAACCGCAACAAAATCCGTTGCGCAGTTTTAAAGATCTAAGCATACATAGGGACAGACAGCGGGAAGCGACTTTGTTTTATACTATGTAGTGATAAAAAGGCAACACGGACTACCGATAGACCAGCATAAAATTACCACCAAAGGGACTGTGTCCTTCAACGCTACATAGACAGATAGACAAGTACATATAATTACACTAGTAAATCCACCACCCAATGACATTTATTCTCAAGACAGGACAATACACTTTATTAGATCGTCGAGTGATAGCCTGACCTCATTTTGATCTCTATAAATGCCATCTGCGTACAGAGACATTCTAAAAAAAGGTTTACTATCGACTTATTTGGTCAATCGAAGTTAGATTATTATGGCGGCTTTGCCATCATCATCATCTGCCTAGCCTTTTCCCAGCTATGTTGTGTTCGGCTTCCAGTCTAAGCGGATGCAGCTGAATGTCAGTATTTTACATGGAGCTACTGCCTATCTGACCTCGACAACCCAGTTAGTACTAGGTATTAAGATAGCCCTTGGTAAGACTGGTGGTCAGATTTTGGGCCACTGACTGCCTAACGACTGTCAAAGATCTACAAATGACACCTGGACCAACGGCTTTACGTGATTTCCGAGGCACGGAGGAAACTCGGTATGTAATGGGTGGTCACCCTTCCACAGATCAACCTAGGCAAGACTTCGCCATATTGCGAAAACTAATTCCAAATAGGTATTTGTCCAAAAGCGGGATGGACTGATGTTACCTTCAAAGTCTTGGGAGTCTTCATAATATCTGAATGAGGGACGCACAAAACCGGGAAGTGTGGCAGAAGGAATTAGGGGCTTGGGTTGATTATAGTTTTTATGGAATTCTTTTTTGGCGGCCTCTCTGAATCTTCTTAGTTCTAACTTAAGCGATTGGTTTCATACAGTTGATGTTAACGAAAAAAGATTTAACTTACCTGTAGTAAGAATGAGAGTTCCCCAGGGCTCACTTCTTGGACCACTTCTTTTTCCAATTTATATAAAAAAAATACTTGCCTTATCTCAAAGGATAACCATGACCAAAACACACATCATGATCATTTGAGCTAACTGACTGCAAATGTACTGAATTTTGTTTAGTTCTTATTCTACCTCGCCATATGCCAAGAAATACCGGTCCCTTTCAATATCAATATCAAACCGACAAAAGCTGATTACAAAACTTGAATGACTAATTTCCATTATTTTTATTCGCCATTCAATAAAATACAGCTGTAAACACGAACCTCTTTTGTTGTTAAGTCGGGCAAAACAGCTGTTCGCACCGGATGTGTCCATAGAGGCCGGATGTAGATGGATTAACTGTTGTTTTTGCTGCCATAGAGCGCGCGCATTTGTTTCTTTTGCGCGCCATTCCAGTTAGAGTATGGCCAAGGTACTTATGGCAGAGGCATGTGGAAATTATCTTATTGTTTTGATCGTAATAGTTCTTTGATGGTGTTTCTTTTAGTTCATATTTTATTGGAATTAAAAAGATTCATTTTTATTACGACTATGCGAGCAATCTTGGAAGGCTGTTAGCGTCGTCCTTATCATGATTGCCTGTACAATTAATAGCGATAGACTTAAAAAATATAAAACCGGGGCCATTTTAAAACAAGTATAACATCTAAACAGGTAAAGGTTATTTTATTTACTTGGAAATGAGAAAGATGATAGTCATAGGAATATGTGTCCCCGCAGACTGTAGGCTTTCTATCGGCCGATAGTTTAGTTGGGGTCTTAATTAGTATGCCAGTGCGTGTATTACATGACATAGTAACGAGTTTCAATGCGGCGACACTTGGAGGAGGCCTATGTCCAGCAGTGGACGTCTTTCGGCTGAAATGATGATGATGATGATCTAACGAGTTTCAGACTTCGCTCGGGACACATTCCATTAAATAAGTTCGCTTTTATGATTTAGAGGAGCTCGTGGCTAAATAATAACAGCCGCTCGGATCGATCTTTAGTTAAGCCGTACTTGCCTAGGTTGATTTGTGGATGGGTGACCACCCATTACATACCGAGTTTCCTCCGTGCCTAGGAAAGCACGTTAAGCAGTTGGTCCCAGCTGTCATTTGTAGATCTTTGACAGTCGTTACGGGTAGTCAGTGCCTCAAATAGTGTGACAACCATTCTTACCAAGGGGTATCGTATTACCTAGTACTAACTGAGCTCCATGTAAAATACTGGTATTCAGCTGCATCAGGTTAGACTGGAAGCCGATCCCAAAATAGTTGGGAAAAGGCTAGGCAGATGAAGTTCGCTTTTATGATGGGTAAGGTTGTTTCATCGAACTGTAGTGAATGCAATGTGGTAGAAGATGCTTACCACATATTGATGGAGTGTGTCCGGAACGAAGCCCTTAGAAATTTTATAAAATGTAAAATTAATATGATTCCCTCAGATGTGGGTTAGTGTAACAGCATTTTGTCCTTCTCTTTGTCGAGGGAGGGGAGACTGCTTCCCGACCGATGCTCTGATGATACCCGCACAGCTTCAGTAGACGTTCACAGAGGCAGTATACTATCTGAAAGAGATTTTGAAAGATGGCAAAGGCTCGTTCAAATGGGCATTTAAAATAGAATAGCTTAAGTGAATCTACAGTGTGATTATGTTGGATTTTGTAATTTGTATTACAGGGGCGACATCTTCAAATTGAACAAACCCCTTTTAATAAAGAAGAAAAAAACTTTTTGGTATCGTCCAATAAATCACTTTCATGGGCTACACGATGGCCTTCAAACTATGCTGCAATGCAACTGCTAGATTAGTATAGCTCTGTTGTAGTCTTATCCCGCTCGCACACTTGCCGATTAAATCGGACGGCACTGCGAGCGCTCTCTTCCAAAATCACCTCATAACTAGCATTGTTGGAACGAAGCTGACCGACTGTTGGTCTGGTTTGCGCATTCGTCATCAACCCGGTCCTTCAGTTAGCCTAGTGTGCGCTCTAGCCGTCCAACCCGACTTAACTATCGGCCGATAGAAAGTCTGCAGTCTGCGGGGACTCTTAGACAGGCTAATCCCATCAGCCAACCACTTCTAGATTCCTAAATTAAACGTTAGCCTGACTGGACTATTCCCATCTCTTTCAAACAGCACATGGACTACAGACCTTTCGCATTTATTTTACCTTTGACACCAGCAAAAGAAAAGCAACCTTAGTATAATGACCTTGCGATTCTGACAGTGTTGCACATGTCAGAGATAATAACTGTGACAGGAATGTATGTCGCTGGGGAACTTGTGATCGCGAATCTTATAGTACTTATAAGTTTCATGCTTGTGATAGATTTCTTGTAAACTGAGGTGATCTTTTGTGTCAACTATTGCTATATCTTTCCAGTACCCGTCACCCTGTATGTAAACTAAAGATTATTCTTAACTCTGAACTATCGCTCTCTTTCCAGCGCCAGCACATGAGCGATGTCGCTCGGTGACGTGACGTCGGCTCGCAGCTCGCCGGCGCCCGAGGCGTGCCCCGAGTGCGACACCAGTGCTTCTGTTACTTCGGATTTACATAAGGTATGACAATTTCCTACTATTGGAAGATCGGAAAAGCCCAATGAATAAGTCATCATCATCATTCTCTTGCCCTTATCACAATTCATTTGGGGTCGGCGCAGAATGTCTTCTTCTTCCATACTTTTCTATTACTCGTCATCTCATCAGATACCTCCTTTCTTGCCAAAGAATAACTATGAACTTATAAAAATCAGTTGACGACCGCAGAATGTTGTACAATTGCTGAAGTTATGCCTTACCCTTATGGTTAACAGCAACAACAAGTAATTAAGGGTTCCCAAATTTATCAAAATTCGACATTTGATACACCAAGTGGCGAAGTTTCGATAAAACTTGTAACGAATCTGATATGCGCACTTTTTTTATTTTAGTACTTCAGCTTGATAATGAAATCAACAGTAAAGTTTACTGCGTTAGTTTTCTTTGTGTATACCCACAAGCCTTGAACTTGGAGATACAGATCAAATCTTTTGCCAAATCACTCTTTCTCATTGCTTGACATTTAAATAAAATATTAACACATTATCATATTCACAAGCAATTTGCCTACAGATAAATCTATGCTAATATTATAAAGCTGAAGAGTTAGTTCGTTTTACGCGCTAATCTCAGGAACTACTGGTTCGAATTGTTTTTTTTTCACTATTAGCTATATACCCCATTTAGCGAGGAAGGCTATAGGCTAATAACATCACGCTACGACCAATAAGAGTGGAGCATCAATAGAAAATGTCGCAAAAACGGGGAAAAATTATTTGTTTTGAGAGCTTCCTTTGCGTGCGCTGCGTAAACGGTTAAAATTATGCAACAATCACGTATGACGGAATTGTTTCTATTAAAAAAAAATCTTTTAAGGTTGACTCACTATAAGCTTTTTTGTGGTAATCAAATTTGTTCTAAAACAATGTGTTGCATACCGGACGCGGAGGATGATCAAGCAGTACTCGAAATTTGATCTTAGACGTCGAGTGTTAAATAAAAATGTATGTTTGACCTAAGTAGATTTTTGAACTGTATTTTTGATCTGATAATGAAACTTTATTGACATGGGCCTAACTAAACGCGCGGAGAATCTTAACACTTCTAATTCGACATCAACGCCATCTAGTTAGGCAATCTACAACTCTAACAATATGTTAACTTTTTAAGATCGTGAGCTGGGGGGTTACTATGACGTCTTAAAGCAGGAGTAATTCCAGTGTGGGAAAGTGACAGAGCTATACAGGTCGTCTAGTGCCATCTCTTTCCCACACTGGAATTACTCCTGCTTTAAGACGTCATGGTAGGGCACCAGGTTTTGAATACGCATGGTTCTCAACATGAATGCATTATTTGCGAAGATGTCTTTATAAACATGGTATAAATCCTTATCCAAATAAATACGTTATTTATCACAAGTATTTCATTTTGAACAAAATTGCCTTTACATCATTTGATTTCAATGAATATGTAATATCTTAATTTTTAATTTTAATATTTGATTTGATTCTGATTTTAATTTTGATTTCAATTATGATTTTGATTTTAATTTAAATTTAAATTTTGTTTTTGTTTTTAATTTTGATTTTGGTTTTGATATGGATTTGATTTTGACTTTAATTTCTATTTTAATTTTGATTTTAATTCTGATGCTGATTGTGATTATCATTTTATTTGATTAGAATTTAAATAAAATTATGTATTTAAAAACCATAGTTGTGTGCGGTGAGTACCAACGACAAATAAGTAGTGCATGATGTGCTTACCTGTAAGAGGTTGATACACTTGTCTGCGACTCTATTGAATGTCTCTCATATGTTTGAAGCAGTGTATTCAATTGTTGGTGAGCCAAATAAATAAATAAATATCTTAATAGATATCACAGTTTTAAAATAACTCCGCAGCCAAATAATGATCAAGTACCGCGCGCACATTTTTATTATGCTCTCTCTCTTTTTTGTGACGCAGACGAAGTTGCGCGGGTCAGCTAGTAAATAAATAATCGTTTATTGTACTCAGTAAAAATATAGCCTAATACAGTTTCGTCTATTAAGGTCTATAAGGTCTAACTATTCATACACGAAATATTTTAAGAGTAACTTCTATAAGTCGTAAAGTCGCCATAGCAACGAAAAAAAAAAATATATCTCAGTGTTTTTTTTTTTTTACGAAATTATTATAATTCAAAAATTTTTTGAGACTTTTTGCATAAAATCTTTACTCCCATGTTCTAACAATGACAGTAGGTAAATACGACGTAGTAAACTAGCGTATGGATGTTCAAAAATAAGGAGCTAGTATTTATTTTGTGGGTCAAGTAATTTTAAATTATTTATATTTTATAAAAATATACTCAGATAAAAAAAAATAATCCCTTGAAATGGCTTCGTTACAGCCGTTAGATGATTCCCTGAAAATATTTCGTGTATGAATAGTTAGACCTTATATACAAAAAAAGGCTGTAAGAAACTAAAAGGACGCCTGACTTCCAAACTAGGTAAAGCACCTGTATCTTGGAAATCAGTTCACTTCCATGGACAAAATTAAATGGAGAAGTTTGGTTTTTATAAAGAAACTAGCAGTGCCCCGCGATTTCACCCGCCGGTTCTGACTTGTTTTATTTTTGCTGGGTTCCTATTGCTTGTAGCGTGATGATATATAGCTTATAGCCTTCCTCGATAAATTGACTATACAACACTAAAAGAATATTTCAATTCGATTCAGTAGTTCCTGAGATTAGCGCGTTCAACCAAACAA
Source organism: Noctua fimbriata (assembly GCA_905163415.1). Lineage (NCBI taxonomy): Eukaryota > Metazoa > Arthropoda > Insecta > Lepidoptera > Noctuidae > Noctua > Noctua fimbriata. The sequence goes on along the minus strand of LR990948.1, from coordinate 10,675,897 downwards.
ACAGACCTGGGTAGGTATTTATAAACAATGTTAAAAAAAAATTAAGATGAGCTACCGAAGCTTTATTTTATGAAAGTTCTGTGATAAAACTAAATATTTAGAAAAAAAAACAAACTAGGTTAAAGAAATTAACTAACAAAATATAAGTAGGTACATACGAGAAAAGAATAGGACGCTTAAACTCAGCTTTATAATATTGTATGTATATAAATACAATATATATACAACATTAGTTTTAGTATATGCGAAACCTGATAAACGTCTCTAGTATTTTTATGTAAAGAATCTATGTACAAAATTTCAAAACTGCATCATGAAAAATCACAAAGTTATAAGCTTGTTCTCTGACCTAGTTGTCCGCACCAAATCGTGGTCACCACGCAGCGCGCGCCTTCAGCGTCGTCTTGAGCTCATTGATAATAAAGATTTGGCAGTAGTTACCTAAATTATTGCGATAGGTACTTAAAGTCGCTCGGCGTCCAACTTTTAACTTTTTCAAATATTTTTGGGAAAAAATATAACATGGTTTAAAAATTATTGGAATCGATTTAGTTACTTATTCTGAACAAACTATATTCAGGTTTCGCATATACTAGAAATAATGTTGTATATATATATATAGTATAGATAATATGACAATTCCAACGGTTCATAGAACTCGATTCCTACCGGTTTCCCTTTGAAAAATGGCACAGTCAGTATTCTATAGACAAATAATATAATCTTAATCACATTAAAGATATTATGTACTCCGGCTTACCTCTTACAAAAATTGACCCTTCGCTACTGCAAACTACTATTACAATTATTCCTAACATTTATTCTTCTCATTTCCAGTACCAAGTAGCATGCACATGCAAGCCAGCATCAGCGCAGTACGCATGCGCGGATGACCCGGGCCCCCCTCCCCCCGCGAAGACCGACACACCCCCCGCGCTGCCTCCTAGACCACCGACCAGCGTGTTAGCAGCCACCAATAGGAGGAACAATGGTAAGTTTGGTTTAGAAAGGAATGATAAATTATGGTAACGACCGTTGATGGAGTGGTGGCTAAAGTTAGGCCAAAGAAACCAGGACCGTGCAGTGTGCTGTTCGATGGCTTCAAGACAAAAAGCTGTTGCTCAGCTGTGCGAAAGCGACGGATGGCTTCCAAGAACGACATCGCGCGAAAGAAACCGGCCTGGGTTGGGTTTTATATCGAGTCGCTTAAATTTGAGGATTCTGTCACTGTGGGGGAAATCAGAAATCATTAAATAAAGATTGTAACCTTTAAAAATTAATAAAAAATACTACGCTAATCCGGCAGATGTAAAAAGTGGGGGGCGACTACATCTCCTCCTCCTTCACCCCCCTCACCCTCGACACTAAACCTTACCCTCCGGCCTCCTTGCCGTAGCATTTTGAAGATGATTGTTGCCAGACCGGACTGTCCCTTCCAGATGTCTCTATGTCTGGATAGGGACCGTCTTAGGTCTTAGTGTAACCTTTGCAATGTCCAAGAATTTTATAAGCTTATTTCCTAGGATTTTATCAATAAAAATCAGTTTCTTATAATTGTAGAACGGGGTTATTCATAGCAAAAGTAATCTATTTTACTTCATGCAAAAAATTGAAAGCATTTGAGTTTCTGATTTCGAATTGAAGTGACATTTTGACTAATTGGAAACTTATTTCAAATTTTTTTTTTAAACTGAAAACTGAATAGAAGCTATTATTCACTAATGAAATACCTGTCGCAAAACCAGTTCAAATCATGACAGGCTATCGGCCCAGATATGTCTACAAATCTTGCAGAATGGGTTTCTTTTCTAATGTTATTTGAAAGGCGTTACGAAATTCAGAGGCATAGAATCTTATTGTTAAAGCAATGATTAATGTTTTCCGGACATCAATCCAAGTTTTTGACGTCAATTTCTTAACAAAAACACGCAAGTAAAACTTATTGTTATAGTCCAAAGATATGGTTTCAATGTGTGGGCGCAATAAGTTCCCACCAAAACGAGCCCAAATGTCATTCAATACAAAAGATTCTTTAAAAAAAACACATTCTTACATTAAACCTTTTTGCACAAAACTACCTGATCTTACAAAAAAATCTATGTATTTATACCACAGTAGTATTACTGTGTTATAAATGTGGTATACTTAAACTGTATAGTTTAAGCACACAACAAAATCTATAAGGTACATTCCCATACATTCAATTTAAGACCCTTCTACCTGAGCCACATAAAGATCCCATTGCTTCTGCGCGAAACGGCCATTGTCAAATCACATAACCTTACAACGTAAACTCAGTAATGCAACGACAAATTTGTTTATTGTGAAAATAAATACAAATAAAACGTGAATTGCTAATATTTGTGGTCAAAAACAGATATTTCGATAAAAATTCAACGTGTATTGTGTTAAACAGTGCTAAAAAACAAAAGAACGGGGGAAAAAATAAAAGGAGAATTTATGGAATTAAAATTAAAGGAATAGATAAATTCATAATCAAGAGATGGAAGTTTCGAGCTTAAATACAGCCAGTGATTTGTAAATGCGATTGTTGTTATTAAATGAAAAGAGGTCATTGTTCTTTACGCTCAGCTAGCTTGGGGTGTAAATATCGATTTTATAGAAAAGGCGCGAGATTTGAAAGTTCACGGTGGAATTTGTACAGTGTGACTTGTGCGTGTGTTATTAAAACTTAAAAAAAATTAAGTGACTGGGCGGCAAATCTGACGTTAATAAAAAATAGTGGAATTTTATTTTTGATTGTTTAAAATTGACTGGATTAGTGAATCTTGGATTATTAAAATGGATGACTGTTTAGTTGGTTTGTGATGCAAGCGTGTGGTGTTATGCAAGTAGTACAATACCAGGTATCCACTCCGAGATCTACAATTGCAGCCGAAGTACCGCAACACTATGTGCCCCCGCCACCATACTTTGGTAATTTTTATTATTTTAAAGACGAAGATTATATAATTTGACTGTTAGACATATAAAATTATAACTCATATAAACAGTACCAATAGGTTTTAAAATAGTTTTTTAGAAACTGGTTCAACAGAAAATTAGCGTTGTGGTCTGTCAAACTAATGTTAGCTGCTACATGCAGGGCTGACAGTAATAAAATTAGCCAATCAAATCACGAGACATGAGTTTGGCAGGAAACTTTGTTGTTTTGTTAATGCCCGTTTTCAAAAACATTAGGTGACAACTTAATGAATGTGTAAAGAAAAGTGCATTGTTGTATTCTCTATGGTCGACTCGGCATTGAGAGTTGAAATTGGAACAGTGCTATTTAGGTTTCGCTCATGTTAGTAAAGACAACCTTTCACAAAGTTCTTGTTATACATACAAGCATAACATAACATCACGCCTATAATCCGCGAAGGATTAGGCAGAGGAGTAGGTACTGAATAGTACACCCACATTTCGCCAGTTATGTTTAAGTCCCATGTAGTAGGGGGCGAGCCTATTGCCATCAACCGGGCACAAGTCCAGACACCGTGGCTGTTACTGAGAAATCCCTTATGGAATAACCCAATAATGATTTGCCCGACCCGGGAATCGAACCCAGGACTTCATGCTCAGCAGTCGCGATTGCGACCACTAGACCAACGAGGCATTCAACAGCAGCATCAGAGCAGTTAAAATATTCCTTTAACTTACATTAAAATACCTTATACAGGGTATCCGGTGGCCGAATTAGAATTTCAAAATTAAATTTAAAAAAAAGCTTCGATATGTATTAAGTTAATTAAACTTGCTCTTTATAGAATATGAATGCGGATTTTAGTTTAAAAAAAATATTCCGTCTAAATGTTCCCCTTCGCATCGTACACACTCCTGGAATCTGTCGACCGTATTCCGCACAATTGATCATGCGCCGAAAAGAATTTCCGCCCTCTTGCGCACCGACTGGCGCGGATTATCGCGCAAACTGTTGGCGACGAGTTCAATGTTGTCATCTTGACGTTCAACAGGGCCTTGCCCGCGGATTTTTGACTGAACTTTCGCACCCACAACTGAATCAAATTTTCAGTGGGCGCGAATATTGTACCGTGAACAAAATCTACGACGAGCAACAACACAAGAATCATTTGCCTTGAAAAACGCTTCGATTGCGAACGCACATTATTCACCAGTCCACTGCGACATTGTCATTAAATAACCAGCATGAATGACAAATCAAACGCGCCCCCCCGCTCGCCCCTCCGCTCTATGGTATAAGCACAGTTCGAAATTTAAATCCTAACTGCCACCGGACACCCTTTACTTAAGTTTTTTATACACCACTATCAAAACTTCTTCACGAGATTAAAAAAAAAGGCTTGTTATATAAAAAAAAGGTTCGCTTCTGATCACGCTCGCCGCAACTATAGAAAAAAAAAAACAGACATTTGAGAGATCGTGGTTAAAGTATTTATGATTCGTACGGCCGAAGTATTACTACCAAAGTAAAATTGTATAAGTTCAGTGTCACGGTGAATTAACGATTTGTCGGTTTTAGTAAAAAAGTTTAACTGCGGGAGTAGTTCACGTTTATTGTAGTTTGATGAACTATTGACTAATAGCTAGGGATCGGCTTAACAAGCGGTATCTTTGTGTTAATATGGAGTTTTATTTGTCACTGCTAGTAGTCCCACTGCAGCACTGCATCTGCACTGCTGCTGTGTAGTCTAATTTTGTATGCACGTCACGTCATATTTTTTCTTTTTTTTCTTTCTGTTCACTGCTAGGCTTCAGACCTCATCTCCGTGAGACCGAGTGGGGGCTCAAGAAATACCCACCACGCGAGCCCAGTTAGGGTTGATGAGATGTGTTTTACATGTTTACGAACTATTGATGGTACGACATAGGTCTTAAAGTCTAAGTTTACCTTGGCTAGGAAAAAAACTTTTAATGGAAGCAAAATTTTCGCTTCAAACGTGATGAATTCTGTTATAACACCATCGTTTTGGGACGAAACTGGCAAAATAACGCGTATAGAACTGCCCATAGAAATTTATATGCATAGATATTTAAAAAAAAATCTACGCCATATCTGACAACCAACCACAATGGAGATGGCAACTGTGGAACTAATGGCGCTAGCATAACTGGTTCCAAGCATCGCTATTGGTTGTAATTCTGGTCATGTCATTTTATATTTCAAAATAACTTAACCTCATTGGCCAGATTGAGACCTGGCTATGGTGGCGCCATCTACAGTTAGCTTTCAACGGTCTTCCCCATTGGAAAATTGCAAGTCTGAACCCTCACCTTACGGTCACCGCTACGACGTTATCTAAAGGGTGTAAATAGACCCTTAACATAACAGAAAGGCACTTGTTCTCCCCGTCTCTGCGATCATTTTTTTTGTTCTAGACCATACCTGGGAACCTTCTAGTTACGGAGATATTGGGGGTCAAAGTTCCAACTTTTTCACAAGTTTTTTTTTTAATACATGTTTTTAATGTAAGATTTTTACTTTACACACCTCCACGACCCCGTACTATTCAATCCATCCATCAGCACAATGCTATGAGTGCTTTCCATCGAGTCCTACCGTAAAACGTGATTTTTCGCCCCAAAAAAAAAAGTCGATTCCCAGCAATAATTTTTGCGTAAAGTTACTTAGTTGACGGCTATGTGAAGGGTCTGTTTACACCCTGTATATCTAACTATTTTCTTTTCATTCCAGCTTCAGTCGGATGCAATGGCAATGGGAATGAGGGTACGTGCCGTCGGCGTAAATACGCATGGTGGTGTGTCGGATGTGGAGCCCTGGCGGCCGCGCTGGGCGGTCTACTGGCAGCGCAACACATCCTGCTGCGGGCTTACACTGCTTCTCCGCAACATCTGGAGACTGTGCCCGCCGCTGTTCCGGCCGCTATGGTACGTTGAGCTACGCTGACCTGGGGCCCAAGTCTGCTATTTTTATAAATTCGTCATACCAACACGATCCCATTGTCATTTTGCTAAAACTTCGTAATCTGCTAAATTCATAATGGTCGATCGTTGGTCGGTCAATGGTCTCGTAATAGAATTGTGTTATAATGACATTGTCGTATTGCCATTATTATAAAACCCGTTAGTAGAAATGATTTTCGAAAAACTACTACTAAAGAACATCTATTCCTGCCAGATTTCATTTATATATATTTTTACATATTATTTATCAGATTACCATTCTATGCCATTTCTTTCAATGAAGTGTCAGTGGTTGACCATTGGAAAGTCATAATGACGTCATTATATTAGTAGATTACCAAACTTGTCAAAATCCACAATTATGAAATCAATGATGGACCATTCTGTCACAATTGTAATAGCAGACTTGAGGCCCTGGTATAGTAGTCTAGTTCATGAGCGGAGGCAATACAAAATCAAGTTTGTTAACACAAAGTTTTTAATGTCGGAGAAATGACCCTTCCTCTTTACCTGTTCTCGAGATATTCCAAATGCCTCTGTAGCAATAAGTTTCACCGGCTTCTTTGTGATTTACCGTCGGCGTCGCTCGGTTGCGCTGACTCGGAAAGTCTGGGTATTATTCAAAAATTTAAGGACAGTCTTCTAAGAACGTGTCCCTAAAGGTGTACTGGTACAGCATGTCTGCTTTTAGAAAAAAAAAATACCCTGTACATTACATTCGTCAGTCTACACCAGCCATTCTGTGTCTGTTAAAGCCTGATCAGATATTAAGTAAACTTCTCTTGTTCCAGCTGGTGTTAACAGGCGTCTGCATCATGAGCCTGGCCCGTCGCCGCAATAGATACAGCTATATGGTAAGAAAAGTATGTTCGATGTCATTCATTATCACTGCTTGTTAGAACGTGTTGCATGTTACTTAGTCGTTTTTGAGCACTGTATGAGTTTTAAACTCTATCGCTGTATCATCCGGCTCGAAGGACCACTCGTACCGAGACATGCTTGGGTTTTATAGTTTCGGGAGATATTTTTGAGACTGTACGGTCACCAATCTTCTTTTTTACCCTCGTGTGCTATTCTGTGTTTTTTGGAACCATTATATTTAGGAATAGATAGTTTATTTGGTGCTTTTCAATTCCGAGTGCGCCAAATCAACATTTCAAAGCTTCCAGAGCTTGGTAGATAGTAAGACTTTAGAATGTTCATTTCATGCATGATGCATCGCTTCTTCTTTTTATGGAGCAACGTTTGCTATTGTTTGTGACATATTAAATCTCTATTTGATATAGATATAGACCAACATAAGGCCTAGGCATTGGGCTCTGTGTAACAATTACGTAAGAAAGAACTAACAAATGCGAACTTTAAGAGCGTTCATCCAAAAAGTTGGCAACGTCGCAAACAACTGTCAAATATTTCGCTGTTTTAATTAATTTGGCAATATTACTGTATGGGAATTAGAAATATGGCTAACTAGTGAACTAGAATATTAATAATAAATTGCAATTAAAAACAGAATTTGATGTTGTAACCATTTTAGGTGTAAAAAAGGCATTTGGAAGGTTTCCAAAAACTTATTTTTACATCAAAAACTAAATATTCGGTGTTATTATATTAATTATTGCATTTCATAATCAATATTTTAGTCCACTAGTTAGCCATATTTCTTATTTCCATACAGTAATATTGCCAAATTAATCAAAACAGCGATATATTTGACAGCTACTTGCGACGTTGCCCTCTTTCTGTATATCGCTCTTAAGTTTAGTACAAAAAAAAAACACTTATTTTATTCTTCTCTAGCTTCCATTTGTTAGTAAGTAACAAAAATGTAGAACTGCTAGCGCCATCTATGTACAGTCACGAGCACCAATATTAAACACTTAACAACTTTTAAAAGTGTTTTTCTCGTACTGTTCTGATTAAAATATCATGTCGTTACGAACATAGTATTCTGGAACTCATATTTTATGAAAAAGATCTTATCTCCAAGTTACAATCGTTATTTCTCGCGAAATCTGCTTTTAAATTTAGGAAAGTGTATACATATTGGTGCTCGTGACTGTACCATTGTAAGTACAATAATGACATTATTGTTTCCCCCAAAATACTATTTTATAGCATCATAATAACATCGGTATCGGCATAAAGTCGCATTGCATGTCAATTGAGCAATGAAAACGCTTCTGTAAACTGTGCGTGTACTATGCTAATAACTGTTAATGCCAATCGCTTAATTTCAAGCTTTAGAATGATGTTATTAGTATCGTTAAACAGCTTGTACTTTAGTGTAACTTCTGTAGTGCAAGTATCATGCTTTCTGAATAAAGTTTTTGCAAGCATTTTGCTCCCTTCGTAGCTAATAGGGTAGTTGACAAACCAATCAATTGACATACTTTTTAAGAGCTGCCAAAACGTGATTACCCCTTACATTTTGAATGGAAATAGCACGCTATGACGTCACTATTTAATCAACTCAAAGACTCAACTATTTATTGATTTCAAAGCAACTAAAAATCTAATTTTGCAATTAATTGAAAATTAATCGGGTTTTCAGGTCTAAACTAAAAAAAATAAAAAAATAAATTGTGTTCTATGTATTGTTAACAGTATAAATCTATTAAATTCATTAATGTCGCTACGACAATACGTAATTGAAATTGGCTACATTTGTCAGATACGCGGAATTATCCAATGCTTGTTCCGCGGATTTGCACTATCCCCGACGATATGCATCGTCATAGAAACACCTGGTTTCAATGTTGCGACGGATTCCTGTAATGATGTTTTGAATTTAAAGGATGTTTGGTAATTGGATGCATTCCTTGAAATGGTTGATACTAGTCCTGTAATGTTTAAGCAAACATTTTAATAACCTACCAACAGTTTCGGAAATATTTGTTAGTCAACCTAGGTTGCTTGTCGTAAGTCTATATAAAACTCTGCTGATATTATCGCAGGCAAATCCGCCTGCAACAGCATGTATTGTCAATCATATGACACGTAGCTGTTGGTTGAGCTCAGTGCAATAACTGGCATGTAACGACTTCACATGCGCCTGCACCTACGTGGGTATAGGACAATTGATGAGTACCAGCCCCCGTAGCATGACCACCGTAGACAAGGATTTCTTTGACGGAAGAATCGACAAAATGACAGATTGTGTCGACACAATGACAGATTTCTTTGCACTATCTGTCATTTTGTCGATTCTTCTGTCAAAGAAATCCTTCTCTACGGTGGTCATGCTACGGGGGCTGGAAAGATTTAGGGGAGGCCTTTGTCCAGAAGATGGCCTTTTTTTTTTTTTTTTAATTCTTTATTGAAAAGAGGATTTGATCATGCATGATCATGTCATCCCCATAGTTACAGACATCTTAAATATTTACATCTTATCTACGTTTTAAGGCACAATCCACCATTTTATATACGAATCTCGCTTCTTCTGATAAGGGAATAGCAAGAATTCTATTACATACACCGGTATCGTGTAAGCTAATGCCGTAAGCAAGCCTAAAAGATAACCTCTCAACTTCGTTCCGAACACATTCCACTAAAATATGAAAAACATCTTCAATAAAATCGCATTCAGTACAGTTTTTGGAAGTAACTTTGCCCATTAGGTACGCAAAACTATTCAGTGGGATATGTCCGGAACGCAGCCTCATAGCAGTTACTATGGTGTGTCTAGACAAATCAGAATTAATAAACCAAGGAGAACGGGACAAATTATTTTGGATTGTTTTATACCATATGCCTTTTACTAGAGAGCGCTCATCAAAATATTCGTTCCACATGTTTCTACATTTAACCTTAATCATATAGAAAACGTCATTATAATACGGCAAACAGAAAAAAGGGATACCATCAGACAAGGCCTGTCTAGCAAGATAGTCTGCCTCTTCATTACCTGTCAAGCCTATGTGTGAAGGTATCCATTGCAATACTATTGTATAATTTTTAGTGGCCAATGTGGAAAGTGACTCCAAAATGCCGTATGCTATCGGTGTGCCTCGACTATTCGAGGTGCATCGAGCAATGTGTTGTAGTGCGCTCTTGGAATCTGTTAGAACTACGTATTTACCCGACTGAAAAGATTGAATATATGAAATTGCTTCTGATATTGCTATCAATTCTATTAGCATTATCGAGATGTTTGAATCAATACGTAGTTTCACTGAACTACTAACTTGCGGGTCATAAATAGCTAATCCGCCACAATTATTTTCTTTCGAACCGTCCGTATAAATTTTATAATAATTTGAATATGTTTTTTTTAATGTAACTATTACACAATTGTTGTAAGGCTAACGAATTATAACTTCTTTTAGCGTTACTTACGGCATCTATGTTAAACTTAATTATATTTGAAATATTCACATTGCTGACCCAGGTATTAAGTGCAAACATATCTAATTGTGTACTAACATGTACCGCAGTATCTTTAAGGTAACAATGAACTAAAATTAAAATGGGCTTTTCTTTGCATCTCCAATAAGGATTTTGACTAAAATGAATTAAATCATCCAAAATTTGGATAATCTTATGGTTAGACAAGGATTTCGCTTTTAACCAATACTTTCCGGCAAGGAAATGTCTTCGTACACATAAAGGCGGTAGGTGTAGTTCGCACTCCATGACGTGTATAGGTGTCGTTTTAATGAACCCACCTATTACTCGCATACACTGATTCTGTATTTTATCCAGCTTGCTTGTATGTGTCTTACAACTATTACCATAAAGGAAACTTGCATAATCTAGTCTGCTACGAATACACGATATGTATAAACGCCTTAAATTTGTTGGGTGAATACCCCAACCTGTCCCCGCTAAAACCTTAAAAACATTAAGCACTTTTGAGCATCTTTCTCTTAATTCATTTATTTGTTTAGACCACCGTAACTTCCTGTCGAGCCAAATACCTAAATATTTAACACAGTCAACTACTTCTAAAGAAATACCACCCACAACTAGAGACATAGGGTCCCGTACAAATTTATTTTGGAAAATACAAATTTTACTTTTAAGTGCTGAAATTTCTAACCCAGCAAGAGAAAGAATATTAACAAATTGATTTAAAGCTAACTGTAATTGGTGTCTTCCTTGTTCTATATTACTACAGGTTACATAAAGCACGAAGTCATCTGCGTACTGTGATATAAAGACATTATTTATTGACTTGCAGATCTCCATTGTTAAAATATTAAATAAAAGTGGGGAAAAGGGATCGCCTTGAGCCAAACCGAAACAACATCTCCTACTTATGACTGAGTTATTATCTGTCTCAATACTTAAGTTTCTCTCTTTTAAAAAGCACCGTAGGTATGTACATATTTTATTACCTATCCCTATACTATCTAAAATATATAGTAAACGTTCTAAATTTACATTGTTGTATGCATTATCAATGTCAACAAAACAAGCGATTGTTGATTGTTTTTTAGAGAATCCTACTTGTATTCTCGACACTAAGGTAGACAAATTATCTAAAATGGAGCGCCCTTTGCGAAAACCAATAGTATCGGCCGATAGCATGTTATTATGTTCAATAAACCATTCTACTCTTTTAATTAATATATTATGTAGCATTTTACACACACAGGAAATCATAGCAAGAGGTCGCAACGACGATTCAGATTGAGGATCCCGGCCGGGCTTAGGTATAGGTATTATAGTGATATTACGCCACTGCTGGGGAACAAAACCAGTTCTAAAAAATTTATTATAAAGACAGACTAAAACCAACTTTGCATTATTCGGTAAATTATATAGCATTGAATAGGAAATATTATCGCTACCAGGAGAAGTGTCTTTAGTGCGCAAACATTTGTCCAATTCATGTCAAGAAATCTGTGTCTCAAGCTTAGGGTTATTTGAATTAAATATTGCGTCATCAGTACAAACGAAGTCCGGTGTCAGGTTTTGTAATAATACAAACGCCTTCTCTTTACTTATACCAGATCGGGGTACATAGCATCCCTTAAACCATTTCATTTTCTTCCATAAAACAGTATGAGATGTAGTTCCGTCTAATGAATCACAGAAGTCTTGGAAACCCTTACTTCTTGCTATACGAAGACACCTCTGACTTTCCCTAATTTTCTCCTGTAACTTGTCCAAATTAAAAGGCGTAGGATTACGTCGAAATGTTGATAACGCTAGCCGTCTTTCAGCTACTAATTTTGATAAGGAACTATTCCAGTAAGGTTTCGGAGTGAAATTTTTCTCGGGGTCAGAATTAATTTTAATATATGGAATGTGAATATCTGCAGCCAAATTAATCAACTCAATAAATGAATCATATGATTTTTGTAAGTCTTCCGTGATAATAAGACCTTGCATAAGTGTTTGTATTAAGTTGCGGTACTGAGACCAATCAGCTTTTTTATAATTCCTGCGTACCGGAGGAATGGACAGACTATCAACGTACATTGAAATTTTAATCAAAAGATGGTCGCTGCCAAAAGTTTCATTCAGTGTGCCCCAATTAAATCTGTACGCTATATCTGAGGAAGCCAATGATATGTCTGGCGAAGATTGTTGTAGTGCATTATTCACTAATTTAATACGAGTAGGATTGCCATCATTTAATGTTACGAGTTCAGTATCTAAAAGTGCGTCATAAATTTGGGTACCCCTCTGATCTAATTTATGGGACCAATTTGTGTGGTGACCATTAAAATCGCCAAGAATCACTGCCTTTCTTTGAAAACGAGAAAAAATTTGTTCCCAATCACTTTGACTCGTGTGAACTGACGGTGCACAATATAAGGATAATATATATTGAACATGATCACAGTTGCAGATCTTGACACAAACTATCTCAATCCCCGGGTTAAGGCTTTTGAAAGACACATAACTTGCTTTGAGTGACCCGTGGACTAAGACCGCTACCCCACCATAACCGTCATCCCTGTCCTTACGATATATCGTATAACCATTTACCTTCAGCTGACTATCCCGTTCTAACCACGTTTCGCTGAGTGCCGCAATGTGAATTTTCAGTTGAATCAGAGAATGCTCCAAGGATACTAATTTCGGTCGAATACTCTGACAATTCCATTGTGCAATATTTAATCTAAATGGTTTCGGACTACGATCCATTGGGAGCAAAATAGTCAACAATAATCTTAAAGAAAGGCCACTTTGATACGAATTGTACACTCAAAAGTATTAACCACTCTAAACAACACTTTATCACCCCATGCACCTTGTCTTCCATCGACAATTCCCTCAAAAATATAATTTCTTTTAGTCTCACTAATAGCTCGTCCAAACGAACACTGTCATCCTTTTTCTCTTCACCAGCAGCGACATCAGAAGGGACAGCTGACTCACTGCCCATATTCATTGTCGATGAGTTTATCGGAAGCACCAAGTTACAAGATGCCTTGTCCCTACTACGAGTACGTCGGAATCTCGTTGAAGTATTGGCAGGAGTGTTTTTATCATCATCCTCTTTAGGCACTGTGATGTTAGCTTTAACTATCTCTGCAAATGTGGAGGTATCACGTTGTTGAAATCTAATATCCGGTTGTGATTTTATGTTGGTAGGAGGGTTGCTAGAATGTTCTCGAGAACTACTTTTTTCAGGTAAGGAAGTCGAGGGCGGTACATATATTGTTAATGCTCTCCTATAAGTACAGTTAAATTCTACCATGATCTCTCTCAACCTCTTCTCCTTTAAAAAGGCTGGACATGAAGCTTTATGCAAGGCCAAATGATTTCCACCACAGTTAACACATTTGAAGTTCTGTGTTTCACAGTTCTCATGATTATCACCGCATTTCGGACAGACTATTTTACTGGCAGGGCATTTCTTTGTAGGGTGGCCATATTTCCAGCATTTTGAGCATTGCGATACGGGAAATACGTAAGGGGTAACTTTTATCCGTAATCCATGAACATATATGTACTGTGGAATAAACGAACCTTTAAAACACACCTGTACCGCTTCACTTGGCTGCCAACCTTCTCCCTCTCTGTCTCGACGTTTAAGTCGGTATACCGATATTATTTCCGCCGGTTTATCGCACATTATATTTTTCAAGATGTCCTCGTCAGATAGCTCGAGATCAACATCTTTTATAACGCCATAAGATGAACTCCTTTCCATGGCCCTGTAGATCTTCCATCCTTTTTCTATGAATTCCGGACATTTTTCAATTTTGTCAGCACTTAACTCACTGCAAACTTCGACGCGAATCTTGAAAGGGTTTATGTATTTAACTTTGGTGATATCAACTATCCCATAAGCCTTTAGCATCCTCGCCAATGCAAATTGTTTAGGTAACTTTTCATTGCTAGATAAATAAATCTCAATATCCTCCTTCAATAATGATTTTAATCTCTTCTCTTTACTTCGTACTAAATTCCATCCCTCATTATCATCATCATCTCCGACAAAATTCTCCTCCCTATCCGCCGAAATTTTCTCCCGCCTGAATTGTTGGTCTTCTTCCATTCTATATTGTGCTACGTTCTCTTCTGTGTTTAGTTCATCTTCAGCATCTGATATACTACGTTCACTCAAAGAAATTTCGCTCGCCATTATTACTGTATTCACATTCTCTAAATGCGGGTTGTTTGCATTCATTATAACACGCTAATGCGTGTCTTCGTTCGGTGCGCCGCCGAGATCCGACAGCGCACACAACTTTACAACTAATGGCGCAAAAATAATACTTAATTGCGAAGCACGCGTCTCCCTCGCACGATTACCGCGACGAGACTGTAATACGAAGATGGCCTTATAAGACAAACCAAAGAAAAAAAAAAAAAATGTGTACTTTGTATACTTATACTTACATTTTTTTTTTTTTTTTTTCTTCTTTTATTTAGAACTAAGACACACACACACACACTAACACCGAGGCGGCCATACAGAACAATTTAATTTCCTAATGTTCTTTTGTACCAGATCAAAGTGGTGGGAGCCTGCTGCCTGGTATGCGCGCTAACATGTGTGCTAGTCACCATCACCACCACCGTCATACATATGAACAAGTGAGTATTTAAGAATAGCCTGTCTGGTATATCTGTTGAAGTAAGGTTACACCTAGTTCTAGCCGGCTATACCTAGGTGCGGCCGGTAACAGTTTGTTATAATGCAACCAATTTGGATGTAGCGCTCGCCGGCTGCTGCCGAGGGACCGCTGGCTGCGCTCGCTCGGCTTGCGTGCGTTTGGTCACAGTTCTAACATAACCTAACCTAATCCATTTGGTCGGTGTGTCCTAGCAATAAAAAGGATAGTTACCGGCCGCACCTGGGTATAGCCAGCTAGAACTAGCTGTAACCTTATTTAGCCGGCTAGAACTAGGTGTAACCTTACTTCGGCTTTAAGCCGTAACATATCTAACAAAACTTGCCCTATGCATAAAATTTCACCAGTAAAATACCGTATGACTTTTCGTAAAAACGATAACTACTTCAGGTAACAACCAACGTCTCTGATAACCATAATCCTGAGAACCTGTTTATCGTAGTCGTGAAAATGTACTATCAACGTTACGTACTATCAACGTTACGTACTATCAACGTTACGTACTATCAACGTTACGTACTATCAACGTTACGTACTATCAACGTTACGTACTATCTTTCAATTAACAACAACAACATCAACATTTATTTGTTGTAGATAGCTAGACAACATAGCCGAAAGGCACTTGTTCTCCCCGTCTTTGCGATCATTTTTTTGTTCTAGACCATACCTGGGAATCTTCTAGTTACGGAGATATTGGGGGTCAAAGTTCCAACTTTTTCACTAGTTTTTTTTTTTTAAATACATGTTTTTAATGTAAGATTTTTATACACCTCCACGACCCCCGTACTATTCATTCCATCCATGAGCACAATGCTTTGAGTGCTTTCCATCGAGTCCTACCGTAACACGTGATTTTTCACCCCAAAAAAAAGTCGTTTCTCAGCAATAATTTTTGCGTAAAGTTACTTAGTTTGATGTACAGAATGCTTGGTTGACGGCTTCGTGAAAGGTCTGTTTACACCCTGTATAATGAAGTACAATTGGACTTAGTACATATACCCTTAAAACTATGTTAGTAACACTTCACTTGTGCACTATGTTACTGCGCGTCCTTGTGGCTCTTGTCTGTGGAAGCGACGGAACACCACTCCCTGCGACCAAAGATCCAAGACGAGGTCCAGATAGCACGTTAGTACTTTCATCACGACCGCCGACTCTAACAACTGCACTCTCGCCATGTTCTTGGTCTTCCGACGCATATACTCCATGATGTCTTCCGCCGTAGTGGTGTAGTGTAGGCGGCAGTAGCGAAGGGTCAATTTTAGTAAGAGGTAAGCTGGAGTACATATCTTTAATGTGATTTTATTATTTGTCTAAAGAATATTTATTTATTTTTTATTTATTAAAACTTTATGCACAAGTAAAAAAACTGTACAATGGCGAACTTAATGCCATAGAGCATTTTCTACCAGTTTACCTTAGGGTGATGCAGAGACAATATACAGTAGGTGCAATAACAGAAAAAAAAGACTAGAAAATATTTATAACTAAAACATATAAGAATAAACACTTATATACATATATATATTAAACTTTATAAAGTTAAGAGAGATAAACAAGAAAAACAACAACAATTTAGTTCTGAGACGAATCTGCCAACTTCTGAATATTGACTGTGCAATTTTTCAAAGGGAAGCCGGTAGGAATCAAGTTCTATGGAACCTTCGCGACTGGTAGGCGGCAGACAGAAAGACAAAATGACTCACTCCTTCGGAAACCATTTCACACACAGGGATCCAGAAATAATATTAGGACAAATATTTTAACCAACTATCTTGTTGCAGACTCCAAACCCTGAAGTTCTGCGAGTATACCAAGCTGACGCGCACTTGCACCTGCTTCTCAATGCCACCCGACACGCACCATAACGCGGCTGATGATGAGGGTAAGTCTATTATAGTTCTTCTTTCATTTTATGAACACGAACTGTTTGAGAATAGGGTAGTTGACAAACCAATCAATTGACATACTATTTAAGAGCTGTCAAAACGTGATTCTCCCTTATATTTTGAACGGAAATAGCACGCTATGACGACACTATTTAATCAACTCAAAGACTCAACTATATTTTGATTTCAAAGCAACTAAAAATCTAATTTTGCAATTATTTGAAAATTAATCGGGTTTTCAGGTCTAAAATGAAGTAATTTTTTAGAGAAGTTGTGTCTTGGAATTATTGTTTAATGGTGTCAAATACCCAATTTTGTGGTGTTTTTCAAAATGTGGTGAAAATATGTATTAGTCATTCAGAATGATTGAAGCATAGCGTCCAGGAAGCGCCAGATATTTAAACCTCATAGCAGACGTGTATGCACTGCCCCGAATCTAAAAGTATAGAGTTTGAATTTCTGAACAGTTTTGTCTTCAGTTATACTTTTATAGGAAGTCAGGAATTAAAGATATTTCAGTTTGAAGTTTCAGAGGTTATGTCTTGTCAACAACAGACTAATCGAAAAAGAAATAGGTACCTACTTATCACTTAAAATATCATTGATATAAATGCATTTTCAATACAAAATAATACATACATACATGTTTAGTATGGATGACAATGCATGGTTAGTTAAGTGACGTTTCTAAATCCAATATGGCGGAGTATCAAAGTAAAATTATCAGCTGTCCCATACAAAATTTCAATACCTACTCGACCCAAATGTATGGGACAGCTGATAATTTTTTCGCATTTACGATATTGGATCCATGGAGGAAGTTGTTCAGTTTGATGTTCTGCAGCATATCCTTTCATATGACTATACCCTTTCTGTTACACCCTGTATTGTGCGTTGCATTACGGAATTTCAAAGAAAAAATGGTGATCTGGTGAAGTGCTTATACGTGTGTGTCTTTTGTAGAGGCTAATTTGATGAAGCCTATTGCATTAATTGAGATATTTTGCCAGAGTGAAAGATTTTGTCTGGACTTCGTTTTGAGATTTATCCACCGATATCATAACTAAGATCTACAACATTAGTATATGCGAAACCTGAAACACGTATCTAGTATTTTTTTGTAAAGAATCTATGTAGAAAATTTCAAAACTGTATCATAAAAAATCAAATCGCAAAGTTATAAGCTTGTTCTGTTACCTGGCTGTTCCCACAAAAACGTGGTCACCACGAGGAGCGCGTGCGGGCACGCCTCCTGCGTCATCTTGAGCTTATTGATAATAATAATATAATTTGGCAGTAGGTACCTAAATGATTGCGATAGGTACTAGTATCGCTCAGTGTCCAACTTGTAGCCTTTTTTTAAATATTTTTGGGACTAAATATAACATGGTTTAAAATTATTGAAATCGATTCAGTTACTTATTCTGAACAAACTATATTCAGGTTTCGCATATACTAAAAATAATGTTGTATAAGATCTACCTTCACTCATCTGTTTACTGAATGCAAAATATTGTTTAGAACTCTTAATACAATACATTAACGAACATAGTATTACGAATGGGTTACCTGATGGACCTCATTATGTCAAGAGATTTTATACAAGATTGATTTGCTGTCTTTTCTTGAAAATACTGCTCAAATTTATAGCAGCTATTGTTTAGGAATCTCTGAAATAAAAATTCCTTTATTTCATTCTCAGGTGTACGCTGCGTATTCGAAGGCGTATCAGAATGCGGCGTAGTACACGGCGCGCTGTACTGGTGTCTACGCGGTGTATTCGCATTGTCTGTCAGCGCGGTTCTTGTGTGCATCTTTAGCTGCATGCTGGCGTATCAACTGCTCAGGTAAGAAATCATCTCTCAGTGACTCTCAGTATGCGGCGTAGTGTGTAGGTCTCTTTTATAGCTACAATACTACGCGGCGTATCAGAATGCGGCGTAGTTGCGTCTCTGCGTATACCCATTTATCGATAGTTACTTGTCTATAATACGAGACATATTGCTATTGGAGAAATACAGATTTTTGTATGTGTAGATTCCAATTTTTATACTTATAAATCAATGAAATTCAAATGCAATAAAATAAATATTTAATTGGAAATTATTAAGATAATTACATAAAAAAAACGTACGCACGACGTCCAATCAAGCTTTACAAAACCAGTTTATGCGGATCTCTTCATTTTATAGGAAATCTATACAAAGCGAGGCCAAGTTACACTGGAAATGTACAGCTTCATGTGCCGCCGTGTGCACGTACTTACCCAGCAAACATTTATTTTAGATTAAGTTAAAAATAATCACAAAAATAAACTGCCACAATTTTTAAACTGAGGCTGGAATAGGCCATACCTACTGAAAATGTTTCCTAATGCCGATGTTGCTACGTCGGTATATTATCTAAAACGCACAAAAAAAAAATATACAAAACAGATTTTGGGAATCTAAAATAAAAAATAAAGGAATCTTAAATATCTGTAGTAAAAGCAAAAATAGAAGACAAAGCTTCTGTTTCACGAAATTATACATTACTTGTCTGCCCTCCAGCAAACGTTACCTAGGTTAATATCACTCGGTAAGTGTATTCCTTCTCATCTCCGTCATCGTCTGCAGCTTCCTATTAACAGACGTCAACGCAATCTGTTGTATATGCCTCCTCGTTTCCAAGATCTTATTCGTATGGTTCAGTTCCGTCAACATCCATTTCACTTCGACATACTCCATCACATTAGGGACCTGGTACTTCATTCTCAATTTCCTTATTTCTTTCAGCCTTTGAGACAATAGGTCTACTTGTACCTGAATTTTCTTGCTTTCTTTATCCAATTGAACCGTTAAAACTTCCTTATGTTTTATCGTTGATAGAACTTTATTTAAGTAACAGTTTTGCTCCATCATAGCCTTCTTGTGGATTGTAAGGTTCAAGTTAGCGTCACCAGTCATCTTCTTCAGCTCTCCTAGCTGTTGGAACTTGTGGTCTATCACTTTTAAACATGCACCGTTTTCGATTTGGAGTTTTTCGAAGTCAACCGGGCGCAAACTTTCGCTGAGCTCGGCCTTCACTTTGATTTGTCCTTTCAGTTTGCTGTACTGAGTGTTCAAGGTACTGGTTCTTAACCGCAGCTTTCCTATCTTGCTGTCGCATATCTTCATCCATTCCGTCATGAACCTAATCCATATTTCGGCCGGGATTCGTTGAGCTATTTTATCCCAGCCCTCTTCTAACACCTGCTGACGGAACATTTTACTCGCCTTTTCAATCTCAGTTTCTTTCAACCCTACTTCTTCCAACTTTGCTTTTAATAGAGCACGTTGCTTCGCTCCTCTGTGTCTTTCCTTGTTCAGGTTAGTGACCTGTACCTCCATCTCTTTGCTTACTAGTTCAGATCTTTCTAGAACGTTGATCCTCGCCCCCCCGCTTCCAAAGACGGTGCCGCCGCTGAGTTTGGTCTTGGAATCTCCTTTTCGAGTGGAAACTCTAGAAGGGCTGGTTAGAATTCTCGAAGGGGAATTCTTAATTCTTGAAGGGCTTGCCAGCAGTCTCGAAGGGCAAGAAAGAACCGGCTCCGTAAGACCGTATTTAGATACGCCTCTCAACATGGTCACTGAAGAGCCGGAAGGCATCCGAGTTGCATACTCCACGGCTTGGTGTACACCAGTCATCAACGAAGGCTCCAATCTCATGATAGTCTTTTCTAAGATTTCGTTTTCTAGGGTCAGTATGTTGACTTTGTCTCTGAGTTCCTGCACTAGCTTCACGAGTTCCTCGTCAGCGAGAACGTCCATGTCGTAGAATCGCCCGTTGCTCAGCGAGCGAGAATGTTGACTCATCACGCTCCGTCCCCCTGTTTGTATTGTAGACATTTTTAGAACGGTTCTTCAAAATAACTAATAAAAATAAAATAGGATGTAAGCTACAAAAATAGTTCTGATAGTTGTCAGTGTTTTGGTAGATTTGTCATCTGCCATATGTGGGGAATATGGGGCAACCTAGCAACCGTTGCCATGGTGATAGATTTCGAAGTACGTGTCAGATTCAAAGTGTTTCTGGCCAATCTCATTTGATGTTTGACCTTCCAATGAGGTTTTATATGAGGGGTGAACACGAAAAGTGATAGTTTCTAGGTTTCGTGACTGAAATAGACAAAGGTTTCTAGTTTATTGCGTTTATTGGCTTCGTTTTATGGTTTTGGTGTTTCGACGAGCGGAATATACTTATTGCGAGCATGCGCGAGTTAATATTGTCCTATCTTCAATGCAGCCAATTAACTACGCGAAGATTTCGCCGTTATGTCTGAATTGAGCCAGACACTCGCTGAGAATATACGGTAAAGCCGTTTGGTATTCTGTATTCTTTGCGCCAAAGTGTTCTACTCTTTGACATACGCAGTGACTGTGCAGTCAGTATTATATTGATGCTCTGTGTGTGCAGTCATCGTCAGTCACACTCGCTCATAACGGCCACACACAGAATGGAAAAACACGCGCAAGTTATTGCATTGAAAATGGAAACCTGTCGCGAGCATGCGTGAGGCGACACTTGACGAGCGCATTGATATTTATAAAATTTTCTACTTTAAGGGCATTACATTGCTCGATGACCTTGATGATTTGATCCCTGTACTGGTTTTTGTTGACTTGCCCCGCACATTTCGCAAAATTTCGGTTTTTATTTATTATTTAAAAATATTAAAAGAAATAACAGAAAAAAGACAATACAGATTGTTAAGTATATATATCATTACGTATTTGTTGTTCCAAAATTCATGCCGATCTATTCAGCCGTTACAGAGATAATTTACAATTAAGCTTGAAAAAGGACCTATTTTCTACGATTAACCAAAAAAAATTGAGAAGGTTTATTAAAATTTTAAACAATACAATTTATTTGTGATGAACTTAACTATAACATACTTTTTTTACACGGAAAAGGCACGAAGGGATTCATCAACAAATTTCTTTGAACATACGCTGTTTTTGGAATTTGATCCATGTAATGCCCTTAAACAATGCTAATACGGTAA
Organism: Noctua fimbriata; assembly: GCA_905163415.1. Lineage (NCBI taxonomy): Eukaryota > Metazoa > Arthropoda > Insecta > Lepidoptera > Noctuidae > Noctua > Noctua fimbriata. The sequence continues at coordinate 10,654,031 of LR990948.1, read as the reverse complement.
TATTTTCAATGCAGCCAGGAAATTGCGCAAGGAATTTTTCGTTAACTATCCGTAAATCATGAATGCCCCCCCCCAAATAAATAAACACAAATGTTACAGTGTACTCTTTATTTAAACAAGAAGATAAAATTAACTTTCACATTAAATTAAAATAAAATTACTAAGATTATACATGCGAGTAAGGAGGACAGGAATATAACGCTTAAATAAAATACTTGACAAATAATAAACATTCAGGATGGAAACTTTCAGCGGGGCAGTAAGGGGACCTACCTTAAGGCCTACGCCACACTTGACGGAAATTCCGACGCCGAACTTCCGTTGCGGTAAATCCGGAACAGACGCAGAGGGCGAGCTGTCCGCGACGGAACGACCGATCATCCGCGTAGTTTGCCCGTTATTAGTCATTTATTAGCAATAACATGTATTGGCGTTCCGACGCGGAAGATCCGCGACGGAATTTCGGTCAAGTGTGGCGTAGGCCTAACCGTTGCAGCTATACAAAAATGGTCTTAGAAGACTATCCATAATTTTTCGAGAAATTTTGATCCCCTTACTGCCCCGCTGAAAGTTTCCACCATGTATAGTAAAATAAGCTTTTTTTTAAATCTATGTCTGCACCATAAATGAATGGATGAGCCTCTTGGGACAACCAACACCTAGACATCAACCCCTTCATCATTCTCCTGCCGCTCACCGCATGCCGCTCACGTCTTCGCTGTGTGCATGGCTGCCTGGTATAGAGGCTGGCCTAAACAATTACGAGATATCTCCTTGCCTCTATACTCCACCGTTTCCACTAAAGCTAAGCGGAGAAGCGAAGTGTAAATAAGGAAATTCTATTGGTGGTTTACAACACATCTCTCCTCTGGTCTCGTCTCCGCCTATGCCCCCGCCCGCAACTATGGGACCCCGCCACAACCACGACTTGTCGCATGATCGGCCGCTATCTTTAATAAAACCGTACGGATCCCCGGCTCCGGTCGTATGGGCAATCTACTCGTATCTTCCTGGTCGAATTTAAGTCGCGGTTTTGAGTCCACATAGCGCGCGAGGTCCCTAATACAATGTATGAAATAAATAAATTATTAATACTGCTAACAAATCAAAGGTTGCGTTGCTGCCACCCTTTCCTGTATTTTTGCAACTTCACTTGCGTTGTGAAAATTACTAGCGTTACAACATTCGGCGGAAATCTTCATGTCAAACTAGAGATTCAGATGACATATGTGTTTCCTCATCCCTCATGTAGCCTTTGACGGCTCTTCACAGCTTCCCAAATTCATCTTACTAAATAATATCTTAGACTTCCATAATTCTTTTTTAAAATTAATTAATGCGTACTTTTTGATACCAAGACTAGTTTCCAAGCGCTGAATGTCACGATTCAATCCACAAATTTTGAACTTAAGACTTACATATTCAAATATATCTGGAACGGAATAAGCTTCTCTTAGATTTTTAATCTTATTTAACTGATGCTCCAATTGGTCTACATGTACTGCTAGCTTAGCACTCTCAGCATTCAATTCTTTAGTTTGGCGTTCCCTTTCTATTTTCAGTTTTTCCACTCTGTGTAGGTAGTTGGTTAGGTCCATCAACTTATACTTGTGTCTAATTATGTTCAAGTTAGCATATCCAGCCATAGCTTTGATACAAATTAAATCCTTACTTTTTCTTTCCATGGTTTTATGATTATTTTCGATGTCTATTGTTTTCATTTCAAAGTCTATTGGTAGTAAACGTTCTGCTAACTCCTTTTTGATTTTTCTATCTGCTCTCAATTTTATGTACTGTGCGTTTGTAGTACTGAATCTGAGCCGCATCTTGGCTATTTGTTTATCTATTTTCTTACCGTTATCTGTTAAGAATCTGATCCATGTCTCGGCTGGTATTCGCTTAGTGATAGCTTCTACACCTTCAATCACAACGTCATGTTCAAAATCTGCGGTCAACTTCTCGATGTCTTTAGACCGAAGTTCAAGTTCTTCTAACTTAGCATATAAGAGAGCACGTTTTTTCTTACCTTCGATCCCAGCTTTCTTTAAATCTTTCCCTAGAGCTTCCATTGCGACGTGTACTAGCTCTAGTCTTTGTTCAATATTGACCTTTCGTACTTGAGTGCAAATGATTGATCTGGACATTTTGTCTGAAGATGTCATTGACTGTTGATTCCAGTGAAGAGATCTGGATTTGCTCAACATATTTGCGTAGCTTCGAGTTGTCTCGTACAGACCGAGTGTTGAAGACCTGCTTCCACTGCCGAAAGTTGTTCTCGATTCGAAAGTTTTTTTTAATTTGATTACGGATTCTAAAGCCGAGTGCAAACCTGACATAAGCGATGGTTGCAAACTCATTATGCTTGCCTCCAAGACTTCGTTCTCCAAGCGAAGAAGTCCGACCTGCTTCTTCAGACCTTCGACGTTTCTAGATAATTCAGCATCAGATGCGTGGTCGAAATGAAATGTGCTTGTTGCATATAATTCTTGGGTAATAGTGACCATTTTTGTGAGATTTCTCAGAATCTAAAGACATTTAAAAGAAAGAATCGCTCGTAAATATTTGAATGTCTTTGCTCAATATAAAGTTTTCTGCACAGCATTTGAAACAGATTCATCTGTCAGAATGACTAACTGTGACTGATGTTAGACGAATATTTTTTATTTCGAATAAAGAACTGCTAGATTTTTTAAATCTAGCTAGGATAAGAGGAGGTCCTAAATCTAATATACACAGAGCACGGAATCGTATGGATATTGCAGTACAGATTCCTTGTGCCGGAAGTGCGTTGAGCTCACAACTTATGTTAAGGGCATTACATGGCTCAAATCCCAAAAACAGCGTATGTTCAAAGAAATTTGTTGATGAATCCCTTCGTGCGTTTTCCGTGTAAAAAAAGTATGTTATAGTTAAGTTCATCACAAATAAATTGTATTGTTTAAAATTTTAATAAACCTTCTCAATTTTTTTTGGTTAATCGTAGAAAATAGGTCCTTTTTCAACCTTAATTGTAAATTATCTCTGTAACGGCTGAATAGATCGGCTTGAATTTTAAAACAACAAATACGTAATGATATACTTAACAATCTGTATTGTTTTTTTTCTGTTATTTCTTTTAATATTTTTAAATAATAAATAAAAACCGAAATTTTGCGAAATGTGCGGGGCAAGTCAACAAAAACCAGTACAGGGATCAAATCATCAAGGTCATCGAGCAATGTAATGCCCTTAAGGACGCTATTCAAAACCATCAGTTTGTATACGTCATTTGTACGGTATTAAAAGATAAAGGTGGTGGCAAGCTTGTGCTATTCCAGGCTTCTGACTACCCGTAACGACTGACAAAGATCTACGAACGACAGCCGGAACCTCAACATCATCATCATCATCATCATTTCAGCCGAAAGACGTCCACTGCTGGACATAGGCCTCCCCCAAAGAGGGGTTTTTGCCATAATCGCCACGCTTGGCAGGCGGGTTGGCGATCGCAGTACGGTTGTTAAAAAAGCACAGAGAACGCTGCTGCCCATTCTCTGGTAACTCCCTTAGTCGCCTCTTACGACACCCACGGGAAGATATGGGATGGTGCTATTCTTTACGTCCTCACAATCCTCAACATGCTTTCCAGGAAGTTCTCTTGATGGTTTCGGTTTGTTAGCCGCGCGGCGGTTGCAGATTAGCGTTTTTTCGGCGCCTATAAGCGCGTGCCGCGAGAGATACTAACATTTTGCTACTAAGTGAACCTACCAGTTGAGGGATGGTCTCCTTTACCCAGATCGACCTCGGCAATCGTTATTTAATCTTCAGAATCAGTTAACGACCAACCTTTGCAAATAACTTTTACCTATTTTTAACCCCAGACGCAAAAAGAGGGGTGTTATAAGTTTGACCGCAATGTGTGTGTGTGTGTCTGTCTCTGACACCGTAGCTCTTAAACGAGTGAACCGATTTGGATGCAGTTTTTTTTATTTGAAAGCTAGTTTCTTGGCGATGGTTCTTAGATACGTTTTATCAAAATCGGTGCAGCCATTTTCTAATTATGGGGGATGAAAGTGAGTATGAAAGATCGAATATTTTCAAATATACCCAATTGGGGTATCAAATGAAAGTGCGTGATGTGTTTATTACAATTAGACATGTTTCATCAAAATCGGTGTAGCCATTTACTAGATTTGGGGGATGAAAAATCGAATATTTTCAAACGTACCCAAGTGGGGTATCAAATTAAAGGGCATGATGTGTATATTACAATTAGACATGTTTTATCAAAACCGGCTCAGCCATTTTATTGACTTCTCAAATGTTTGTTCTCTTTTCTTTGTTGCGATGGGCGTTTTTTAAATTTTAAATTTAATTTTTAAGTTATATGACTTATATTTAAATACTGGTATTGGGTTGCATCCGGTTAGACTGTAAGCGGACCCTAACACAGATGGGAAAAGGCGAAGCAGATAATGATATTTAATTATTTGGTTCCAGTCATGAACGCAAGAAGATGTATTGGGAACAGCTGGAGCTTCGCTGCAGGTCTCTGTACAGACCCTCTACAGGACAGGCCGCGCCCTCTGCTGGCAGACAAGTGCAGGTACAAAATGCGTAAAACTTACTACATCTGACCTACGGATCTACTTTCACTAAAATCAAAATAATCAGCTAGCCCATACAAAATAATCAGCTAGCTCATACAAAATAATCAGCTAGCCCATACAAAATAATCAGCTAGCTCATTTAAAATAATCAGCTAGCCCATTCAAAATAATCAGCTAGCCCATACAAAATAGTCAGCTAGCCAATACAAAATAATCCGCTAGCCCATACAAAATAATCCGCTAGCCCATACAAAATAATCCGCTAGCCCCTACAAAATAATCCGCTAGCCCATTCAAAATAATCAGCTAGCCCATACAAAATAATCAACTAGCCAACACAAAATAATCCGCTGGCCTATCCAAAATAATCTGCTAGCCTATACAAAATAATTAGCTAGCCCATACAAAATAATCAGCTAGCCAACACAAAATAATCAGCTGGCCTATCCAAAATAATCTGCTAGCCTATACAAAATAATTAGCTAGCCCAAACAAAATAATCAGTTAGCCTATACAAAATAATCAGCTAGCCCATTCAAAATAATCAGCTAGCCCATACAAAATAGTCAGCTAGCCAATACAAAATAATCCGCTAGCCCATACAAAATAATCCGCTAGCCCATACAAAATAATCCGCTAGCCCCTACAAAATAATCCGCTAGCCCATTCAAAATTATCAGCTAGCCCATACAAAATAATCAACTAGCCAACACAAAATAATCCGCTGGCCTATCCAAAATAATCAGTTAGCCTATACAAAATAATCAGCTAGCCCATTCAAAATAATCAGCTAGCCCATACAAAATAGTCAGCTAGCCAATACAAAATAATCCGCTAGCCCATACAAAATAATCCGCTAGCCCATACAAAATAATCCGCTAGCCCCTACAAAATAATCCGCTAGCCCATTCAAAATTATCAGCTAGCCCATACAAAATAATCAACTAGCCAACACAAAATAATCCGCTGGCCTATCCAAAATAATCTGCTAGCCTATACAAAATAATTAGCTAGCCCATACAAAATAATCAGCTAGCCAACACAAAATAATCAGCTGGCCTATCCAAAATAATCTGCTAGCCTATACAAAATAATTAGCTAGCCCAAACAAAATAATCAGTTAGCCTATACAAAATAATCAGCTAGCCCATACAAAATAATCAGCATGCCCATACAAAATAATCAGCATGCCCATACAAAATAATCAGCATGCCCATACAAAATAATCAGCAAGCCCATACAAAATAATCAGCTAGCCAATACAAAATAATCAGCTAGCTCATATAAAATAATCAGCTAACCCATACAAAATGACCGATCGCCGCCACTTCGGTGTGAATTGAATTGATTTTTTTGTAAAAAAAAAAATATATATGTGATATAAACCTTGATGATTGAAACCTTGATTTCATATTTACGACAGACTATAGTATAAGTATTCTACTCTTTGGTAATATTGACAGCTACAATTTACTGTCAGACGCATGAATTGCGAAAATTAATTTTAAAATAATCCTGATTAAAACAATGTTATATGTAAGGAATATAAAGCACGCGCTTTTAAGTGTGTGTTCGTTCGCGGTCGCTTTTCTCATACTGTTTATTATTCTGTGCAGAGTAACTGTAGTTGCTGTGCACAGTGTCACCCAGCCCAACCTGCGTGGGACATCAGTCTACAGCATCGATTTTGGGCGCCAGGTGAGTTTTTAATAATATACATATAATTATAAATAATAACAAATTTTGTCCACACCAAATTCCAACAGGATGGAATTTGGTGTGGACAAATGTGCGGTCATGCATATAAAGCGAGGGGAGATTGTGGAATCTGTGGAACCCAGCTCTCGGATTCCATAAATCTTAGATCCCTCTCAGCAACCGAAACGTATAAGTATTTGGGTATGTCGGAAGCGCTGGGCATCAATGTTGCTGACATGAAGCAATCGCTGAAGGAGCGCTTCTTTGGCGGCCTGAAAAAAGTATTTAATAGTATTTTATCAGGCGGAAATAAGGTACGTGCCTTCAACGGTTGGGTCATGTCGTTTCTGATGTACTCTTTCGGCATACTCAAATGGACTCAAACAGAACTAGACGCTCTGGATAGGAGGGTCCGTACATTGTTGACGGCATATCGAATGCATCACCCGCGTTCTTCTGTTATGAGACTTTATGTCGAGGCTTTTTAAACGCTAAGACTCTCCACAATCGCGAGATATGCAGTCTCAGGGAATATTTCCTTGAAACCGACGTGGGGATGCATCGAGATGTGGTCGCGGTGGACAAGGGCCTCACCCCGCTCTCCTTGGCTAAAGAGAACTGGCGCAAACCTGTAGTGCTTGACACTAACGACCGTTTGGTCGTATGGCAGAGTAAGGAGCTTCACGGACGCTTTTTCCGGGCCATGGGCCCGATGTAGACCTATCAGCGTCCGTAGCCTGGCTACATTTCGGGGACCTCTTCGGAGAAACCGAAGGTTTTGTCTGTGCAATTATGGTTGAAGTTATGATGACGAATGAACTACCGGAGATTTATTGTGAAGGACGGTACGGTTGACATATGTCGGGCATGCCACCGTCCAGGCGAATCAATCCGTCACATTATCTCCGGGTGTTCTCGTCTGGCTAGAGTACTTACATGGACACGACCTTGTAGCCAGAATTATCCATCAGCAACTTGCTCTAAAATACAACCTTGTGGAATCGGAAGTGCCGTACTATAAGTATGTGCCCAACCCAGTTCTCGAAAATGGCAGTGTCACACTGTACTGGGATCAATCCATCATCACTGACAGGACTATTGTAGTCAATAAGCCTGATATAGTGGTGGTGGATCGATCAGAGCGGCGCGCAATGATTGTTGACATAACGGTCCCGTATGATGAGAACCTTGTGAAAGCCGAGAAAGATAAGAAAATCAAGTATCTTGACTTGGCTCGCGAGGTTGTCGAGATGTGGGATGTGGACTCAGCAATCATTGTGCCGATACTTGTATCAGCCCATGGCTTAATTGCCAAGAGCCTCGACCAATACCTAAGGAGGCTCTCGTTAGGCAGCTGGATCAAGGGCTTGATTCAGAAAGCGGTACTTCTCGACACGGCTCATATTGTTAGGAGGTTCCTCTCTCTGGAGCCCTGACCACCGGTAGCTTGGACCCTGTTCCCGATGACGGTGGGCTACTATTTTTTATATTTTTAAATGTTTTTTTTTGTATTACTTACGTATATATATTTAAAAATGTAAATTATTTGTAAAGAAAATAAATAAAGGAAAAATAAAAATTATACAGGGTGGAACACATCGACGTAGAAACGGCTACCACGGACTGTGTACATCATTTCGAGCCCCCCCCATTTAGATTTCTTTTATCGGTACCCAATTAAAAAAAATAAACACAAATATTTTTACTTTATCAAGCTTTTTTTTTAAAATTTTGTTTATGATAAAGCGACATAATTCATTCTTAAAATTAAATTACAGCGCAACAATTACTAAAATAAATAATTAAAGACCTTATTCCTCGAAATGCATTTGCAATTAGCACATATTTTTTAAATGGACAATTCCCTGTATAGAGACCTATGTCCAGTTGTGTAATGAAGGACACCATCGACACGCTAAGAAGACCAGTCTTTTTTATTTTAATTTTTTTATTTAGCCCGTATTGTCCCACTCCTGAGCAAAGGCCTCCCCCATTCCTTCCACTTCTCACGACGGTGTGCTTCTTCTCGCCAATTCGCGAGGAAGCCATCCAAGACGTCCCGCCATCTTCTCTTCGGTCTACCGCGAGCCCTTCTAGCTGTTAGACCAGTCTTACTAAACAAAATTGTATCACCCACAGGTCGTATAGGCAATCTATACTCTCCAAACCCCGGCAGTGGCAGGAAGACTTCCGCGTGGAGCTGGTTCCCTTGGCCCAGGAGTAACAGTCAGAAGTAAGTACCTACGGAACAATTAATAATGGATGTAAAAATACCCTTGACGCAGCCTAAAGACACTTGTTTTCCCCGTCATTGCGAGCAGGTTTTTGTTCTAGACCATACCTGGGAACCTTCTAGTTACGGAGATATTGGGGGTCAAAGTTCCTACTTTCTCACAAGTTTTTTTTTTTAAATACAAGCTTTTAATGTTGTAAATTTATTTTAAATACCTCCACGAACACTGTACTATTCAATCCATCCATCAGCACAAAGTTTTGAGTGTGTTTTACACCCAAAAAAGAAAAAGTCGTTTCCCAGCAATATTTTTTGCGTAAAGTTACTTAGTTTGATGTTCATAATGCTTTGTTTACGGCTTCGTGAAGGGTCCGTTTACACCCAGTAAATGGTCCTCTAAAACTTTCAGTTTTCTCCATTATATTTTTGCGTTTACAATGTAGGTTTCATGGCCACACATTTTTGATTCAAAAATGTTATTTCACCGCAATCGTCTTATGCGTCACGAAATTACTCTCGCTCGTGAACACTACTTACACTACTTCGCGTGCCATATTATTATGTAGCTTACGTACAAAAATCGTAAGTGGCCAATTTCGAACTCAGTCTGCATCGGAGCATAGCGCTAGTCGGACGTCAGTGGGCGTCATGGCGGGGGGTAGGACGAGGGGGGCGGCGTCTTTGAATCGATTTGATTTTCCCATCACTAAATAGTGCTTGTGACGTCATAATAGGTAGTCAAAAAATGGCACGCTTGGTTTTCATACAGATCGTGATACTTGCGTTATCTAGGTCTATCTATATCTGTGGTCGCCACATTGACCGGTCCCGTGCGACTCGCATCCAGCGGATCCCTGCAACCTACACCAGGTCATCGGTCCACTTAGTGGGAGGCCTTCCAAAAATAGTAAATATCATCATCTGCCTGCCTTTTCCCAACTATGTTGGGGTTGGCTTCCAGACTAACTGGATGCAGCTGAATACCAGTATTTTACATGGAGCGACTGCCTATCTGACCTCCACAACCCAGTTAGTACTGGGTAATACGATACCCCTTGGTAAGACTGGTTGTCAGACTTTTTGGGCCTCTGACTACCTAACGACTGTCAAAGATCTACAAATGACAGCCGGGACCAACGGCTTAACGTGCTTTCCGAGGCACGGAGGAAACTCGGTATGTAATGGGCGGTGACCCATCCATCCACAGACCAACCTAGGCAAGCACGGCTTAACCTATAGATCGGCACGAGCTCCTCAATAATGTAAATATAATCGCCTTTAATAGTAAATATCCGTTCTTTTCCCTCAGCTCCCGCTGTCGCATGGGAGTCCCTCAATCCGGCGACAGTGCGTACGGCTTCTGCGACACCGAAGCGCCCCCGACGCAACAACCGCAGGCCTACGATGACAGATACCCGCACTCCTTCGACCAGACTCCCTTCACGAGGGCGCAGACTTCTGGGACCTTCGCTCAGGGGACCAGCTTCGCGCAGGGACAGGGGAACTTTGCGCAGGGATCTGGCAGTTTTGTGCAGGTTTGTACTATAAAGAGTAACAAGACCCTTAACGAAGCCGAAAGGCACTTGTTCTCCCGGTCATTGCGATCATTATTTTGTTCTAGACCATACCTGGGAACCTTCTAGTTATGGAGATATTGGGGGTCAAAGTTTCAACTTTTTCACAAGTTTTTTTTGTTAAATACATGTTTTTAATGTAAGATTTTTACTTTAAACACCTCCATGACCCCCGTACTATTCAATCCATCCATCAGCACAATATTTTTAGTACATTACATTGAGTCCTACCGTAAAACATGATTTTTCACCCCAAAAAAAAAGTCGTTTCCCAGCAATAAATTTTGCATAAAGTTACTTAGTTTGATGTACAGAATGCTTGGTTGACGGCTTCGTCAAGGGTCTTGTCTTGTATATTCCGTGCGAAGCCGGGGCGTGTCGCTATAAAACGGACTTTAACGAAGATTTGAAAAACTTGCAAACATCCAGCGAAATATTATCACAAGTTATCTGATTGATATTTATTTATAATGCATCTTTCCAGGCGTCCGGCAGCTTCCCGCAGCCCAAGCTGGGCTCGGGCCAGTGGGGCCCCCCGCCGCCCTACAGTCCGCAGGGCCGCAGCGGCAGCAGGTACCCATCCACATGCTTTTTTTTGGTACAAAGTTTATTGCATTCGAGGCGGAATTATCACCTGAGCCGCAGGCGAGGTTGTTAGGAATCCGAGAATGACTGCAGTAACAAATCCCCACGCGTATCAAACGACGTTTTTCAATACACTTTCGAATAAATAAAATATTAGAACGGAAAGTATTTTTGTCAGGAATTATTATGAAACTATGATTTAATTTTTTTTTTTCCGCGATTTGCTTTTGTCAGGTTGAAGAAGAAGCAAAGGTATGATGCCGCTAAACAGCCTAATATGAAAAAAAGAAAATTCAAATACTTTTGAATTTAGAACACAAATGTTAATTTGTTAATAAAAGTAAATATTTGTTTAAAATAATCATTTTATCTATGATATTCTATTTATAAACACAATTTAAATACTCAAAAAATATTTACGCCGTAAAGACGCATATTGCTTTACCGAGATTTAAAAAAAAAAAGACGCAGACTGTAGTCATTGAAGCCATTTGTACTTAATATAAGTTAGTTATCTCTCGAAATTTTTATTTCCGCACGTGTACGGAAAAATATTAAAAATCCACGTGTGTGGATTAGGTTCAACATGCAATGTATTTCACATTGCATGTTGAACCTAATCGTAGTGCGATAAGACCCAGTTTTCGAGAAAGCGTATTGAAGATGATAATTCTGTATTATTATGGTATCAAATAGCAGTTTCATACTACATTGGTTTTAAACCACATCGGTAATGGGATATTGATGTGTGGTCCTACTTAAAACCGGACAGGACAGCACTTTGAGACTGTGAATGATGTTAATGCGATGCCCTATGGTAAGACTGGCAGTCAGACGTTCACATTTCTGAATAGCGGTAACGTCTGTCAAAAATCTAATTATCACAACCGATACCCACGTGCTTTGTGAAGAATGGAAAAAAATAAATTTTAAGATATGATTTGTTTTGGAGGAGCTCGTGGCTAAATTATAACAGCCGCTCGGGCTGATCTTTAGGTTAAGCCGTGCTTGCCTAGGTTGGTCTGTGGATGGGTGATCGCCCATTACATACCGAGTTTCCTCCGTGCCTCGGAAAGCACGTGAAGCCGTTGGTCCCGGCTGTCATTTGTAGATTTTTGACAGTTGTTAGGTAGTCAGAGGCCCAAAAAGTCTAACAACCAGTCTTACCAAGGGGTATCGTATTACCCAGTACTAACTGGGTTGTGGAGGTCAGATAGGCAGTCGCTCCATGTAAAATACTGGTATTCAGCTGCATCCGGTTAGACTGGAAGCCGATATTGCAATCTCTCCTCTATACTTTATGTCGTATTTACTTTAAGTACACTTCTAGAAAACGTTATGTCGTGTAATTTCGCCTTAAATGACATAATTAAAATACGTATGTATTTCTAAAAACTATTTTTATTTCTTTTTTCCAGACACCACCTCCACCACCAAGACCCTGCAGCCGCGACTCTACTCCACCACCACCACATGGAGCATCGCGCCATACACGACCATACAACTCCAGTACAATCCCACACATGCGCCAGAAACAGCTACCTCATACAACAGCACATACCACCAAACGACATCAGACTAACCAATCCGGAGTTAGCCCGAATTAACCCGGAATTGGCCCGAATAAATCCGGAATTGGCTCGAATAAACCCGGAATTGGCTCGAATCAACCCGGAATTAGCCGAATTTGCACGACTTAACCCGGAATTGGCGCGTTTAAACCCGGAATTGGCGAGATTGAATCCAGAATTAGCTCACATGGGGCAGATGTACCCGCAAGATGTGGCGGAAATGGCTCGTTTGCAAGCGGAATTGGCTCATATGCCACCAGAAGCGAGGTTCCACACGTTGAGGGGACATTTGGTTCCGTATAGGTGTCAGCAGTTGGGCATGAGTGCTAGTAACCTCCATAGAGATTGTAGGATTGATGATACGGTGGCCATCGAGTGCTTACATCAGAAGACTGGGAGTAAAGGTTGGTGCTCTTAAATCAATATTCAAGCTTACAAAACGTTACAAGTTAAAGAGTAAAGTAACTGTTAACAGTAAATAAATACTTAGACAATAATTTATACAGGGTAAGGGACAGCCCTCCACAAACTGATGGGGTGATTTCAGTATATCATACTAAGATGACCGGTACAAGAAATTATTTCAGGAATGTTATGGGAATCCAATAAATTTGATTTGTTTTATTTCCTTATACGCAATGTATCGTTACCGTGGCAAAACGCACGTAGCGAACGGCAAGCGCGACGACTAGTTCGATGCACTCTGAAGCTAGGCAGGAAGTCGTTAGTTAGAGTATTTCAACATCCATTGTTGGATTTTCGATTTTAGCCGTATTATTTACTTAAAAGGAGTGCTGCGTACAGTCATGTAATATTACATTGAAATAAAGGAATAGTAACTGAAAAAAAATCCGGAGAAAAATTTCGGTGGAATATGATTCAAAATAAGGAGCTGAATGCACTCTGTCAGTTTGTGGAGGGCTGTCCCTTACACCCTGTACACTTTTTACATAACAGTTTATGTGGTAACTAGATAGTAAGAAGGCGCATTCACTTTCGTGTCCTACTTATCTTCGGTTACAAAATTCAACCAATTTGTATGTAGCGCTCGCTCGGCTCGCGCGCGTTTGGTTACAGTTCTAACCTAACCTAATCCATTTGATCGGTGTGTCCTAGCAATATAAAGGATACACAACTGTTACAGGCCGCACCTAGGTATAGCCGGCTAGAACTAGGTGTAACATTATTTAGCCGGCTAGAACTAGGTGTAACATTATTTAGCCGGCTAGAACTAGGTGTAACATTATTTAGCCGGCTAGAACTAGGTGTAACATTATTTAGCCGGCTAGAACTAGGTGTAACATTATTTAGGCGGCTAGAACTAGGTGTAACATTATTTAGCCGGCTAGAACTAGGTGTAACATAATTTAGCCGGCTAGAACTAGGTGTAACATTATTTAGCCGGCTAGAACTAGGTGTAACATTATTTAGCCGGCTAGAACTAGGTGTAACATTATTTAGCCGGCTAGAACTAGGTGTAACATTATTTAGCCGGCTAGAACTAGGTGTAACATTATTTAGCCGGCTAGAACTAGGTGTAACATTATTTAGCCGGCTAGAACTAGGTGTAACATTATTTAGCCGGCTAGAACTAGGTGTAACATTACTTCGGCTTTTAGCCGTAACATACATACATAAGAACAGGGGTCTAAAATGATAATAAATCACGTAAAAATTGTTAAAATGGTCACAGACGCAGTTTATTATGAATTATCACTTTATGACCATTTTATGAATTGTAACGTAATTCATATTATTCAAATTAATTTATTTTGTGAACATAAGTAAAACAGTAGGTGGTATAATATATAAAATTCAGAAACTATCTATGTCACGCCGTTAGGCATACAAAATGTTTCTAACAATGGTACATACAATTAAATTGCTTCAAAAAAACATTAAAATTATTATGCTGTTGTGATTCTGCTACAGCGGCCATTATAAGCCCCCAGTGCAAGTTAAATTGATATGTTTATACATTGTGGGTAGAAGTGCGGAGATAACACAGATATAGATAGACCTAGATAACGCGAGAGCAACTCTTCTAGCTTACGTACAAAAATCGTAAGTGGCCAATTTCGCGCTCAGTCTGCATCGGAGCATAGCGCTAGTCGGACGTCAGTGGGCGTCATGGCGGGGGGTAGCACGAGGGGGACGCCGTACGCGGCGGCGTCTTTGAATCGGTTTGATTTTCCCATCACTAAATAGTGCTTGTGACGTCATAATAGGTAGTCAAAAAATGGCACGCTTGGTTTTCATACAGATCGTGATACTTGCGTTATCTAGGTCTATCTATATCTGTGGGAGATAATGAAACGCGTGTCGTCCTTGATCGCTAGTTTATTACTGACTTGGGAAAGGGGTTACACTGACACATTGACACCGACATGTGTGTGCGCATACACGTCATAAATAAAAGCTTGTAATTAATTATTTGGAATCTGGATCTAATCGTTTTGTGTGTGCAGTTTCAGATCAAAGCACGGACTCCTGTCAGAAGCAGGGCAAGGAGAACCTCGGCTTCCAGAATGACAAACATTCTCCTATAAGGTCAGTAAGCATTAAGGATATGAACAACAGGGTTCACATGACGTCTTCAAGCAGGAGTAATTCCAGTGTGGGAAAGAGACAGAGCTATACAGGTCGTCTAGCGCCATCTCTTTCCCACATCTTTTCTACATCTTCATCATTCAACACACATCATCCCACACACACACACACACACACACACACATAGACACATCACATCATCATCATCATCATCATCATTCTACATTTTCACCCTTTTTTTTTATTTACTGCTATTTTAATTTTTTACATTATTCCTTTATTTTGCAGATCATCTATGCAGGATTGCCGCGCCGCCAGCAATCAGAACGCGGAGTCCGAAGTGTACTTCGCGGACGTGTCCAGCTGTTGTAACGTGAGTGTTAAGGTATTCAGCTTTTTTGAGCTACCAGGTGACATTTCTTCTTTGGAGAAATACAGGGTGTAAGCGGACCCTTCACGAAGCTATATTCGTCCGGAGAATTGGCGGCGTAGTGGTATCGGTAGTTCTTCTTCTTGAATAAAAAAGATAATTGGAAATTTCTGTTTCTAAAATCGGTCTAATTTAGCTGTAACACTATTTTTCGAAAATGTTTTAACTTTTTAGACCAATGTATCCTGCTTATGCAGATGAAGTTTCATTAAAAACCGTTCAGTCATTTCGGAAAAAAAATACTTGAAAGTTTGAAATGCCGTAAGTCGTTAACGCTCTTAATAACAAAATCTTTCCTTCTCCCCAGGCCGACTGCTGTATGAACGCAAACGTCTCAGCTCTAGTAGGTACCATAGAGAATCATCCCGAGTCCACGTCAGAGTCAGACACCGGCTCCTTCACGTTAACGCGACAGCAGCGCCCCCAGCCACAAGTCGGCTCAAAACGGAGACCGCGACAAGCAGACAAACATATGAAAAACCAAGAAAAGATGAGACAGGTACTCAATAACTCTATAAGGCTGACGGAACATCAAATAGAACAGCTGAACAACTCTATGAGAATGAATGAACGAATTGAACGAGAACGAATGAATGAGACGAGGCTAAGTGAACGGATGAACGATTCGAGGGATAGACTGAATGATAGAGAACGCATGCACGATGTTAGGATCAGCGATAGAATGAACGAAACGAGGTTGAGTGAGAGAATGAATGATTCAAGAGACAGGTTGAATGATGGAAGGGTGTGTGAGCGAATGGAGAGGTTGAATGATTGCCGTATTAGTGACAGAATGAACGATACTCGCATTAGTGACCGGATGAATGAGACGAGAATGAGTGAGCGGATGAATGATTCTAGGGACAGATTAAACGATTCAAGGAGTTGTGAGGTCATGGACCCGAGGATAGAAAGAATGAACGACTCCAGAATCAGTGACAGAATGAACGAAACAAGGCTAAGTGAACGTCTGAACGATTCACGGGTATGCGAGCGGATGGCTGAAGCGAGAATAGAAAGGATGAACGAGACCAAACTGAGTGACCGAAGCGACACTCGCCACAGTGACCGAATGAACGACTCCCGTATTGAACGACTAAATGACTCACGACTCGAACGAATGAGCGATATAAACTCAAGCATCAGAATCGATGGTAGTCCAAAAATGCGTTCACACATAAGTCCTTTAAGGATTGCTAGATCTAGCCCCAAAAACGTACCTAAGGACCATCATAGGCAGTCAAGTTCTGACTCAAACAAGCCTGATTTTAGGCAAATCTCACCTTTATCCCCAAACACTGAAGAATCATTAATGTCTGACGAGGACAGGCCACAGGATACAGTATATTCGAACGATCCTGAGACCTCCAAATGCTTGGGGCCTGATTCTCAGTATGAGCCAGTGAGGGATGGAAAAGAGGAAATTTTGAAGACAAATCATCATCATTGTTATAGTGATACTAATACTATGGATTCTGGGTGGCAGAGTGGCTCTGAGAAACAGGTGACTGACTAATACAGGATTCTGACTTTATTAAAAACAGGGAACTTATCATTTACCAACTGAAACTGGAACTGTTTGGTCCCCAAATATAGTGCTAAACATATGTAGTTAATCATGAATTGTGTTTCTGTATTTTACACAATATCAAGCCTTTTCGCCCATGAGGGTTAGGCTGAAACTATAATGGGCGTAACAGACCCCTTAACGAAGCCGAAAGGCAGCGATTTGTTCAGCGATTATTTAAAAAAAAGTCAAAGTTACAACTTTTTCACAAGTTTAAAAAAAAAAACTCCTTTTACTATTTATTCAATGCCATCATCAGCACAATGTTGTGAGTGCGTAACATTGAGTTTTACCGTAAAACGTGATTTTTCACCGTCAAAAAAAAGACATTTTCCAGCAATAATTTTTGCGTATAGTTACTTTATTTCATGTACAGTATGCTTGGTTGACGGCTAAAGGGTCCATTTACTCCTTGTAGAATGCCACCTGCTGTTCCTATTTCTGTCTTTTTTTCGTACTAAAAAGGGATGAGAGTTTTTAGCACGGGTTCGCCTTCAGTAAGGCAAGAAAACTGTTGGGGCACTGTTGATTTGGAAACATTTGTGAAAATGTCTTTGGGAATTGCATTAAAAAAAGAAAACAAGATGGCGGATATTCTGTGTATGAGTTGATTTTGACAGTTGAATAAAAATTGTTTATTAAATCTTAAGTAGTAACGTAAGTGTAAAAGAATCATTTTCCATGTTGTATTCGGACGAGTGTTCTATGTGCTGTGCTAATAACTATGGAATTACTGTAAAATTATAGACTTATTACTAGATTTTAACTAAATCGTCCACATTATTCTACACTTTGTCGTATTTTTGGAATTTTGAAATATGATACGATTTGTTCTACACAATAGGTACAATCAAGAATAAAATAAAACCTTGATTTTTCCTTTAAATATTCCTTGCATAATAATTCATTGACTGAGAAATTTATTCATTCGTTCATCTATTTACCATTAATTTATCATTCACCTTTCATTCACCGAATTTTTATTGAACATCCATTCATTTGTCGCACATGTATCATTCATTCATGTTTCCCTCAGTCAGTGGATTTTGTTGCAAAGGAATTAAAACTTCAAAGCTAACGCAAAACTTGCCGTTTTCCGAATTTAACGTAAAAATATTAATTTGATATTAAAAAATATATAATTATGTAAAAACTATAAGTAGGTGTGTTAATAACGCTCTCTAAAAAAAAATAGGATTCTTAAATCATTATTTGTAATCAAAAACTCGAATTTGTAGATCGGGTAGGAAAGTTTTAAAAAGAACTACATTTGAATGATAGAACTATTAAAAATAATACTGAAGTAGAACTATGCCAGGATGTTTGACATTAAAGTTATGCATTCTTATATGCAACTAAATGCTCAATTCTTGCCCATTATTATACAATCCCGAAATTGCTGTAAATAGCTCGGGGTTGTTGCTGTATTGAACAAAATTGCCAAGGATTGCGCAATTAATTGCCCGTGTTAGCAAAATTTATCCATGCCAGTGCCGATATTGCTAATACTCGTTTTTTACTATTTTGCGTAAACGTGGATGTGTAGTAAATGTGCCAAGTAGAATATAACTTTAAACTTTTGAAATTCATGTAATTATGCGAAATGAAACTAATTTTACAAAACACCGATGTTTGTGAACAATAAAAGAAGAGGCATTTTGGGTGATCGCCGAGTTTTCTTGTTTAATTTTAATGCAACTTTTACTACTGTGTGAGTTGAGATTGCTAGACTATATTTAAAAAAATGTACCTAACGTCACCTGTAGGCATTGATATTCGAGGTAGAAGGGACACCGGCGCGAAAACGGTTACCACGTATTCAGTACATCATACTGAACCCCCTTAAATAGAAGTTATACATCGGTTTTAAAAAAAAAAAAACCATCTGTTCCATACATTTCGACCGTGTAGGTATTGCACTTTTGTAGGAAACAGCAGATTTTTTTTTAATAACCGATGATAAAATTCTATGTGGGGAGGCTCAGAATGATGTACTGAATACGTGGTAACCGTTTTCACATCGGTGTCCCTTATAAAAAATAATTGATATTAATATAAAAACCCCAATACCTGCGAGACTAAAAGAATAACTGACAACGTTGATAAATTAGTTTCATTTCAACTGGGACACCTGTTTTATAATAAACGCGACCAAATTTAGATCCCTATGACCTTGTATTGTTTCAATGAGGTACTATATTTTGTATGCTTACTGCTAAAACAATATGTTAACCTTGGAAAGGAACTAGGTATCTTTCGCGAAATATACTTGGTAATATATTTCGTTAAAGCAGTTCATTTCAAATGTATCTACTTATGTTATGTTGTAGAGTTATGTTATCGTTCCGCTTTACAATGTATTTTTATATTCATCCGTCCACCCATTTGTTGTTTGTTAATCATTCATTCGTTCATTGTTTCATCATAATATATTTCGCTTCGTATTTATTTAGATATTTTTTTCTGTTTTAAATTTGTGGGCAGAGCAAACCGCTCTGCCCACAAAAAGGGCTAATTCACTTGGCCAATTAAACAAATAAATTCAGTAAATATTTCCAATAAATTTCGATTGAACGAAATAATATCCATTCACTCTCCTACTCCTCGTTCCTTTCGTTCATCATTCATTCGTTCATGTCTATATTAATCATTCATAAAAACAGGTACCTCTTATAATATGTTATAGCAATTTCGGCTATTTTCCTAATAGCCTTGTCTATAAAAAGTATTATTTTAATCAAACAAAATGTTGCCATAAAGGTTTCCTTTTTATTTTATTATTATTCCATTTAAAGCAATAAGTTGTGTAAATATTTTATAATATTATAAGTATGTGTAGTGTAATTTTTTGTCTGTTATTATTATACAGGGTGCAGTAATTTATTAAGGACTTTGACTTTAGAATTTATTGATTTTTATTTATAATTATTGTGTCAGATAACTTAAAAACAACTAAAAAGTTATTTTTTTGTCGGTAACAAAGAGCATAATTTTTACTTTAAATGAATTTCATCTTCCGTTAAATTGTTACTGCACCTCAATTTCGTAGTTGCTAGATTTGTCACTGTAATGCCAATATGGAATTGTTTTAATAATATGATGTATACAGGGTGTACAAAACGATTTTGAGAAATATCGTTGGATCTCATAATACCAAAAGAAGATATTGAGCACTTCAGGATATCTATCTATGTAGGTTACTGTGAAATCAATTTCGTTAGCATAGCTAGGCATAGCTTTCCAAGCATCGTCAATGGTTGAAAAACTATCGTATTTTTTTTATTTTCTAAATAGCTTGACCTCATTGGTAACATTGATACTTAGCTATGGTCGCGCCATCTACAAGCTTTGACAGGCCTTATCCATTAGGGTCCCATGAAATAATGGATAATGAAAACTGGACAACTTTTTGAACACCCTGTAAACAATTATCTATAACTTGAACATTTTGTGTATATTCGTTATATTCGTACTTTAAGTGTGTTAGCGTTAGCATAAATTTTAGATGTTAAGTTATTTTTGACTACTTGCTTCAAATTCAGATGTTGTATGAAAAAAATCACTCTTTTTTGACCCTGATATTGAAAATTTTGCGAATAAATTATATAAATTTATATTGGGTACTCTTCGCATCTAGCGACGTACGTATACGCTGCGTAAACACGACGTCTACGCCACGTTAATGTGGCGTAAGTATACGCTGCGTGAATACGACCCCTATCATTACGTCTATATGGCGTATACGCCGCGTTATAGCGACGTAGGTATACGCTGCGTCAACACGACCCCTATCATCTCGTCTATATGGCGTATACGCTGCGTTATGGTGACGTCACTAACGCCAGATGTGAAGACAAACCGTACTTCTAAACAAAATGTCTTCAAAACCCAAAAACATCTAAGTTTCAAAAAAAAAAATCCTCAATTTTTTCCGATAATATTATTAACTATTTTTAATAAAAACTCGAGGAATTATTATGTAAAATTATTAAAGTATGTACGAATATAGTTGTGATTTTCATTTACTATTAGATTTACATAAGACTACTTTTAATTGCTATGTACCTATATTGTTAGATCATTTATTGATAACGGTTCTATTAAAAGACTGAAATCTTATTGTTATTTTTATTTACTTACCAACAGGTTTACCAGACACTTGTTTTCTGGGGGGTTACCATGTCGTCTTAACGCAGGAGTAATTCCAATGTGGGAAAGAGACAGAGCTATCAAGGCCATCTGGCTCCATCTCTTTCCCACACTGAAATTACTCCTGCGTTAAGACGTCATAAAGCAGGAGTAAATCTAGTGTGGGAAAGGGACAGAGCTATCCAAGTCGTCTAGCGCCATCTCTTTCCCACACTGGAATTACTCCTGTTTTAAGACGTCATGGTAGGCCACCTGTTCAAATCAAGATACCGATTAGTCTTTTAAAAACAAGCAGAATATTACGACTACATAATTATAATTATTGTGTATTCATTTTTACTTTACCAACCCTACTACCTTATATTTGCAACCTCTTTAACACTATTCTCAAAACAGGCATCTTCCCTAGTCAGTTCTGTCATTCAAACATAATTCTGTTACACAAAAAAGGTGATAAATCCGATATTGGGAATTACCGCCCCATCAGCTTAGTGTCGCACCTTTACAAAGTTTTCATCAAAACTCTTGAAAATTGCATTTCAAGAACATTAGACCTCCATCAACCTCCAGAACAGGCTGGATTCCGCCGTGGCCTATCGACTGCTGACCACCTACAGTCTCTAAACCAGATCATCGAAAGACACCAGGAATTCAATCTACCGTTATACCTCGCATTCGTGGACTACTCAAAAGCTTTCGACAGCTTAACACATACAGCAATATTTTCTGCACTCGGCAAACACGACATAGAACCTACGTATATACATCTGTTGCAAAAAATATACCAGAACAGTACAGCAGCCATACGCCTAACTACCACCGGGCCAACTTTTCCCATTCAGAGAGGAGTCAAGCAAGGCGACCCGCTATCTCCCAAACTCTTCACAGCTACGCTGGAAGAAGTTTTTCAAGATATAAACCCACACTGGCAAGACAAGGGTGTTGTTATCGGCGGAAAGAGGTTAACTAATCTTCGTTTCGCCGACGACATTGTCATCTTTTCTTCCTCAGCAGCAGAGCTAGGCCTAATGCTCGATCAACTGAGCCACGCCAGTCTCCAAGTCGGGCTTTCAATGAACATGACTAAAACAAAACTGATGACGAACAGCACAAAGCGTAACATAGAAATTGGGGGTGTGGTGATTGAATATGTCCATGAATACATATATCTCGGCCAGATAGTCTCTTTCCAGACAAGACAAGATAAAGAAGTTGCTCGACGCACCGAGAATGCCTGGAAGAGCTACTGGTCGATGAAACATTTGATGAAGGCATCTCTCCCTCTCGCACTTAAGCGAAAGCTCATGGACATGTGCATTCTCCCCAACAATTTCTTCTGACAAAACGTCAGAAGTCCGCACTTGGGGTCTGCCAACGAGCTATGGAGCGAAGTATACTGGGTGTCAAACTTACGGACCACATCAGAAACTCCATACTTCGGCTCCAAAACTCAAATAGCTGATGCTGGCTTTACAGCTGCTAGGTTGAAGTGGAACTGGGCTGGTCACGTCTGCCGCATGTCGGAGGAGCAATGGTCAAAAATTACCACTCAGTGGATACCAAATAGCAGCAAACGACAACGTGGCAGGCCCAGAAGGAGATGGCGGGATGAGCTGGACTCTTTCGCAAAGGATTGGCCTACAATCGCACTAGACCGCGAAATATGGAAGGAGGGAAGGGAGGTCTTTGCCCTGCAGTGGGACGATATAGGCTTATAATAATAATTCATTTTTAGAAGATTGCGGGACGAGCTGGTCAAAATAAACTACCAGTTTTCCAGGGCTCATGTGGGCCACATGAGCCCTGGATCGTAGCCACTGGAAGTCATGGGGAGAGGCCTTTGCCCAGCAGTGGGATGACGCTGGCTAACAGTATCAGTATTCATTTATAAGGTTCCGTACCCGAAGGGTAACCAACGCAACCCTTATTACTAAACCTCCGCTATCCATCCGTCGATCTATTCGTCCGTCGGTTTGTCTGTCAGCGGGCTGTTCACATGATCCGTAATAAGTAGACAGTTGAAATCATAGTATGTGTATTTCTGTGGCCGCTATAATAAAAAATAATAAAACTAAAAATGAATTAAAAAATAAAGGCGGCTCCGCTAATACGATGGTACGGATCCCTCCATGCGCGAGACCGACTCGTACTTGGCCGGATTTTATAACTTACTTTGTACAAAAAAAAAACTAATATTGTAAATGCGTAAGTATGAGAGGATGGATGAATGAATGTTTGTTACTTTTTCACGTTATAACTACTGAAAGGATTTGGATGAAATTTAGCACACGGATAGTTTATAACCTGGATTTACATATAGGATAGTTTTAATCCCGTACTAGTACTACGATCTCGTGGGACTGTACCGAACACCACGCGGGCGAAGCTGCGGGCATAAGTTAGTTCCTATATAAAATCAATATAGGTATATAAAAACCATTTAAAAATAGTAGCCCACCAGCATCAGGAACAGGGTCCAAACTACCGGCGATCAGGGAAAAGGAATCTAACAATATGAGCCGTGTCCAGGAGTACTGCTTTCTGAATCAAACCCTTGATCCAGATACCTAACGAGAGCCTCCTCAGATATTGGTCGAGGCTCTTGGCAATTAAGCCATTGACTGAAACGACTATCAGCACGATGATCGCTGAGTCCACATCCCACATGCCGACAACTTCGTGAGCCAAGTCAACATACTTGATTAGCTTATCTTTCTCGGCTTTCACGAGGTTCTCGTCATGCGGGACCGTTATGACAACAATCATTGTGCGCCGCTCTCGATCGATCCACCACCACTATATCAGGCTTATTGGCTACAATAGTCCTGTCAGTGATGATGGATTGATCCCAGTAGTGTGATATTGCCATTTTCGAGAACTGGGTCGGGCACATACTTATATTACGGCACTTCCGATTCCACAAGGCTGTATTTTAGAGCAAGTTGCTGATGGATAATCCTGGCTACAAGGTTGTGTCTATGCAAGTACTCTCCGTTAGTCAAACGAGAACACCCGGAGATAATGTGACGGATAGATTCACCTGGACGGTGGCATGCCCGACATATGTTAACCGTGCCTTCCTTCAGAATAAATCTCCGGTAGTTATTCGTTAACATAACTTCATTCATAATTGCACAGACAAAAAAAACCTTCGGTTTCTCTGAAGAGGTCCCCGGAACGTAGCTAGACTACGGACGCTGATATACTGCCTAGCATAACAGGTGAGGAAAGATTATGGAATGGTTCCATTTTCTAACTAACCATACTATTAGGTAAGCTCCTACTCATTCATGACAGATTGACAGCCTGGCTGAGCCCGACTGGCGCCCTACACGCACGTGTTGCGAGTCTGGCTATGTGCACGCGATTTACATACGATGTTTGTAGATCTGATGTATTGGCGGCCAGTATCTCTCCAACGCGCGTATGAGTTGGCGTGAATCGGGTCGCGGCTAAGGCAGTCAACCGCTTCGGACACCAGTTTGATGTGTACATACGTGCGTCTTTGGTGCTGTAGATGCTGACGCCACAACTTTAACCTTTCGACCGCCAGAGCACGCGCGTACCCTCCACGCCAAGCCACAATTTCACCTACCATTTTGTCTCATATTTGTGTCGTGGCACGCGCTTGCTTGTCACGTATATGTGACTATGGTGGTCAAAAGAAAAAGTCAGGAAAAGGGTGGGAAATAAAACTACAACCAATTCCGAAATATTCTTTTTATTTTTTTTTACTCCTAAACTTAAAGTTAGGCAAAGGACCCTCTTTACAAATTGACAATATTTATTGTAACTATTGTAGGATGAAAATGAATTGATTAAAAGAAATCTTGTAAATAAAGACTTTGATATTCCCAAAACACCTTTCCCGTTGTGATGATAAAATTAAAAAGAAGTTTATTAATCTTTAAACGTTAATTTGCGCGCCAACCCCTTATTTCATCCAATCATGAGCTAGAATAACATTTTAAGTGTCCAAAACACGTATTGTCTAAGCCAATAGTTTGCTTTAGTGAATTAGGCCTTAATAAATAAGCCATGCAATTACAATTCACACATTCTTACAATTCGGTGGAGGGCCGCTGGTAGTAACTGGATGAGAGTTGCTGAGAATCGAGTTTAGTGGCGTGCGATTGAGGAGGTCTATATCCAGCAGTGGACTGCTGTAGGCTGATGAGGTAACGCCATGGAACCTAGCCTAATGAAATGATAATGTGACGGCACACAGAATGGAAAAATAAAACGTCTTGCGTCGTCCCCAACTCATATGGGACAAGGGGTGGAAGATGTTGATGATGATAAATGAACCTGGCCCAATCAGGCAACTCACAAATAGTACTTAAAAATCTTTAATTAATTACTACTCGAAGTATAGCCATAAGAAAAATATACTATTTGTAAAAAGGGTCCCTAAAAAGTTAATTAAAATTGTAATCACAAAAAGTGAAAGTAAGTATTGCAAGCACCAAAAATAAAATCTATTTAGTAAAAAAAGTTAAAAATATGGCCGATGATAGAGATTTTTTTAAAATCTTCAAAGTGTTTTTGTTTATTGTAAATAGGCAATCTTTTGTGATTTAAAAATTATTGTATTTTTAAATCACAAAAGAATCAGTTTACATTTTTTTCGCCATTTTTTCAAATCAAAAATATTACAAATTAAAAATAGTCACTAAAATGAAAAGTTGCCCGTAGTTGAATTCAAGAAGACATAAAAACTTGATTTTTATTTAATTATAGCTAGCAAAAGCAATTCAGAAGATTCTAAAATACTAATATGCTTTTAAAAAAAGGTCACAACTCAAAAAAGGCAGATTTTTCTTACAGATGTAAGTGTTACTATGTTAAATATTCACAATTAATGGACCGAGGCTATCTATGGAACAGTTATCATAAGACTAGTGGACTTAATGCGCCTGCATTACGATTTAGTGAAGCGCACATTACTGGAAGATATACAAAAAAAAGGTGACTTGAGCCAAAGTTGGCATAATATTTACCCAGAGCTGTTAAAAAATGACCTGCCAGACTTCGCATAATATTTGGCAAAGTTGTTATGATATCTTATTTAGCCAAACTTGGTAAATACCAGTAATAGCCTAGTGGTGTGACCGTCGGGTTGCCATGTCATAGGTCTCAAGTTCGAACCCAAGACGACTGACTTAGCCAACCACATGTAATATTTTGCCAAAGTTGTCATGACACCTAGCCAAACATGGCATAATGCTTAGTTATTCTTGGGATAATTTTCAGCCAATCCTGAGATAATATTTAGCTAAACTTCGCAAGAAGATTCGCTACACTTGGTATAGTAAGAACCTAAACTCGGTTTGACATTTAACCAAAATTGGGATAATATTTTACCAGAGATGGCATAATATTTGGCCAGAGATGGCATAACATTTACCCTTGTATGTAGCTAACAAGTTAGCGGTTGTCTTAAATAATGTGCGCTTACCATTACACTGGTATTAAATCATTACAATCTAATCTACATTAATTACGTCCTTAGCATTACGTTATTATAGTTAAATCACTTTATTTTTAATCTAAGTTCGATGTTAAGTTTCTACGGAATGGTTCAGAGCAATTATGTACTAAAATGTACTTTATTTATTAAGTTTTTTTTGGCAAAAATAATAAGTACGTAAAAACAACAGTTACAAAGTTGACCACAAGAGTAAAAAACTTATTTTTTAATAAAAGTCTTGTGATTGGACGGAATCGAAAATAGTTCCAAAAGCCACCACTATCAATGGCGCTAGTAGCAACTGTCAAATTCATTAGTTTTTTTTTCTAATTTAATTATTACCAGTCAACAAAAATTTTGTTCATCTTTTATTCCAGATTCCTCTACAGTCCTTTCACATTTAAATTACAGATGATTCTGCATCGATGTCAAAATCAGAATGATCTTTATTTTCGTAGTAATAAGTTGTTGTGTTCTGGCTATCAGAGATAAACTGTGAAAGGACTGGTAGGAATTCTTTTATTTTTGTGATAGCCATATTGAAAAAACTTTTTTTTATTTGAATAGAAGTAGCAAACTAATGAGAACTAGTAGGCTGCTGGTTAGCATGCTGGCTTTGCTTTCAGTGATGATTTCTTGCTCATAAACGAGCACGTTTTTCGCAGTGTGTTCGGCGACAGTTGCTGGCGTTCCGTCCATGTCTCCTAGACGCTGATTCGCTACTTTCAAGTTTCTAAGCAGGGCTAGTACGTCTTCTGTAAAAGAGGAAAAAATTGTGTTAGAAGTGTAGTTTATTTGGGTTCATATGAAATACTTATCATGGTAATCTAAATAAAGAGTGGGTGGTTTTGTCTTTTATTTAATTTAGTAGCTCCAAAATAGAGAGCAGCGAAGGCCGACTAGTGGCGACACCGACCTACGGACAGTAAGTCGTGGGTTCGAACCCAGGCAGGCACATTACTTTGTGTAATTTATTTCATCACCACTGCTCTCAAAACGGTGAAGTAAAACATCGTGAGGAAACCGGCATGTCCTAGAACCAAAAATTCGAAGACATGTGACGTCTACCAACCCTCACTGGGCCTGCGTGGTGGATTATAGCCCATTCCCTCATACAGAGGAGGCCGTGTGTCCAAGCAGTGGGAACATTGTAGGCTGATAATGCTTATGCTCCAAAATAATGAGCCTGATCAACCAATGCGACCAGCTTGGCCCATGTTTTGTGGAGATATGCAAACATAAATGTATGAAGCAGCAATTTTTTTTTTCACGGTATCAGTCTTTATCTTATAATGGAAGTTGTTTATTTTATACTAGCGACCCGCCCCTGCTTCGCACGGGTGAAATATATTTATATAAACCTTCCTCTTGAATCACTCTATCTATTACTGAAAACCGCATCAAAATCCGTTGCGTAGTTTTAAAGATCTAAGCATACATAGGGACAGACAGCGGGACGCGACTTTGTTTTATACTATGTAGTGATGAATAGTGCTACTTACCCTGAAGCTAAGCCGCACTTTTAACCTAATACTCAGAGTATTTACGTAAATCATGCATTTATTATGCTAACTAGGTTACTTCAAAAGCCGCGAATATACAAAAAAGCCATCCATTTCAATTTCAGAATGAGTTCACTCAAATTCCTTTTACAGTAATAAATATTAAACCACGCTGATAGCGGCTTTTAACTCATTCATCATTCAGGGAATGCTTTTAAATACCAACATGAAGCCCAGTATAAAAATATTAATAAAATAGAACATTCCCTAGTATAAAGGGTGAAAAAATACTCTAACGAAGCCGAAAGGCACTTATTCTCCGCTTCATGTTCTGGACCGTACCTAATAACCTTCCAGTTACGGAGATAATTATTGGAGGTCAAAGTTCCAACGTTTTTTTTATAAATACTAGATTTGAAGGTTTACTTTACTTTAAATCCTGCATTACCCGTTTACGATTCAATGTAGCCACCAGCACAATGTATTGAGTGCGTTACATTGATTTTTACTGTAAAACGTGATTTTTCAATCCAAAAAAAGTTTTTCGGGGCAATAATTTTTGCGTAGGTCTACATAGTTTGATGTACAGAATGCTTGGCTGACGGCTTCGTGAAGGGTCCGTTTACACCCTGTATGCAGGTTACAAGCTTGAAAAGTCTGAATTAGAGAAAACTATGATTTATAAATTTCTAAGAGAGGCTTTTAAGATGAACGCGCCAGGCGCCGAGAAATTTAATTTTTCTTAATTTTTTTACAATTTTCAGGTCAGTGTATGTTGATAAGTAATAGATAACTAAACAAGCCAGGAGAAGTAGAGAAGAAGTACGTTTTCCCCTTCGTGGCATATTCTTCTACTTCTTTGGTCCCGAAAACGATAGAAAGAAGAGTAGACTATATGAAAGGTTTCTGCCTCAACTCATATTCACCACTCCACCTCCACCGTGATGAAGGATCTTTACGTACTTAGATACACAAACCGCGACGCGATGAGGAAAATAGCAGAAATAGTAGAAGAATATTAAGATCCACAAACCTGCCTCTTTCTGCCCCTCCTCATAGTCCACCTTGATGAAGGTAGTGAGCGAGACCTCGTAGACCTTGTTGGAGTCAGCGCCAGAGCTGATCGAGCGGCGCTTGCGCCCGTATGCTGTCTGACCGTTGCTGCATTGTACCTGCGAATAGGAATGTTAATTAATGATTGGAAAATATAGTTTTTAGAAGAGAAGCGGAGCATTGGACGTTTTTTTCAGGATGAAGATTTGTAATAAGCATTATCAGCCTATAATGTTCCCACTGATGGGACAAAGGCCACCTCTCTATGAGAGGGAATGGGCTAAACAACCACGCGGGCACAGCGGGTTGATAGATGTCACATGTCTCCGTTTTTTAGGACATGCCGGTTTCCTCACAATGTTTTCCTTCACCGTTTTGAGAACAGTGGTGATGAAATAAATTACACAAAGTAATGCGCCTGCCTGGGTGCGAACCCACGACTTACTGCCACCGCTGCTCCATTTTTAATACGAGTGAAGATTTACTTCATTTCAAATTACTGAAATTTGCGGGCGCGCTGCGTGGTGCCCACGGTTTTGTGCGGACAACCAGGTAACAGAACAAGCTTATAACTTTGTGATTTTTCATGATACAGTTTTGCAATTTTGTACATAGATTCTTTACATAAAAATACAGACACGTGTTTCAGGTTTCGCATATACTAAAACTAATGTTGTATACTAGCTGACCCGCGCAAATTTCTCTGTGTTTGGATTTTCTCCGTTTTTGCAATCTTTTTCATAAATACTCCGCTCCTGTTGGTCGTAGCGTGATGTTATGTAGCCTATAGCCTTCCTCGATAAATGGGCTATCAAACGCTAAAATATTTTTTCAATTCGGACTAGTAGTTCCTGAGATTAGCGCGTTCAAGCAAGCAAACAAACAAACAAACTCTTCAGCTTTATAATATTACTAGTATAGATTCATTCCTCTTCCAAAACTCACCCCCTGGCACTTGTCGAGGCACACGGTGACGGTTCCTCTGAACTGCACGTACGAGGTGTCGGGGAACTTGAACGCCTTAAACTTGGCCGTGAGGGTGTCGCCGTCAGCTGTCACGAAATTGTCGAACAGGTACGTGTCTACGGAGCAGCTGTGGGTGTAGGAGAAATGGAAGATTAGTTTAAAAATCTTCGTCCTCGTTTTTCTGCCCTTATCCCATAGTATTTGAGGTAGTATTGTGTATACAGGGTGTTTGGTTAAACTATCATTAACACTAGAAACGGGATATTTACCATGTTCACTGATTTCTAGTGTTAATGATAATGTTTGGTTGTAAACGTTGGTAATACTTTAAGGGAGTGAAAAACTCATAAATATGAACAACTTTTACTATATGACTATCTATGAAACGTGCCAAAAAATCTGCTGATCTCTTCATTTTTTCGAGTTACACGAACAATAATGTATGGATCAGCTGATTTTTTTTTCGCGATTTCATGGTTGGTCCCATAGTAAAAGTTATTCATTTTCATGAGTATAACACGCCCTCAAAGTATTGCCTACGTTTAAGAGCGTTAACGGCTTACGGCATTTCATACAAACTTTCAAGCGATTTTTTTTCGAAATGACTGAACCGATTTTAATGAAACTTCGTTCGCATAAGCAGGATACATAAGTCTAAAGACTTGACAGAGAACTTTTTGAAATATCTTTAAAAAATAATATAATTGGCAATTTCTGTTTCTATGGAAATCTAAAATCGATCTAATTTAGCTGTAGCACTATTTTTCGAAAACGTTCTCTGTCGTTCTTCAATGTAATAGACTTATGTATCCTGCTTATACATACAAAGTTTAATTAAAATCGGTTTTGTCATTTCGCATAAAAATCACTTGAAAGTTTTTATGAAATGCCGTAAGACGTTAAACACTCTTAAAAAACACCCAGTATAGTATGTCTCCTTTTTTCATAGTTCTCAATACAGATTCAGGTATATTAAGAAAAGGCGATGAACAGGATAGGGTTAATCGTTCTTTTCTTTCGGATAATGATACAAGTCAAGCAAGTAGCAAGCAATATCTAGGAATTGCACTAATTCCCTGCTCCGGATCAATTTCTTCTCATTCTTATCATTCTTTTATCTTTGTCTACCCTCTAAGTGAAATGGTTACTTTAGTCACTCTGTTTCTTTGAATATTACTTTATGTAAGGAGGATCTCTTTGGTTGAACATTTTTAAGCTGAGAACTCGGGGGTAGGAGTTTTATTACCTATTAACCGTCACGGACGTCTATGGTCATCAAATCGTTAGCTCTATAAAAAAGTGTTATTTTCGACGTGCCATGCCGTTCGAGGCGCCGTGAGCACTTTTTGATTTGACGTCCATAGACGTCCGTGGCGGTCAATATGTTTAACGAAAATCTTTGTTGTCCTATCTTCAAGTATTTGACAAGATTTCAGTTTAATATAATAACTTACCCATTCAATATGATGGTCTCCTGCTGCTTTCCTGTATCAGTAACGTGCATGTAGTTGACCAGCAGCCCGTAGATCGGCGCCGATTTCTCGTTCAGGAAGATCTCCATCGTAAGAGGAGTGCCGGGCGTGACTGAGATCTCGCCGGATACCCTGGAACATGCATTAGAAGTTAGCAAATGTTTAGAGTAGGAGATTTTAGAACATTATTTTGGGAGACAAACAGTCTTCAGATAGTTTTGAAAGTTCCAATCCATACTTCCGAATCAGAACTAGTATAAATGCGAAAGTAACGCTTTTTTAGGGTGGATGGATTTGGATAAGCATTCGAGAAGAACATGACCAGGATTAAGACCTTTTTTTTTAGTTCACGGCGGGAAACCTTCAAAGCGACTAGTCTTTGGTGATAAGACCGGGGAGTGTGGGATTTCTACCTCACTAAAACCACCCCGGTGGGCACCATCAGAACATGGGAGGAGGCACTGTTTCCTATTAAAAGATCTGTCCGGAGCCCCCTCTGTAAAGGCCAGTTAAGGCTCATCCCTGAGGAGATTGTAAAGAGGTCTCCCCTGAGGATTAAGACCTAGGAACGTTTTTATCCACAGAAAAGCACGACATGGTGGCGAAGTCCAAAGGCAGCTACTACCGAAGGCTGCCTCGTTGGTCTAGTGGTCGCAATCGCGACTGCTGAGCATGAGATCCTGGGTTAGATTTCCGTGTCGGCAAAATGTTATTGGGTTTTCCCATCAGGAATTTCTAAGTAGAAGCCACGATAGAGCAATAGGCTGGCCCCCTATTACACGGGACTTAAACGTAACTGGCGAAATGTGGGTGTACTATTAGGTACACCCCTGTCTAACCCTTCGGGGATTACAGTGTGATTTTATGTCATGTTATGATGGCAAAGCCGCGGTCCAAAGCTGTAAATGTATACAATAAGCTGATCCTACGAAAATACATAAAATATACAGGGTGTAAACGGACCTTTCTCGAAGCCGTCAACCAAGCATTCTGTACATCAAACTAAGTAATCTTACGCAAAAATCATTGCTGGGAAACGACTTTCTTTTTTGGGGTAAAAAATCACGTTTTACGGTGGGATTCAATGTTACACACTCAAAACATTGTACTGATGGATAAACTTAAATAGTACGAGGGTCGTAATCTTAATTTAAAAACATGTATTTAAAAAACAAATGTGAAAAAGTTGGAAATTGACCCCCAATATCTCCGTAACTAGAAGGTTCCCAGGTATGGTCTAGAACAAAAAAATGATCGCAATGATGGGAAGAACAAGTGCCTTTCGGCTTCGTTGGTCTTGTAACACCTTTTATAAGTACTTAGCTAACAGTTCAAAAACTTTGCATTGGCCTTAACAGATCTTCAAAAGTATAGTATGTTTAGACATACTATTATTGACCAATAAAAAAAGATGTTGATGAACTTACTGCTTTCCATTCTGCTTGACAATAGCCCCTAGCACTGGTTCAGGTGCCTTGCCTTCTTCGTAACGTGTGATATTGAGGACACTGAAAAAAGATAATGGTTTCTTTAAACATACAAAGTAAAAAACTGAAAAAAACTTAAAAATGCGAAATGTGGGTGTATTAATAGTTACACCTCTGCCTAACCCTTCGCGGATTAGTTTAGTTTAGTTTATTTATTATTATTTATCAAAATTACAGGTTATATTAAAAAAAAAAAGCAAAGACAAATCATTATACATTAAAAAGAGCATCGAACACAAATTATCATAAATAAAAAAAAATAAAAACTAAAACACACAATAAACAGAGCGGATTAGTTTAGTTTAGTTTATTTATTATTATTTAACAAAATTACAGGTTATATTTTTAAAAAAAAAGCAAAGACAAATCATTATACATTAAAAAGAGCATCGAACACAAATTATAATATTATTTAAAAAAAAAAAAAATATAAACAGAATAAAATAGAACCACATAGTATAATAATAACATCAAATTACCTAAAACCATTCTTTTAGGTCATAAATAATGCCTGGTCGGTTAGCCAGCCTTTGAGCTTAGCTTTAAAAGCAGTGTCAGACATCGCGCTCAAAATATTATCCGGTAGCCGGTTGTATACCGACAGGCATGATGTTATGTTACATTACGTTTGTCTGACTCATGATTTTACAATGGGGTACTAAAATACAAGTGGCCCACCCACACGGAAATTTTATAAAAAAAACCCATAAAACACTTGGATAAAACAGAAGGCACTTAGGCTTCAAAGTGCTCTTCACATCGTTGCCATCTGGAACCGTGCCAAGAAAAGTGGCACGCCCAGCCTTGAACTTCTGGTAAGTGTAGCTGAACTTGTATTAGATCATCATCTGCCTAGCCTTTTTGCAACTACGTTGAAATCAGCTTCCAGTATAACCGGAAGCAGCTGAATACCAGTATTTTACATGGAGTGACTGCTTATCTGACCTCCACATCCCAGTTAGTACCGGGTAATACGATACTCCTTAGTAAGACTGGTTGTCAGACTTTCGGGCAACTGACTATCTGTAACGACTGTTAAAGATGTACAAATGACAGCCGGGACCAATGGCGTAACGTGCTTTCCGAAGCATCCCATCCACAGACCCACCTAGGCAAGCGCGGCTTAACCTGAAGATTGATCGAAGCGGCTGTTATTATTTAGACACGAGGTCCTCGAGCTTGTATTAGATAAAAACCATAAAAGTCCTTATTTGGAACGTTTTCAAACGACACGGTCAGGGGATTTGCTTAAGACGGTCAAATAAGCAAGACTCGATAGCTTTGACAATTAAATATATCTGGAGATATTTGGGAAACTGTGCCAATGATACTGAGACATGTTAAGACGAGACAAGATTCACCAAGATATTCACAGTCATGGCTAAGAAAATTGGTCAAGACAACTCGC
This sequence comes from Noctua fimbriata, assembly GCA_905163415.1. Classification (NCBI taxonomy): domain Eukaryota; kingdom Metazoa; phylum Arthropoda; class Insecta; order Lepidoptera; family Noctuidae; genus Noctua; species Noctua fimbriata. The sequence goes on along the minus strand of LR990948.1, from coordinate 10,619,727 downwards.
CGTGGAACTAGGTTCAGAAACTTTGCCAAATGCCTTGGCAATAACATTTATGCCGTTTCCAAAGATCTTCAAAAACAACTCCACCTAGATGCTACTCAACCTAGAGATTATTAAGTACTAACTCAGGCTCGTTGAAGTCCAGCGGGAAAGGATGTACGTCCCGCCTGGTGAGAGACCTCAGCTTGCCCGGGACTATGCAGCGCGCCTTCAGCGTCTCCACACCGCCTGAGGAGTTCTCGATGATGATGGTGCTGTAGAAGGAGCGCTTGCCCTAAAAATGAGACAAAGTTTATGTTAATAAATAGAAGAATATTGGAATATTAAGCTTTTGATGTATGGGGAGATCCACAAAAAGAGCCGAGTCAATGGTTTGCCTTAGAAGTCAATCCTCAAATAAGCGTCAGCATGCATGGTTTGTATAATCAGCCTATATTTTTTGTGTTGTGAGTAAGTATATCGTACGTAATCGGTTGATGAGGATACTAGTCACAGAACTCACTGAACTAACCCAAATTCGATGACATGACATCCATAAACAAATAGCTGGAGCGTCCTAGTAGAGGTACGGTGATTATGCAGGATGTGCTATTGTTGTCAAGTCCTCTGTTTTGCACTCAGCATCATCTGCCTAGCCTCCTCCCAACTATGTTGGGGTCGGCTTCCAGTCTAATCGGATGCAGCTGAATCCTAGTATTTTACATGGAGCGACTGCCTATCTGACCTCCACAATCCAGCTAGTACTGGGTAATTCGATACCTTTTGATAAGACTGGTTGTCAGACTTTCGGGCCATTGACTCTGCATTATGATCTGTATGTCTTACCGCAGACAAATAGTTTTCTTTTATTTTTGCAGTGAAAATGCTGGGCCATCTCACCATCAAAGGAGTCTTTTAAAAAAATAATGAAGGTTAAAAAGTTATACTACTTACAGTGCCCGTCTCCAGAACTCTGACAACTGCACAACTGTGAGGATCCTGTAGGTCGAGCACGAACATGGCGACTTTGCCGGTCATCTCGGGCTGGCACGGCTTGTACTCTGGAAATAGATAGATAGATGATTTAACAGGAGACCATAGGCTGACACTCTACTACATGAATCTTAAACGTAACTCGCGAAATATGTGTTTTCCAAGGCACACCTCTACTTAACCCTTCGGGGATTACTGGCGTGGTGATAACACCACGCCAGTAATCCCCTACACTACAAATCCTGTTCAACATAAGTTATGTTGCTTAACAGGATTTGTAGAAGAGTTCTTTGTGAAGACTTCATCCGAGGATCCATCTTTCTGGTAAGCCGTGTCCTAAGTTGAATGAGTTGTTTTGATATTTAATATAAGTTTTTTAATTGAGTCCGTTTATCTGTGATCATGGTGCTTGCAACAGCGCCGAAATATCGGGAACTTAAAACAAATATTAAACATGGTAAATATCCCGTTTCTAGTGTCAATGATTATGTATTATGGTAGAATGTACAAGGATTCTTTAATATTATAGTAAGCACCTTATTGTAAATACCTACATTTTGAGCAAATAAATGAATATTCAATTCTATTCTATTCTATGGCTAACTAACCGACCATGTACCCACCACCACACTACGCTCCAAAACACAAATTACTGACGTTGCTCAAAAAGCCGCTAAGCTGAAGTGGGACTGGACTGGCCACGACTGCCGCATGCAATGAGCTGTGGGCCAAAATAACCACTTTCTGGAGCCCTGACACAGGCAGAAGGCGTCCTAGAGGAGACCTCGTAGAAGATGGCGGGACGAGCTGGACAAAACAAACGACCAGTGGCCCACATTAGCCCTGGATCGTAGCAACTGGAAGTCATGGGGAGAGGCCTTTGCCCAGCAGTGGGATGACGCAGGCTAGCAGTATCAGTATCAGTATCTATGTTTGGCTGAATACTGGTGACAATCATCTCATGATCTGCCTAGCCTTTCCCCAACTATGCCGGGGTCAGCTTTCAGATTAACCGGATACAGCTGAATACCCGTATTTTAAATGGAGCGACTAGGCAGTCGCTTGACCCAGTTAGTACTGGGTAATACCATACCCCTTGGCAAGACTGCTTGTCAGACTTTCGGACCACTGACTACGTTAAAGATCTTCAAATGACAGCCGGGACCAACGGCTTAACGTGCTTTCCGAGGCACGGAGGGAACTCGGTATGTAATGGGTGGTCACCAGTCCACGGGCCAACCTAGACAAGCGCGGCTTAACCTTGAGATCGACCCGAGCAGCTGTATAGACACCAGCTTCTCTTCAGCTCTGTTATCACTAGTTCCACTTTACTATTTCATTTACAGTTTTTGTGCCTTGTGACTGGGACTGTAGCTACTTTTCATTGTTGTCTTTGTTTCGACAATTCAAAAGTGCTTGTAACTGGCCTACTTGAAATAAATGCTTTTTTATTTATTTTTTTATTTTTCAAGTATCCGTGAAATTCTTTACCCAAAGCAGAAATGAACATTGATCACTACGCTAACGCTACGCTTTCTTCAATTGTCCCATTATTAATTATAAATTTATTATGTATTTATAAATAATACTGGCTGGTTGAAGTCGTGAGTGCGTCCCGGGACTTGATTCAATTATAACAGGACGTGATCAGAATATGGAGTAGTACCGTGGAACAGGAACATTATTTGTCGAGTTTGTATTAGAGAAAGTTAAATGGAATACGAGCTTGGAAGGATTTATAGGGAGGCAGACTGAATATAGAGGGACTTTTGTTTTGTGTCATATTGGAAGGCAAGGCTTACAAAGGGGATTGCCGAACTTTTACATACAGATAGAATTTATATGTATTCATTACACACCGACTCGAATCTGGCTGGTTTTAATTTTTAGATTAGCATCTGCCCGCGACTTGGTCTGTGTCGAAAACATCCTAGGGCACTCGGTAATAGTGTACCTGTCCAGCAATTAATGATTTGAAATCGGATGAGCAGTTTCGGAGATAACATAAATCTACGAATTTACAATTTTTTCCTTTAATAAATACCAGTGGGTACAGTGTGTTTATCGGATCATGTTATGCAGAGAAATGAAGACAATGTGGTGAGGCGTTTTTAGTATGAACTAGCTGTAGCTCGCGACCTTCGTTCGCGTGGAATTATTATAATAAGTATTACTTGCTTTTTTATATCGGATTTTGTTAACAATTTCAAAGGTTTTAATGTTTTTTACATGGAACCCTATTAATTTTTAAATTTATAATATTACAAACATGTAGGTATTTAAAAAAAAACTTGTGAAATAGTTGGAACCTTGACCCCCAATATCTCCGTAACTAGAAGGTTCCCAGGTATGGTCTAGAACAAAAAAATGGGCACAAAGACAGGGAGAACAAGTGCCTTTCGGCTTCGTTAAGGATACTTTGACACCCAGTATAACATAATGCTACGATTACTTTATTAATTGTTAACCACGACACCGTACACGTAGTTTACCATAATTAACAACACAGTTAAGGACCATAAACACGGATACACGCCATTCCCCGACTAACAAGCGAACTTCTCATATTTTAACGCGTTTCACACAGGTTTCTCTATTCAGAGCAACAATACGGCAATCTCTTTTGTTTTAGTTATTATGCGAACAGGCCACTTTCACTAGCTTAAAGGCGCAAACCCACCGTGGTGCACGCAGTGGACGGGCACGCGGCGCATTTGAGCTGCATGGATTCATTTGTTTGACAACGTGGGTCTACGTTTCCACAGCAGTACACGCTACACACCCACAACTAAGTACAACTGTAGCGTGCGTGGCCCACCGCGGCATAGCATAGTCGTGGGTTAATATTCGTGTATAACGTGTACCGCACCACAGCGTGCATGGCGTTGACAGCGTTGAGCTATATGTACTAATGATGTCATTTGATGCATTGCTTGTCCGTGGTTTGCAGTGGGCACAATCACATATAGTCATCTTGCAAAGACAACACACGTGCGTAGCCTATCCGTGCGCCGCGGTGGGTTTTCGCCTTTAGTAACGATGGTGTGAGAGAAAAGATGGCGGTGTCAGTTGACATTTTGGCGCGAAAGTGCGTACTGAATTTCCTTTGTATAGTAATAGGTCTTTAACTATGAAATTCCCGTTTTTTTCTCACATTTTGTTCTGTTTGTAACTTTGACGTATAGTTGTATTTTTTCCTAATCCCATTTTTATTTGATTAATTGTTAAATTACATACCTTTTAGAGTTAAAAACCGTACTAGTAATTTCATATTATCTCAAAGCATAGTGTGTCAAAACACCTGTTTCAATGTGCTGTCGGTTTCACTACTTCAAGTAGGTATATTTTTGTCATAGACTGTGTTTTGGGAATTTAAGATACGCAGTGCAGCGCAGCTTTTTCAGTTTGCAATTGCATCCTACATAATCGGTTCAGAAGTTTCCAAGAAAAAAAAATGTCGCTGCAACGCGCGATCGGCACCGTTCGCCTGTCGTCGTATCCGACACGGTAGGACTTAAACTATTTGACTAGTGGGTCGACATCCTGCCGTACGCGATCGGCTCTCGCCGCATACCTTCGTATTCTTTCCGATCCGATTTGTAAACGCACCCACGATATAGGAGAAATTACTTGTGGAGCAAGTTTCTTTTTTAAATACAAAATTTCGGACGTGATTTTCTGTTATATTGTAGGTAGTAATTAGGTACAGTCGACAGCACAACAAGTTACCACAAACTGTCAAATTTCTCCAAATGATTTTAAACCATAAAATGTTGACAGTTAAGTTCAAAATCGATTGAGAAAATTTGACAGTTTGTAGTAACTTGATGCGCTGGCTACTGTAATTCAAGACAAGGCTTTACCTTTAAGCTGATCCAAGTAGGTGATACTCCTGTCTCCATCCATGGGGATGGTCACCTTCATCACCTCTGGACTGCATTCCACCTTCGATTCTGATCCTGTAACAGTAAGGAAATAAGGTTTTATTGTGGGTGGCACTATAATGACAGGCTTATCTTGATATCAACAGTTTTGCTGATAAACTTAAGTAGACACGGGGTAAAGTGGAACCTGGAAAACCAGCCGACAATAAGCCACTTCCAACAATAATCTCATTTGTCAATTTATGACAAGTAGTTCGGAAGTTATGGAGGAACACATGAACATACATACATACCGGTCAAAATCATAACCCTCCTTTTTGTTTCGCCGTAGTCGGGTAAAAAGTCACAAGACCCGCTCTTGATTTGCAAGGGCTATACCAATACTTGATCAATATTTGGAAACCCGAAATAATAGCCTTTCAAACCGGTATCCAGCCGTCTTGTTTAACAGGTTATAAGTAGAGTTGGGCCGAACACTTAATTCGGTGTCATTTGCAATTTCGGCCGAAAACCGAAAAAAAACAGAAGATATTTTGGTAGAAATAAAGAAATTCAGTGCCAATCGTTTAATCCTTACCTATTTGTAACCGATTAAACCGCACGGAACGAGGATTAAATATTTTGGCCGACTTTCGGCCATTTTATATTATTTTTTAAAATAGCAGCCACACTTAACGCTTGTATTATTCAATAGCTGGCATCAATACAAACATGTATTCTATGATACAAGTTTTTAAACTATCATGGTCACTAACATTCGGGATATTTTGATATTTACCTGATTTGTTTGAGTTCCCGACTAATCAGTAAACATGGTAAATATCCCGTTTCTAGTGTTAATGGTAATGTATTCTATGAGACAAAATCTTCTAGAGCGTCACGTTTCCGAAATATAAGCTTTATTTTGCAGTTGTTGTGTGTTGTTAAAAGCTGCTAAACTGAAATGGGACTGGGCAGGCCATGTCTGCCAAAGCTGTGGGCCCGCATATCACAAAACTGGAGCCCTGGGACAGTTAGACTGGGTTGCGGCAGACCGAGGAGAAGATGGCGGGAGGCCCTGGATGGCTTTCTCTTTAATTGGCGAGAAGAGGCGCAACATTGAGAAAAGTGGAAGGAATGGGGGGAGGCCTTTCCCCAGGAGTGGGACAGTACAGGCAAACAAAAAAAAAAAGTTGTTGTGAATTTTTACAAAACAAATAAATTGAAAGGATCGCTTTGTGAGCACTTATTTTTTTTTCTGTGAAATATGTTAGATTCAGATTCATTTTATTTGCTTGAAATATGGTATTTTACAGATTTTATAACACACAGGTACACAACAGTTCAGCATATTTCGCCTACTTAATTCGGCAAGCAAATTTTGTGACAAAATAATTAAATTCCAAGGTCAAAAAAACAACAAAAGTACCAAATCAAGAATTGTCTAAAAAAAATATCAAATTAAAAATGTCAAAAAAAAAAACATTAAATTACAAATTTTCTAAATATCAACTTTCAAATAACAACCAAAGAAATTAGATTAATCAATAGCTTAAAAATAAAAATGTTATTATGTTATGTCATTATTTTGTTCGGCAAACTTGTCGAAAACCGAAAACAAAATTTGGTCGGACACTAGTTGAAAGACAGCTTGACCTCTTGCATTCGTTATGTCATGCGGTCATGCACCAAAATAAAATATAGCCAAGGCAAGGTATTGTTGGCTTAGTAGCTAATGATAATATCTTCGCCTGTTTGTCAGTAAATAGATGCTATATTGCTTGTCAAGAATAGGCATTTCAGTTAGATTGAGTATGATTGTTTGCACTGGATGTAGGTATTAGTATATACCAAGTTATTATTTAGACTAGAAACGGGATATTTACCATGTTTACTGTTTTTATTATTATTTTTATTTTTTTATTTCTCTTAAAACGTAATAATATCATCATCATCATTCTCTTGCCCTTATCCCAATTCATTAGGGGTCGGCGCAGCATGTCTTCTCCTTCCATACTTCTCTATTACTCGTCATCTCATCCGACACCTCCTTTCTTGCCATATCATTCTTTACACAGTCCATCCATCGTTTCTTTGGTCTTCCTCTACTCATATACCCATCCACATTCATACTCAAAACTTTCCTCACAACATTTACCGCATTCCTCCGCATCACATGCCCATACCACGACAACTGCTTACCATACAACTTTTCAGTCACCGGCGCCACTTTCAGACTTCCTCTGATATAATCATTTCTTATTTTATCAATTCGCTTAACACCACACATTTCCCTTAGCATTCTCATCTCCGCCACATGCAAATGCCTTTCATTCATCCCTTTTGTGGCCCAAACGTAATAATAATAGACACATTTGGCACAGACTGTGGATGTGTCACCGTTAAATTGTAAATACCGTTAGATTATAATCTATCTCGCAAGATTGTAAACCGTAACATACTGCTTACAATTAAACGCATTATTTTTCGGTAGATTAGAATAATCTATCGTAGTGAACTGTCAAATTGTGAAATGGCATGCGACGCAACACACCTCGCGCGCTGATTGGTTGAACAACATGAGCCTCGCGCCGCCATATTTGTTTGTTAATTCGTTTGTTATCGAATGTAAACAAACAGTGTTTTGGTGATTGTAAATTGATTTCGTGTCGAATAAAAATTGGAATAGGGGCAAGAAAATCATGAGAGTTAAATATTGTATGGTGGGTGCGGAAACTTTCGTGAGCGAGACCGACTTTTACTTGGCCGCTTCTTTTTACTCTATAATCGTTGTCTTATATTTAAACTACTCATAACTAATTTGCTGCTTAGAAGCGATCAGTCTGGGGAGCAATTTTGGAAATCATTTCTATCATCTATCGCTGTTTTGCAGCCCCCGTAGCATGACCACCGTAGACAAGGATTTCTTAGACGGAAGAATCGACAAAATGACAGATTGTGTCGACACAATGACAGATTTCTTTGCACTATCTGTCATTTTGTCGATTCTTCCGTCAAAGAAATCCTTGTCTATGGTGGTCATGCTACGGGGGCAAATGATATTATTATCTACTTAGTAGTGAGTGTTTGATTTTTTTATCGAAGCATCAGGACACTGCGTTCTAAGCAATTTACCAACTATAGTTCGGTTCAGCTTCCACCCTAACCGAAAGCTGCTGAATACCAGTATTTTATACGGAGTGACTGCCAATCTGACCTCCGCAACCCAGTTATTAGATAATACGATGCCCGTTGGTAAGACTGGTTGTCAGATTTACGGTCTTCTGGCTATTTTTAACAACTATTAAAAATATATAAATGACAACGGGGACCAACGGCTTTCCACAGGCTTCACGATGATGAACTCGGTATGTTCACCCATTCGTCGACCGATCTCGCCAAGCACGTGGCATCACTTTGGGCCCTATCAGAATGACGCTATGACTTTTTTTTAAATGTTGCAGCACCATGCTTAGATAGAGACCTTTTGGCCTCGTACAGGTCCAATTTAATTTGTTTTATATTTATCTTATGTTTACTTTTTATATAATTTTTGTTTTATTGTTAATTCAACCATTTTTTATTTGTTTTGTCCTGTGTGAGTCTAATAAATCCTTTTTCTTTCTCTCTTTCACTGCTTGACCTTGAAAATGGACCGTCCGTCATTCTCCAAAGCATCAGAACACTAATTACTTAATATTCGCAGATGTTCTTAAATTTGTTACCTGAACCCACAACCTAGGCCGCTGCCTACCCACAGAGCGTGAAGCTAATCACATTGCCTCATAGCAAGGGCATCTTTACATGAACGGCCATTATTTAGATAATATAAAGCTGGTTCACACGCGAGCGCTGCCGTCCGGAACGAGCGACGAACCGGCATCGCGATGGACCGTGTGGAGGGGCCATTATGTTCGGGGTTGGAAGGATAAATCTGTTGTCCAGAAACGGGGCGTCAACTTATCGAGTTGACAGTCGATTTCTCGAACGACAAAATTAAATGATACAACATTAGTTTTAGTATATGCGAAACCTGATACACGTGTCTAGAATTTTTATGTAAAGAATCTACGTACAAAATTTCAAAACTGTATCATGAAAAATCACAAAGTTATAAGCTTGTTCTGTTACCTAGTTGTCCGCACAAAATCGTGGCCACCACGCAGCGCGCGCCTCCAGCGTCGTCTTGAGGTCATTGAAAATAATAATTTGGTAGGTACCTAAATTATTGCGATAGGTACTTAAAGTCGCTCGGTGTCCAACTTTTAACTATTTAAAATATTTTTGGGAAAAAATATAACATGGTTTAAAAATGATTGGAATCGATTCAGTTACTTATTCTGAACAAACTATATTCAGGTTTCGCATATACTAAAAATAATGTTGTAGATATGCCAGTTAAACGCCAGTCATTGTAAAACTAGTGTCTCCTATCGATTGAGCTGAAATTTTTCACATCACCTTTGGTTGGTGACAATACATTTTTATGACAGACATGACTAGTTGCTGCTGCCAGGACCGTCTCCCAACGAGAGAACTGCTTAAAAAGCGCGGACTTTTATTTCGTCACCACTGCCATCAGAATGGTGAAGGAAAATATAGTAGACTGCATTTCCTAGAAATCCGAAGACATGACGTATTCGAGAGGAAGGCTGTGTGAATGCTAATGTTTCGAATACATTCTTCATCTTCGAACGACACGACACTATTTGCTTACCCTAAATTTATTAGACTATATGTACTCTTTGTAAAATTATAAAACTTGAAATACTTATGCAAGTGCTGTGCACGCCTGTAAGTGACATCTTCACCCTAGATTTTAAGTTTAATTGTTACATTACCCCAAAAATGTATTAGTGAATAAGTCGTTGGAGTGCCATAATTAAATAAATAAATGTTGACCAGCAAGTGTCCTTATGAAAACCTCATTCATGGTCACCGTAGCTTATCTAAGGAATGCAACTATTGGATGAACCGAACAAACGATTCATTGCAAATCATTTGGGTTTCCGTCTGCCCATCTTAGACTTTTAGAAACGGCTTTGTCTCTGTTTTTGTGGGATGTGTGGTTCCCTGCTGGGAAAAAGCCATCGTTTCTTGTCCATGTCCTTGTTTGGAATATTTTTGTAATTGCTTGGAATTTGAAATCTCCATTGGATTGAAAGAGCCGCCAGCGTTTGTTATTTTATTTATTTATTTATTTAAACTTCATGTACAAACGATGGATGGATTGTGTGCGGAATGATATGCAAGAAAAAAGAGTAAATGGTAGCGTGACGGTTGACAGAGGAGTATGGAAGAAAAATACGTGTTGCGCCGACCCCAAATAACAGGTACAAGAGTGGTACATAGGCGGACTTAATGCCACAAGGCATTCTCTACCAGTCAACCTTTGGTTTAAATAGGACAACATTGTGATAGGGTACAAAATAATAAAAAATAACTACTTGCTTTTTCTTAGTTTGTGTTATTTATTTGCACAAAGTCCTAATCATCATTTCAGCCGAAAAGTCCACTGCTGGACATAGGCCTCCCCCAAGAAGGGGGGTTTTGCCATAATCGCCACGCTTGGCAGGCGGGTTGGCGATCGCAGTATGGTTGTTGTAGAATCAGAGAACGCTGCTGCCCATTCTCTGGTAAGTCCCTTAGTCGCCTCTTACGACACCCACGGGAAGATATGGGATGGTGCTATTCTTTACGTCCGGACACCATACAGAACAGAAAAAAAAAAGAAAGTCCTAATACTTTTTCTAAAATAAAAGTAGTTACTCCTTATAACATCAGGTATCTGCCAGTGAAACTCCTGTCAAATCGGTCCAGCCGTTTTGGAGATTGGCCGGAACAAACAGACCGATAGAATAACATTATTTTTTGTGTAAGTACCGTATATCCATTAATATGCATTCATTAAAAAGCTGTTATTTTGAAATTAGAAACAGACACTTCTATTTTATTTATTTTTATAGATTACTAGCTGACCCGCGCAACTTCGTCTGTGTTTGGATTTTCCCCGTTTTTGCAATCTTTTTCATAAATGCTTCGCTCCTATTGGTCGTAGCGTGATGTTATGTAGCCTATAGCCTTCCTCGATAAATGGGCTATCAAACACTAAAAGAATTTTTCAATTCGGACCAGTAGTTCCTGAGATTAGCGCGTTCAAGCAAACAAACAAACAAACAAACAAACTCTTCAGCTTTATAATATTAGTATAGATAAAGTAATTTTACTGACCTTGAATTCTTTGTAATTTTATGAAGAATTCGCAAAATTTCTCCTCACATTATTACTTACGATATATTAATTATTTTTTAGTAAACATCCCGGCACGTTCCCACTTCATGGTCGTACTACACTATCTAAAGAATGCTACCTCGAGTCGAAACATAAATGTATTTAATTGCAAATCATTTCAAGTTCATTATTAACTTCCGTGTTTCAACTGTGAATTGTTGAAATGGTGTTATTTTCTATCACTAACGAACACTAATTTCTAAATATCGTTATTTAGAAAATTTTCAAAAAACAGATCATCCATCATTTCTTTGGTCATTCAAACATGGAGAATGTTTCTATGACCAAATAAATGATGGATAGTCTGTGTGAAGCGTGTATCAAAATGAAAAAAAAAAAAATATATATGCTCAAAACTCAAACTCAAAGCATTTATTTCAATTAGACCATCACAGGCACTTTTTAATGTCAAATAAAAAAAAAAGCGAAGCTACAGTCACAGTCACAAGGCATAATAACTTGAGAAAGTAATGTAGTTGCACATATGTTATGGCTAAAGAGGACAACCAGTATTACCAAGGAGTATCGTATTACCTAGTACTAACTGAGTTGTGGAGGTAAGATAGGCAGTCGCTCCATGTAAAATACTGGTATTCAGCTGCATTCGGTTAGACTGGAAGCCGACCCTAACATAGTTGGGAAAAGGCTAGGCAGATGATGATGACGGCTAAAGATGGGTGTGGACATAAACTTAAGATAGATAAGTTAGCCGGCTAATCTTAAGTTTAACTTAAATATATTATAACATATAAAGGGTGTAAAAAGACCTTAACGAAGCCGAAAGACACTTGTTTTGCCCGTCATTGCAATCATTTTTTTGTTCTAGACCATACCTGGGAACCTTCTAGTTACGGAGATATTGGGGGTCAAAGTACCAACTTTTACACAAGTTTTTTTTAATGTATTTTTTTTACTTTAAACTCCTCCATGACCCCCGTTCTATTCAATCCATCCATCAGCACAATGTTTTGAATGCGTTACATGGAGTCATCAAACATGAACATGATTTTTCACCTAAAATAAAAAGTGGTTTCCCAGCAATAATTTTTGCGTAAAGTTACTTAGTTTGATGTACATAACGCTTGGTTGACGGCTTCGTGAAGGGTCCGTTAACACCCTGTATACATATAGGTACATAATACAATTTGTAGTCGGGTTTTTTGATACTTTTAATTAAATGTTAATTGTTGAGTTTAGTATCAATAGGGTCGGGCGACCCTATTGATACTAAACTCAACCCTTATTAATAACTAACGAATTGAGGGTGTACCTACACCTCCCAGCTGTACCTCACTTCTCCGGGAATACAGGGTGTGAATTATTTCAAGCTCCATAGATCCATCTATTTTGATAGCCTTAGATTGGCAGCCATTCTTTACAAAAACCTAGGCTAGCGGTGGATCGTGGTCTAGATTGATATTACTAGTTTCAGCTATCAAAGGTTACTGACCTCGTGACCGGAATAATGAAAGGTTAAACGGAAACTGTCACAATCAATTGACATAAATCGTTTGTCAAGCGAATGGTGATCGCCGATGGTAATTTGTTTTTATCAACAGAGGACTAGGCCATCAATCTTTTTGACATAATGACACGACTAGAGAACAAGACTTAATTAACATTTGATTAAAAGTATCAAAAAACCCGACAAAAAATTGTATTATTTAAAAAAATGGCGGATTTTTGGCTATATATAATTAAAAGGAGATTAAAAGGAAAAGGAGGATATATGAAATTAAAAGGAGATTACAAATATATATAGGTATATACCTATATATATTTGTTATCTCCTTTTAATTTCCTTCATTTTGATACCATACTCGATCGGCTTGGTTAAAAAAAATTAACGACTTACAATTTAGCGCCAAAAATCCGCCATTTTGTTTTTGTTACGAATCTAATAATACCTTAATCGTCGAAATCCATCCAACCATTTGGAACATACGAGTACGAGGTGATAAAGAAATTTACAAAAAACAAACAAAGAAACATACAAGATACCAGTAGCGAAGGGTCAATTTTTGTAAGGGGTAAACCGGAGTCATTATCATCATCTGCCTAGCCTTTTCCCAACTATATTGGGGTCGGCTTCCAGTCTAACCGGATGCAGCTGAATACCAGTATTTTACATGGAGCGACTGCCTATATACCGGAGTACATATCTTTAATGTGATTATATTATTTGTCTATAGAATACTGACTGTTCCATTTTTCAAAGGGAATCCGGTAGGAATCGAGTTGTATGGAACCTTCGCCACTGCAAGATACGCGCGAAAAACATATCCCTTCCTTGGCAGTCCGGTAAAAAGGGCATAAACCCAGTTTTCGAAACGAGAATTAAAGACAGTCATCTCTTCTCGATGTTTTTCTTCCCCGTTTTGAGAGCAGTCACGTGATGACATTTGACATGCGGTTGACGCTTACCAAAGGAAAGGAGAAGGGAATCAGAATCAGAACCATTTATTCATAAACATAGGTAGTAATTACATACAAGATCTTAAAAATAAGGTTGTGCGCGATGTTTTGCCAATTGACATACAAATAATTAAACAAAGATAAAAAAAAAAACGATTATACAAATGGATACCTAAAAACAGACAGTAAACATGTTAAATATCCCGTTTCTAGTGATCATGATAAGTGGGTACCTACTATTAAATTAAAATATGAATTTTTTACAAGATAATGATTTACTTATTTGAGTACCATAATCTGATTGTATTAATACATAAAACAATACACAAAAACACACCGGGAAACACTCCATAGTATCCTGCCCCCGTAGTATGACCACCATAGACAAGGATTTCTTTGACGGAAGAATCGATAAAATGACAGATAGTGCAAAGAAATCTGTCATTGTGTCGACACAATCTGTCATTTTGTCGATTCTTCCGTCAAAGAAATCCTTGTCTATGGTGGTTATGCTACGGGGGCTGGGCCCAGGTGTTAACTCATTCAAACTAGCCTTATTTGTAAGATGATATAATAAAAAGGCCTCATTGAAAATTTGGTGAAATTTGGCTACCCAGGAATGAAGTTATATGAAGTATAGTAAGTGAGGTTACATCATCATTATTCTCTTGCCCTTATCCCAATTCATTTAGGGTCGGCGCAGCATGTCTTCTTCTTCCATACTTCTCTATTACTTGTCATCTCATCCGACACCTCCTTTCTTGCCACATCATTCTTTATACAGTCCATCCATCGTTTCTTTGGTCTTCCTCTACTCATATACCTATCCACATTCATACTCAAAACTTTCCTCTCAAAATTTTCCTCATTCCTCCGCATCACATGCCCATACCACGACAACCGATTACCACACAACTTTTCAGTCACCGGCGCCACTTTCAGACTTCCTCTTATATACTCATTTCTTATTTTATCCATTCGCGTAACACCACACATTCCCCTTAGCATTCTCATCTCCGCCACATGCAAATGCCTTTCATTCATCCCTTTTGTGGCCCAACATTCTGATCCGTACAAGACAGCAGGTCTAACCATTGTTTTATAAATCTTCCCCTTAAGTTTAAGGGGAATGCGGGAGTCGCAGATTGTTCCCGTGACCTGCCGCCATTTCATCCATCCCGTGTTAATTCTGTGCTTTACACTACGATCTATTTCGCCATCGCTTTGCATGAGTGAACCGAGATACCGAAAGTCGGAGCAGACAGGAAGAAACGCGCCATCTAGCGCTATGGCTTCAGAACTGGAGAGACCGTAAAAGTGAGGTTATATTATAACGTTATAATTTTTTTATGTTGCATGTTGAACCTAATAGTAGTGCGATAAGAACCAGTTTTCGAGAAAGTATACTGAAAAAAATATTACGTCCATCGAACTTTCACGCGCCGTAAACTTAAAAGTTTAACTATTGTTTTTTGTGACTCACAATAGACCTATTAAAGTTTTTTCTATAGCCTAAGTACCAACTTTAGGTACGTCAAGGATCATAACCATTGCTAAACGAGCCCTGACCACTATTATTATCTATTTTTCTTCACCTAGACATAATTCCTAATATAATTTATAGCTTTTTTAGTGCACAAAGTTACATTTATGTATAACTAGCTTTTGCTCGCGGCTCCGCTCGCGTTAATTTATAATTTGACAATCAATTCGGGTTGTACTCTGCTTGTAATAATATAATTCAATCATGATTCGAAAGACACGTGGCGCCATCTACTATCATAAGAACGTTATTGTTTTTTTCCTCGGGAACAGTAATTTTTTCGGGATGAAAGGCACCCTATGTCCGTTTCTGTACACCTGACAACGTATATGCAAAATTTCAGGATGATCGGTTCCGTGGTTTAGATGTGAAAAGGTAACAAACAAATAAACAAACTTACTTTCGCATTTATAATATTACTAGCGACCCGCCCCGGCTTCGCAAGGGCAATATATACATATAAACCTTCCTCTTAAATCACTCTATCTATTAGAGAAAACCGCATCAAAATCCGTTGCGGAGTTTTAAAGATCTAAGCATACATAGGGACAGACAGACAGCGGGAAGCGACTTTGTTTTATACTATGTAGTGCAGTAACAACAAAGTAGTAAGTTAGGTATGGAAGTATGGATGACGTACTTTTTCATTCAAGATAGTGAAACTCCCGGAAGTTAATCAGACTATACGGTTCGCGTCACATAATATAAAGCGTCTTTATTGGTGTGCGGGCTGCAGTAAGGGCCTTTAGTCGTGTGCAGGCGTTTGAAACAATGAGCTTTTACGAAGACTGTGTAATAAATTAGTTTTTTTATTATTCTCTGGCTTTAAGTATGTGCGAGGATTGTAGCTAGTAAAATCTGCATTTCTCCTAGAGATTTGTTCTCCATATTGCATTTTTTTTATAAGATATGCAAAATAATAATTAATTTTGGTAAAAATATTTGCCAAAAAGGCTGCTGCTGATGACTGGATGTTGATTGTACGCTGTAATTACTAGTCATTGATAATCTGCCTACAATTGATTTGTCACAGAATGTCGGAAGGAATAGATGTTATACTTTATTGTGCACCAAAATTGTGAATGTGGAAGCGCCAGGGTATTTAATTTTTTTTTACGTTTTTTTGCAATTCACAAGTCAGTGTCAGGTTGTGTGTTGATTAAGATATGATTCGCGACCGAAAACAAATATGGCTTTACAGAGTTATAGTCATTAAACTCATCAATACAACCCTGTGATATACTAATAAACGTAGCGTGACGCTTTACGGTTACGTGTCGACTAGTCCTCACTTATCCCGAGTGGCGAGTGCACGTACCCTTAAAGTAGTTCATCTACTTACTGATAATTTGGTGGTTTTAAGAATAAAACCACCAAATTATCCCTAACTAAACTAAACCCTAACTAGTGTTACTAGTGAACACCACAAACCCTCTAAGTTCATATAATCCCATTTAATGACTATTTCATGAAAAAGTTATTTATTTTAATGATTACTGTTCTGTAACTATACACTTGTTACGGTTGCTAATCATATTTTGTTTCACATATAGCCTAAACCTGACCAGCCCTCGTAGCATGACGACCGTAGACAAGGATTTCTTTGACGGAAGAATCGACAAAATGACAGATAGTGCAAAGAAATCTGTCATTGTGTCGACACAATCTGTCATTTTGTCAATTCTTCCGTCGAAGAAATCCTTGTCTACGGTCGTCATGCTACGGGGGCTGCAAATTGCAAAAAAAAAAAGAAAATTAGAATTTCGCTGGCTACCCTGACTTTCCAGCTTAAGCTACCACAGTTCTTCAGCATATCTATGGCTGATATCTTCAAGACCACCTTTGGTTGGACTGATAATGATGATGCTGGCAAACAGCATTGCAAAACGAAAATAAAAAAGTTACCAATTTGGTCGTAAAAAAACATAAAAGGATTGCACTGTATCAGGTGCTACATCCCTTCCGCGTAATAAAAATATATTAGCGGTGAAAGGGGATTATCTATGGTGTTTGTCCTCGTTTATGGTAATGTGGTGTTTACTGTGAAAGCTTTGTTTTTTTTTTGTAACGTCTGTCGTCAATTTCATCGTATGTCTGTTTGATTACGGTGTGAGCAGAAATCGCCAGTATTACATGTGAAAAAGAGATGTTATGATATTTCGGATCGGATACGGATATGGATATAGGAATAAAATTTTATCGGTTTCGGATACGGATATAATTATTTCGGATTATCCGTTAGTTTCGGATAGTTTCGGTTACGGATATAAGATTGAAGTAAAATATAAACCCAAATTCTAAGTAATAATTTGGTTTTATTAATAGGTTTTATCTAGACTAGGTTATTATTTGGTATTATAATCAGTCATATAGGTAAGTAACTATCCGAAACTTGTGAAACGGATACGGTTACGGTTTCGGATATACTTTTATTTCGGATATCCGATAGTTTCGGATACGGTTACGGAGCTCCATAACATCCCTGATGTGAAACATACATATGACAAGGGTCAAAATATCTAATTTACATTTGCCTAGTTGACGCTTCCCGTGACCCAAGGGCTGGCTTTTTCCTTGGCCTGAGGCTATGTGTTGCCATGCAAAGTGGCAACACCGCCTGTTTCTTGGGCACATTACCAGCTGACAGCGTTGAGGAGGAGTTTTTCGATTCCCTTTTATGGTTTGTTAGTTTATATAATAGTTTTTAATTAATAATGTAAATAGTTAATTTACTCTACTTAATAAATATAGTTCTATTGACCAAAAAAATAAAAATAATAATAATAAAAAAAAATGTTCCTCTCTCTGGACCCTGTTCCCGATACCGATGGGCTAAAATTTTTTATATTTATAAATTTTAATGTTTTTTAAATTGTTTTTTTCTAAGGAAGGAAGGAAGGATACCGACGGGCTAAAATTTTTTATATTTATAAATTTTAATGTTTTTTAAATTGTTTTTTTCTAAGGCAGGAAGGAAGGAATATTTAAAAATGTAAATGTATTGTAAAAATATAAATAAAGGAAAAAAAAAAAAATCTACTCAATACAACATAACCTGTAATCTTCGATAGGTTACCTGCACCTACAGCACACCCATATTTCGCCAGTTATGTTCATGTAATAGAGGCGAGCCTTTTACCATCATCTGGGCACAACTCCTGACTTCCGGCAGCTACTGAGAAATTCGTGGTGGGAAAACCCAATAACACTTTGGCAGGAATTCATCCTCAGCAATAGCTATTGGGATCTCTAGACCCACGAGACAGTCAATTATTGCAAGATACTCTAAACCTGCAGCCAAAGTGAAGTGAGGGACTTTAATCACAGAACCAGCAGTGATGGCCTTCTTGATAAGCTACTAATTTCGAAGAGGCAGCTTATCTCTCTCATCCAGCTTGTTATCATCATCTGCTGCAGACCGTCAGGTTCGCAGCCATTCCTGGTAACCGACTGGTCACTAGTATTGTTTCCGTGTTGGCTGGGACAAGTTATGAACGGTAGCGGTTTCTATGAAGTATCAAAGTTAAATCATCGTAGCAATTACCGTGTTTCGATTGAACAAGGGTAATACCTTACTGTTTGTCATTATGTAATGTTAAACATTAAAAAAAAACTACTGTCCTACATACAGGGTGTAAACGGACCCTTCACGAAGCCGTCAACCAAGCATTCTATACATCAAACTAAGTGACATTACGCAACAATTTTTACTGGGAAACGACTTTTTTTTACGGTGAAAAATCACGTTTTACGGTAGGACTCAATGTAATGCACTCAGAACCTTGTGCTGATGGATGGATTGAATAGTACGGGGATCGTGGAGGTGTTTAAAGTAAAAATTTTACTTTAAAAAAATATGTATTTAAAAAAAAACTTGTGAAAAAGTTGGAACTTTGACCCCCAATATCTCCGTAACTAGAAGGTTCCCAGGTATGGTCTAGAACAAAAAAATAATCGCAAAGACGGGGAGAACAAGTGCCTTTCGGTTTCGTTTAGGGGTTTGTTACACCCTTTATAGCATACTGCTAGAACTCCTGCATACAGAATTATCCTAGTACAGGCATCATACATTATTATACCTACATTGTTAGTTTTAGATTCATATTGTGTTTCACCTTCTGGTATTCTGAAGAAAGATTTATTATTATTATTTCTTTTATTCATTTCTATACATAAGATTTACATTTTAAAATATTCCTATACAAAATAATATTAAAAAAAAAACATTTAAAAATATAAAATATATGGTCCAAGCTAACGGCAGTCAGGGCTCCAGAGAGGAACCTATTATTCATCATCATCATTTCAGCCGAAAGACGCCCACTGCTGGATATAGGCCTCCCCCAAGTGTCGCCACATTGACCGGTCCCGTGCGACTCGCATCCAGTGGATCCCTGCAACCTTCACCAGGTCATCGGTCCACCTAGTGGGAGGCCTTCCAACGCTGCGTCTTCCGGTTCGTGGTCGCCACTCCAGAACTTTTCGGCCCCGTCGGCCATCCGTTCTGCGAGCAACGTGCCCTGCCCACTGCCACTTAAGTTTGAATAATCTTTGGGTTACGTCGGTTACCTTGGTTCTCTTGCGGATGTCCTCATTTCTGATTTGATCACGCAAGGAAACTCCGAGCATACCCCTCTCCATTGCCCTTTGGGTGACTTTAAGCCTTCTGATAAGGCCCATTGTGAGCGACCACGTTTCGGTCCCGTCTTGAACCTATTATTAGTATTATTTATTACTAGCGACCCACCCCAGCTTCGCACGGGTGCAATATATACATATAAACTTTCCTCTTGAATCACTCTTATCTATTAAAAAAACGGCATCAAAATCCGTTGCGTAGTTTTAAATATCTAAGCATACATAGGGACAGACAGACAGTGGGAAGCGACTTTGTTTTATAGTTTGTAGTGATGTTTAATGTCATCTTTTTATTATTTAGACATGTTTTTGAAATAATTACTGTTTTAAGATTTGGTGGTACACCCCATGGGCATGTAATTACCCGTTTCGTGATAGTCAAAGTTTTGCTATTAAAGAAAGTAAGTTGGTAGTTAGGTTTGTGAAGCAATCTAGACGCTCTCTAGTGTGTCGTTACTGCGGCTTATTGTGTGGGTCATAGAAAGAAGAAAGAAAGAAAGAAAAAATATTTATTTATCGCAGATAAATGACGTGCATACAAACAAAATAACTTAATAATAATCTTACAACGCATACTAAATATTATATATAAAAAAGGACAGAAACAAAAAAAAAAATCTCAGCTCATAGAATCTTCGAACATTAAAACTTGCCTTTTTTTTAATTTTGACGGTATGAAAAGAACAGTACAGCATAATAATAAAATCATAATACCTGTCCCACTGCTGGACAAAGATCTCTTCTCATCCAGAGAACGCACGAGCATTGATCACCACGCTTCTTCAAAACGGGTTGGCTATTTCTGACTTATATTAATTTATAGATCAAGGCTTCTGTATGATGTTTTCCTTCACCGATGTCTCTGATGTCCAAGATAAACTTAGAAGGTACATAAAGGGTGTAACAAGACCCTTAACGAAGCCGAAAGGCACTTCCCCACCACTGGGATAATATTTTTGTTCTGGATCATACCTGGGAAACTTTAAAAAAAAAACGGTGAAATATGGGGGGCCAAAGTTCCAACTTTTTCACAAGTTTTTTTTTAATAATAGTTTTTAATGTTAATACTTTACTTTAAACACCTCCGTAACCCCCGTACTATTCAATGCATTCATCAGCACAATTTTTTTAGGTGCGACATTGAGTCCGTCAAATGTGATTTTTCACCCCAAAAAAAAAAAGTATTGTTGTATATAACAATAATTTTTGCGTAGAGTGACTTAGTTTGATGTGCAAAATGCTTGGTTGACGACTTTTTGAAGGGGCCGTTTACACCTTGTATAAATTGAAAAAAGTACTAATACTAATAGGAGCTCGTAGCTAAATAATTTTTGTTGTCAGACTTTTGGGGCGACTGACTACCTGTAACGACTGTCAAAGATTTACAAATGACAGCCGGGACCAACGGCTTAACGTGCTTTCCGAGGCACGGTCGAAACTCGGTATGTAATGGGCTGTCACCCATCCACGGACCAACCTTGGCAAGCGTGGCTTAACCTGAAGATCGATCCGAGCGGCTGTTATTATTTAGCCACGAGCTCCTCGGTTATCTCAGTAGTTCTGGGCCTAAAAACAATATTTAACCCTTCAAGAGTTTTTTCTTGTTAACCCGCTACTGCCCACACCTTCCGCCACGTTCACAGTTAACGTTTAACCCGGCGGCCGGTCAGATAAGGCGCGTCCCTATATTTATGTGAGAGCGAGCCACCGCGGTACAGCCAGTAAATCTGCGCATGCGACCCGCCTTATGTGGCCGAATAAATTAACTGTTCGCTTTCTAATATACCTAGACTTTCAAAAAATAATAATCCCTTACAATATAGGTATATCTCAATAATACATTGAGGATATAATGGGTGTAACAAGACCCTTAACGAAGCCGAGGTACTTGTTCTCTCCGTCATTGCGAATATTTTTGTTCTAGACCATACCTGGGAACCTTCTAGTTACGGAGATATTGGGGGTCAAAGTTTCAACTTTTTCACAAGTTTCTTTTTAAATACATGTTTTAACGAAAGATTTTTACTGTAAACACCTCCACGACCTCCGTACTATTCAATCCATCTAACAGCACAATGTCTCGAGTGCGTTACATTGAGTCCTACCGTAAAACGTGATTTTTCGCCCCAAAAAAAAAAGTTTTCGCGCAATAATTTTTGATGTACAGAATGCTTGGTGGACGGCTTCGTTAAGGGCATTGTTACACCCTGTATTTAAGGCTACTTTGTAACCATCCGGGTTCGCAAGCTCTTTAAGCTCTCGAACGGGCGCTATCCGTTTGTTGTGGTCTTTGTTTCGACAATTCAAAAGTGATTTTGACTTTTGATTTTGTGCGAATTCGCAAATATTGATCTGATATTAATTCACAAATGTAATGTAAGTAGGTATCTAAATCTATGTAAGATGCCTTTTTGTGGTTCCTTGGATAATTACCATCAGATTCGAGAACGCAAAAAGTTATGAAATTTCTATGGGACCAATCGGAAAGTATATCCTTTCACATAATATGAATTTTTCAAATTGGTTCATTAATTACGGAGTTATGAGGTAACAAATATAAAAAAAATACAACCGAATTGAGAAGCTCCTCCTTTTTTGAAATCGGTTAAAATTGTCTGACTAATCTCTAAAACGTGTGGATCGATTTTGACGGGACTGACTGGACGGGAGACATAAATTACGGACAGATACCTGATATTATAAGGAGTAAGTTAGGTATTTTGAAAAATTTATTCGGGTTCCGTGCAAAACCATTCATTATCATCATCATTTCAGCCGAAAGACGTCTACTGCTGGAAATAGGCCTCCCCCATTTGTCGCCACATTAACCGGTCCCGTGCGACTTGCGTCCAGTGGATCCCTGCAACCTTCACTAGGTTATCGGTCCACCTAGTTGGAGGCCTTCCAACGCAACGTCTTTCAGTTCGCGGTCACTCCAGAACTTTTCGGCCCCGTCGGGCATCCGTTCTGCGAGCAATGCAAAACCACTAAAACCCTTGAAATTGTTAATAAAATACGATTCAAATAGGGAAGTAATCCTAATCCTAACTAATATTATAAATGTGAAAGTAAGTTTGTTTATTTTCACGCCTAAACCACTGAACCGATCAACCTGAAATTTTGCATATTCGTTGTCAGGTGTACAGAAACGGACATAGGGTACTTTTCATCCCGAAAAAAAGTACTGTTCCCGAGGAAAACAACAATAACGTTCTTATGCTAATAGATGGCGCCACGTATCTTTCGAATCTTTTGAATCATGATTGAATTATACTATTGTAGAAACTTGAGTTTGTTAAGATTTTAATAGTTGTCAAATTCTAAATTAACGCGAGCGAAGCCGCGGCCCAAAGCTAGTAGTATAACCTCGGTCAGCCCTACTGACCACTAAACTTAACTGCGGTGACATCAAAGCCTCATGACGTAACAGCCAGACGTTACATAGTTTATTCCGTACACGTAAGATGGCGCTTTTGCACACCACCGGATGTCATGCGCGTGCGCACCACGATGTGACTATATTATCGAGCACTGACCTATTTTAATAGCGGGGTTTTAGTTTATTTCGTATCTTTATAAAAAGGGCATCGTATACAAGGTGTAGGATCCTTCACATCCTGTACATCAAAACTAAGTAACTCTACGCAAGAAATAATGTTTTTTTTGGGTCAAAATGACGTTTTCCGGTAGGACTCAATGTAACATACTCAAAACATTGTGCTAGTATAGTAGTATTCATTGAATAGTAGCGGGTCGTGGAGGTATTTAAATCGTTAAAAAACATGTATTTAAAAAATAAAAAAACTTTTGAAAAAGTTGGATCTTTGACCCCCAATATCTCCGTAACTAGAAAGTTTCCAGATAAGGTATGTAACAAAAAAAAATCGCATTGACGGGGAGAAAAAATGCCTTTTGGCTTTGTTAAGGGTACTCTTACACCCTTTATATAATATAAAAAATACTAACATACTTTTAAATACAAAGACAAAACATAACGATACTGTAATATAATGATAAATAGCACGTGTAAAATACAATAAAGTAACTAATAATAAATACTTATGCAACTATGACGAAATAGAAAGATAATGTTCTTTCACTCTTCTTTTGAAAACTGCAATAATTTGTTTGTTTTGTGTGTTTGTGAGTAAAGATAAGATGTTTTAGAGAACGGATTTAGTGCCTAGGTCTTACTAGTTTGTCACACGTTTGTCTAGAAGCAGACCTCGACATACATTAGGAGAGGCTAGTGTAAGCACGTGAGCTGTAAATGGACACACTACGATAAGACGTGTGAAGTCTGGGTCAGTACGAACTTTTACTGACCTGTCGTGGTATGTGAAGGAAAAACGTATCCCTTTTGATAGCCTACAGATGCAGATTTATTTAATGGACATCGTGTCTTCTGATTAACACGAAAACCGTGATCACAAATAATTAAATGACAACTTTGCCAATGTTTCATAATAGTCCCTAGTATTCTTATTCTTTATTGCACACGATATAGCAAATAAAGGGTGTAACAAGGCTCTTAACAAAGCAGCAAGGCACTTGTTCTCCCCGTCATTGTGATCATTTTTTTTGTTCTAGACCATACCTGGAAACCTTCTAGTTACGGAGATATTGGGGGTCAAAGTTCTAACTTTTTCACAAGTTTTTTTTTTAAATACTTGTTTTAATGTAAGTAGTTTACTTTAAACACCTCCACGACCCCCGTACTATTCAATCCATCCATCAGCACAATGTTTTGAGTACGTTACATCGAGTCCTACCGTAAAACATGATTTTTTACCCCAAAAAAATTGTTTCCCAGCAATAATTTTTGCGTAAAGATACTTAGTTTGATGTACAGAATGCTTGGTTGACGGCTTCGTGAAGGGTGCGTTTACACCCTGTATACATACAAATTGCAATATTGACGGCTCAGTTGGCGCAGTGGCTGAGCGATTGGTTGCTTCGCTACATGTCGCGGGTTCGAATTCCGCATGGAAAAAATATTTGTATGGCCTACAGGTAGTTGTATCGGGTCTGGATGTTTGTGTATGTGAGTTTAAATGTTTGTAAACGAAATTCCTAGTGAAGGCAACGTTTTTTTTAAATAATAATAATAAACTCGGCTATCATTTTGCCGATTGCCGTAACGGTTAATGTCCTTAGGCACTTGGATCAAGGGTCCTTCAGAAGGCAGTACTCCTCGAGACGTAAAATGCTGCAACTTATAATTTTAAAACAACAACAAAAAAAATACTGTTTAACTTGATTAATAAAAAAGAACAAAAAGACAATAGTAAAAATCAACATGATAAAATCGAAAAAATAACATTAATAAAATTTAAGAAAATTGTTTAAAAAAAAAGAAACAAAAATAAAAATAATAGAATGTATAAAATTAACAACATTGGTAAAATTGAATAGCGCATAAAATTGATAAAGTACCGCAGAAACCGATCCACGCAACTTTTTATTCAACCCTCTTTTTTTCTCGTTCAATGGCTCGTGTCATCCATCCTAAGCAATGTACTGTGTGTTAGAAAAAAATCTCTCAGCTTCCCGGACGAGACACATCTGGGCCAACTATGCAGGTGACCAGCTCACTTGACCATATGTGGGCAAGTGCACAAACAGGTCTTGAACTAGCTCCCACTGGGGTAATGGGGAAATTATCTTTTTATTCTAGGTTTTAATGGGGCTCATTTGCATGGGAATTGGATAAAAATTACGGTTAAGAAATAGTGTTCCATTCGTAAAATACTGGTATTCAGCTGCATCCGGTTACCGACCCCCGGCATAGTTGGGAAAAGGCTAGGCAGATGATGACTTTTAAAATGTGTACCTATCAGTAACGAAGGTTCCATACAACTCGATTCCTACTGGCTTCCCTTTGAAAAATGGCACAGTCAGTATTCTATATACAAATAATATAATCATATTAAAGATATGTACACCGGCTTACCTCTTACAAAAATCTACCCTTCGCTACTGGTACCTATGTGTAATTTTCGTTTTGTATCTTTCACTCAATTCGATTTTCGTTTTGTTATTCAATTTTTTTTTAAATTTTTATTGTGTACTAGATTAGGCCCGCGGCTTCGTCCTCGAGGAGTTCCTTAATTGTCCCAGAGGATCGTCTTAACGGGATAAAAGTATTCTATATGTTAATTCAGGTTATAAACTATCTGTGTGCCAAATTTCACTCAAATCCGTTCAGTAGTTTTTGCGTGAAAGAGTAACAAACATCCATCCGTCCTCATAAACTTTCGCATTTGTAACATTATTTAGCTTGGTAGTTGACGTTAAAACCTATAAATTAGTATTTTGTAAAGATAATATTTATTTATTCTTCAACAAATTTACATTTGTGTCGAACAGTGGTTAAAACAATAAATATAACACAAAAATTAAATAATCATTATAAAGCCAGGAATAATAAACACTACATTCCAAATTGGTCCCAACGTTACTAGTCTTAATATTAATAACTAGATGTTGCCCGCGACCTTCGTCCGCGTAAAATTTTATAGCCTATAACCTTCCTCGATAAATGGGCTATCCAACACTAAAATCATTTTTCAAATCGAACCAGTAGTTCCAGAGATTAGCGCGTTCAAGCAAACAAACAAACAAACAAACTCTTCAGGTTTATAATATTAGTATAGATTTAAGATTAGATAAGATTTCTCCGAGGCTCGATTCGTGTCTAATTGATGGCAATAGGCACGCCCCCTATTACATAGTACTTTAACATAACTAGCGAAATGTGGTTGTTTATGGTAATAAAATAGTGGCCAGTGTAAAAAATGTTGCCAGCTCAACAAAAAATAACACACTACCGAAGGGACCGTTTTCCCTTGCCTTATAAGGGAGTTGCCAGTCATAAAAATGCATATGAGTCAGGTGTGACTGGCTGGACTGGTCCTATTACTAATAATAGAATTAATTAATAATATGGTATGTTGGTAGTAAAAAGCCACTATGTTACGGTGGTCTGGTAGCCTGTTTAATAGAGATATGGGTTATAAGAGCTGGGGGCTATTTTAAGAATACTGGGATGTAGATTGAGTGTTTTTTGCATTAAGAGCATTTACGACTAACGGCATTTCATGCAAACTTTCAAGTTCTTTTTTTCGAAATGGCTGAGGTGATTTTAAAGAAACTTCACACTCATAAGCAGGACACATACGTCTAAAAACTTATCAGAGAACACACTGACATAGACAAGAGAGCCAGTCAATGTTACCTCCTCCTTGATCTATTTTTAAATAACATTGAAAAGGTCTTAAGTCATAAACCTGTCACCTCAAAATCGTAAAGGAGCTAAAAGCCACGTAAAAACTTCAACAGTTCGACTCACTACTTCTAATACCGTCATACTAAGTGCTCACGTTTGCCATTATGAGTGAAAGCTAGCTTTAACGACACTTAGTTATTCTTGACTCTAAGATAATTACCGTTAAATGTGCTGAAAGTTCACAGTTCTGCTGTAATGGAGATACAGCTCCTAGTGTTAATTATTCAAGGTGTAAACGGACCCTTCACGAAGCCATCAACCAAGCATTCTGTACATCAAACTAAGTAACTTTGCAAAAAATATTACTGGGAAACGACTTATTTTTTTGGGTTGAAAAATCACGCTCTACGGTAGGCCTCAATGTAACGCATTCAAAACATTGTGCTGATAGATGCATTGAATAGTACGGGGGTCATGAAGGCGTTTAAAGTAAAAAAAAAATCATTTAAAAACATTTTTTTAAAAAGAAACTTGTAAAAAAGGTGGAAATTTGACCCCCAATATCTCCGTAACTAAAAGGTTCCTAGGTATGGTCTAGAACAAAAAAATGGTCGCAATGATGGGCAGAACAAGTGCCTTTTGGATTCGTTAAAGGGTCTTTTTACACCCTTTATATGCCAAATTATATTATTATTTATCTCCCACTAGGTGGACCGATGACCTGGTGAAGGTTGCAGGGATCCGCTGGATGCGAGTCGTACGGGATCGGACAATGGGGCGGCACTTGGGGTAGACCTATGTCCAGCAGTGGACGTCTTTGGGCTGAAATGATGATGATGATGATGATATGCCAAATTTCATCCATATCTGTTTAATAGTTTTCGCGTGCAAGAGTAACAAAACATCCATCCATACATTCATTCTCACAAACTTTTGCATTTGTAATTTACCTCTTTATAATATTAGTAGCTTTCGGCTTCGCCCGCATGAAGTACGATAACTGTCCCACGGGATCATACTACCGGGAAACAAAGTATCTTATGTGTTAATCCAGGTTAAAAGCTATCTGTGTACAAAATTTCATCCAAATCCCTTCAGAAGTTTTTGCGTGAAAGAATAACAAACATCCATCCATACATCCATTTTCACAAACTTTCGCATTTATAATATTAGTAGTAATCCTTACACAATTAAACGTATTCCATCTACTGCAATAATCATAGTCATTACTAACATATAAAACATCCCACATTGAAATAAACCTCTGTTTTTAAACGATAAACTAGTGATGGGCAAGCGTTTGTCGACAAAATTTGATATGTGGTGTCACCTTACCATCTTTGGGTTTTTATTAATAAAAACATGTTTTTAATAGTGTATGTTTATAAAACAAGTTTATTGGATTATTTTATTATTAAGCGGTTGGCACTTTTCTAGGCCCCTGAGTTGTAAAACGAATATTACCGATTGACGGGGATGAATGTCAACCATTTCATGTTTTCCATTAACATTTCGCCAAAAGAAGCCACTATTATTTTTAATTAACTAGCTATACAGAGTGTAAACGGACCCTTCAAGAAGCCGTCAACCAAGCAGTACATCAAACTAAGTAACTTAACGTAAAGATTATTGCTGGGAAACGACTTTTTTTTGGAGTGTACGTTTTACGGTAGGACTCAATGTAACGCACACAAACATTGTGCTGATGGGTGGATTGAATAGTACGGGGTTGGGGAGGCGTTTAAAGTAAAAATCTTACATTAAAAAATGTATATGAAACAAAAAACTTGTAAAAAGTTGGAACTTTGACCCCCAATATCTCCGTAACTAAAATGTTCCCAGGTATGGTCTAGGACAAAAAAAATATCGCAATGACGGGGAGAATAAGTGCCTTTCGGCTTCGTTAAGGGTCTTGTTACACCCTTTATGTGTACATTATTATAATAAAAAACGATTAGATTAATTAAACTAACAACAAACTATAAAAGGGCATCAAAAAACAACTCCTCAACGCTGTCAGCTGCTACTGTGCCACGTTGTATGACAACACTTAGCCTCTGGCCAAGGTAAAAGCCAGCTCTTGGATCACGGGAACCGTCAACAAGGCATTTAGAAATGTCCTTAAAAAGCCTGTGCGCACTCGGACCCCTAAACGCCTACATTAATAATCCCCGAAAGTTTAGGCAGTGGTGTACCTAATAGTACACCCACATTTCGCCAGTTATGTTTAAGTCCCATGTAATAGGGCTCAATATTAACATCGTGCCATATAACATGCATACCTTATGTCAGGTGAGCCAAGACTGGTAATTTAAATAAATCAAAATAATTGCTATTTGTCGTAGATAAGTATAAACTTAACGGAGGAGATCGTGGCTAAATAATAGCCGCTCGGATCGATCTTTAGGTTAAGCCGTGCTTGCCTAGGTTGGTCTGTGAATGGGTGACCACCCATTACATACCGAGTTTCCTCCGTGCCTCGGAAAGCGTTAAGCCGTTGGTCCCGGCTGTCATTTGTAGATCTTTGACAGTCGTTACAGTGGCCCAAAAAGTCTTACAACTAGTCTTACCAAGGGGTATCGTATTACCTACTACTAACTGGGTTGTGGAGATCAGATAGGCAGTCGCTCCATGTAAAATACTGGTAGTCAGCTTCATCCGGTTAGCCTGGAAGCCGACCCCAACCAATCTCTCTCAAGTGACTCCCTCTCGCGTCTGTTGCGAACACAATCCATCAGCAAATGCTGCAAATGATGGTGAAGTATAAACTTAATGGCTGTGAAAATGACATGTCAATCAAACAGTTATGGCGGGAAAATGAACACTACTAGGAAACTAAATTTGTCCCAACTAGTGTCTGTCTGGGGACATAATTGCTGTAACAGGTCTATCTAGGTCCTGATACTAAACAGGTGTTGGTAATGGCTGGACATAAAACACTAGGAATGTGGCTGAAAACGATTTAGAATTTTAGAGTATCGAGATTGTAATCTTGGCGATCGGGAATCGGAATCAGCAATGGTATAAAGGGTGTAACAAGACCCTTAACGAAGCCGAAAGGCACTTGTTCTCCCCGTCATTGCCGTATTTTTTTAGTTTCAGACCATACCTGGGAACCTTCTAGTTACGGAGATATTGGGGGTCAAAGTTCCAACGTTTTCACAAGTTTTTAAATCTGAACTTCACAAAATGGCAACCCAAGTTCGCCATTCGTCTTTATATATTTTTTTCTTTTAATTTTAACGTAGCTAGTGACACTTGCGCCACCAAGACGAACCTAACGACGTATAATTTATCGAAATCCGTTCATGCTTTTAGGAGTTAGAACAAAGAAACGAACATACATATATTACATACTTACATACAGGTCAAACACATAACCCTTATTTTGGGCTACGCTTCAGTCGGGTAAAAAGGAGCTTATTCCATTCATCAACAAATCGACTAAACACAAAACTATCGACGCCCGCATCCCATCCCTATAATTACAGTACTTCTCATACTTTATGCCTAGCAGTTAGTTACGTGTGTAGCTAACACAGAGACATACAAACCGCGCCAGCACTAGGCTGGGCTGATTACCTACTTTGACCTTGGGGCCAGGGGAAATTGCCGCGTGAACTACTGGCCAGCATTACAGTTCCTTCCCACTTTGTTTTCCGTCTGACAGCAACAACATTAGGCGCGAATTTTACAGAAACGGAGTAAGGTGAAGGCGCGGTTCAGGCGCAGCGCAGGTGTGATGCCGCTTCAAAACGTTTTCATACAAAATGTTTGTAGGCGACGTGTCGTCAATTACACTCAAGCGGCGAAGCGCAGGCACACCGTTCTTAGGCGCGAATTACACAGAAACGGTGTAAGGTGAAGGCGCGACGCAGGCATGATAACACTTCAAAACGTATTCATACAAAATGTACGTAGGCGACGTGTCGTGAATTACACTCAAGCGGCGAGGCGCAGGCACGCCGCTCTTTCATTTCCTTGTAAATTCCACACCTGCACTGCGTCTGCGCCGCGCCTTCACCTTATTCCCTTTTTTATATAATTCGCGCCTTATGTCAATGTGAATAAAGATCACTCTGCTATTTGAGAGACTTGTCAGTGGCAGCAACACCGACCTTAAGATAAAGAAAATAAAGTCCAGTGTCATTTGATAGTGATGTTCAAACAGATGTAAACTGACTGTGAACGGATAGTAGGTAGTTATATCTAGTAACTGGGTTACGTGTAAAATAGTGTGGAAAGATAATTTGGTGTTTGTTATTAGTGGCGTAGGGTAGATTTATGTGTGAAATTATGATGTTATTATGGGCTGGATTAGCTTGTATTGATTTATATGAGAAATTAAGTGTTAAGCGCTGAATATGCTCACGGATTTAATTGTTTGAGGTGACTTCTGTACGATGCTATGAAAATATTAATAGCAGTTTTTTTTGTGATTTATGCTATTGCTGTTGCCCGCGGCTTCGTTCGCGCCTAAATGGTTGTATGGAAGACGGTGTCTCAAATAGCATAATCAGCCTATAATGTTCCCACTGCTGGGACACAGGCCTCCTCTCTATGAGAGGGAATGTATTTTAATCCACCACGCGGGCCCAGTGCGGGTTGGTAGATGTCACATGTCTTCGAATTTTTGGTTCTAGGACATGCCGGTTTCCTCACGATCTTTTCCTTCACCGTTTTTGAGAGCAGCGGTGATGAAATAAATTACACAAAGTAATGTGCCTGCCTGGGTTCGTACCCACGATCGGGGCCGCCACCACTTGGCCACCGCTGCTCGCCTCAAAAAAGTATATTAAGGCGTTTTTATTAAAAACCATTAGATTGATGGTGAGTGAAATGGGTTGAACCAAAATTTATTTTAAACATGTCTTTTGATCTACGATGCTGTAGCTCAAATGCCCGGTCAACCATTCAGGCCGTTAGAAGAAAGACGACCCTATTTCTCCCGTTTGGGGTTGAATTTTCAAAAACGACAAAATACGTACATACAAACAGAACAATTTTTTTTGCACAGAACAATTTTTCAGAAGCTAAAAAACAAAAAAAAAAACATTTTGAATGGTTATGTCCCTGCGGCAATGAAAATGTTTTTCTTTCTTTATTTCTTTCAATGATTTTTACGTAGAGTTACTTAGTTTGATGTACAGAATGCTTGGTTGACGGCTTCGTAAGGGTCCGTTTACACCCTGTCCTTTCCCTTAAACAAATAAGTACACTGCCGAGCATAATTTCCGAGAGTTAACTCTGAATTCTATTTGCATGATATAATTGAAGATAAAACCATGTTCCGTTCGAGATATTACCTACCTCACATATCGTGGATATGTCTGAGTGTTATGCTTTCAAATTAAGCCCTCAGGGCCAGTCGTGGGTTCCTTAATGTCTTAGGAGATTAGGTTGCATGTACGCGAGCGACTGAGGGACTAACTAAATTAAAATGCCCTCTAATTTGTTTTTTGTTTGAATGTAACATTCGAATTCAAATCATTTATTTGCCAATAATGAAGGTATACGGATATGATGGTAATTTTTATGAGAGTCCCGATACATTTTGCCGTACGGCATGCAAAATTATTTAACATGTAAAATTATTTATTTAACATTAAACATTCAGTAAACAAAAAAAAATAGACACATTAAAAAAGCATTCCATTCACTAAGCAGCATTACTAACATTATTAAAAATACTCTATTAAGACATTCGGAATTAAGCACAATGCCAATAATACAAATTAAATAAATAAATAAAAATGTCAATAACTTAAACTACAACTACATTTTAATGATCAACTCTTAGGTATTCACTGAACATGGTAAATATCTCATTTCTAGTGTTAATTCATTGAGTTAGTGACGATGAGTCAGTTTTGACTATGGTACAGTCGTTTTTTTTTAATTTATTTTTTGTAATTCTGGATAATTGTGGCAGCCCGGCCCGCCAAATGTATTAGACAAGCGCTAATCGTGCATAAAATTTACAAAATGTTTGGTCCTGATTTAATGATTTATTTATTTATATTTAAACTAGAGAAGTGATTTCTGATTTTAATGTCATAGAGTATAGACATTACGGATCACTCGGTTCTGAATTGAGACTTTGATGTTGAGACATCGCCCAATTTCAATTTAGTTTTTTTTTAAAGTTAATCGTTTTAAATGCAAAATCCTTTTATGCTTAAGAGGTAACAGGATCGTGAAGTAGGTATTTGAAGAAACTACTGTGCGGATACTGTCCCCTTATAGTGCGATAGGGACAGCAGATTATATCACAAAAATTTTGACGAGATCGACGTTTCGTTTTCCGCTTTTTTCTCCTCGAAAACTGAGCCGATTCAATTATTTTTGAGATTAAAATGTTAAGAAAACGTATGTCAAGGTTCCTACTAATTATTTATGTTTTTGTCTGGTTCTAATCACTGCCGTAAAAATGGGGCATTTTTTGTATTTTTTTCTTAACAAACAAATATGGCGGCGCGGGGCACATGACGCTCAACCAATCAGCGCGCGAGGTGCGATCCGTCACATGCTATTTCACAATTTGACGGTTTCACTTCGATAGATTATAATCTACCTAAAAATACTGCGTTAAATTGTGAGCAGTATACTACGGTTCACAATCTTTCGACAGATTATAATCTCGCGAGATACATTATAATCAAACGGTATTTATAATTTTACAGTGACATAGCCATCTACATTAATACCCAAAATTTTCCACACGACATTTCCTCATTCCTCCACAGATTCAAATAATATCTCACAAAAAAAAAACCAGAAAAAACAAAATGGCACTCGTATACTTTTAGAAAGTTGCATGTCTGTCCTAAGCCTAACCCGACCCTGTGACCTAGGGCCAGTTATTTGGTACAGGGCCCAGTGCGGCCCAGTGATTGTACACGTCGGCCGTATGTGATTGATGACCTAGTGCCGCGAAAGTAATGCCTAGGAGACTTAGACTTAGCAAGACCTAGGCTTTGCTTGGTAGGTTAGGCTTTAAGTTTGTGCGTGAGGTTGTTGCTTTATAAGAATAGCACTAGAATAAGTAATGTCCGTCCGCAACACGATTTTTAAACCGAACATTAGACACCTCTTTTAGTTTTGTTCCCAAATGTAAGTTAGAAATGATAACATAATGAAAACTGCATAAAATTAAAACTTCTCGCAGCCGTAGGGACCGCCGTAGGCGTGTTTGTGTGTGTGGTATCGTGGTGGCATGTTTACGCAATTTTATTTGAAGCATAAAGAAATAACTTTTTCTTTCATAGTTAGATCGAGAAATACAAATATATAGGGTGACTGTTTATTAGTACAACTTTCCCAAAGAAATATATTTTTTTAAACGGCTATCACAATTGCTAGGTCACAGGCGCGCGCGTGCGAATTTCATACGGTTGCTGTTGTTGTGTTATTGTGATAAAAGTGTGTACAAAAAAATAATGTTTCTTTGGGAAAGTTGTTTGTTATCATGAGTACAATCACGTGTTTAAGTATCGGTCACTAATTACCAGTCACCGTATATATAAAAAAATATATCAAACGTATTTCCGGCCAGTTTTAATCAATATTGTGCAATGTGCTTAAGTAAATATTTATTCCGACTACGGAAACCTTCACTGCGCGTGTTCAGACAAGCAATTGGCCGGTTTTTCTAAGAATTAAATACTCCAGCTTTTACTTTGTTCATAAATACCATAGTCTCTTGCTTGGCTTGCAGTGTGGCGAAGTCACTGGGATTCTTACCTGGAAATAAATAAAAACACACATTAACGCTATTATTATACGAGTATACAAGGTCTAACTATTCATACACGAAATATTTTCAGGGAATCATCTAACGGCTATAACGAAGCCATTTCAAGTGTTTTTTTTTATCTGAGTATATTTTTATAAAATATAAATAATTTAAAATTACTTGACCCACAAAATAAATACTAGCTCCTTATTTTTGAACATCCATTACGCTAGTTTACTACCTACGTCGTATTTACCTACTGTTATTGTTAGAATATGGGAGTAAAGGTTTTATGCAAAAAGTCTCAAAAAAATTTAGAGTTATAATAATTTCGTAAAAAAAAACACTCCGATATTTTTTTTTTCGTTGCTTTGGCGACTTTACGACTTATAGAAGTTACTCTTAAAATATTTCGTGTATGAAAAGATAGACCTTATATACCAAATTAATTACTGCAATAACAAACACATATAACATTACGTCTATAAGCTTAAGTATTAGAAATTTTTGCCTGCGGCTTCTCTCGCGTTAATTTAGAATTTGATATCCTAGCGGTGTGAAATATACTTTACGATCTATTTTCATACCTACCTAAAATACATTAAAATATCATAAAAATCGGTGGAGCCGTTTCGGAGGAGTGCGAAACAAACAAACGCCATGACACGAGATTTTTATATGTATATATTTTTATTTTATATTTTTATATGTACATCCCCATTTTGTCAGTAAAGTTTAAGTCCAATGCAACAGGGGCGAGCACCAATTTATCAATAAATGTCTTGAAATTAAAAATCAATTACTTTCCTGAACTAAATTATATAAGGTCTATCTTTTCATACACGAAATATTTTAAGAGTAACTTCTATAAGTCTTAAAGTAACCATAGCAACCAGAAAAAAAATATCTGAGTGTTTTTGTTTTTACGAAATAATTATAATTCTAAAATTTCTTGTGACATTTTGCATAACACCTTTACTCCCTATTCTATCAATGACAGTACGTAGTAAACTAGCGGAATGGATGTTTAAAAATAAGGAGCCAGTATTTATTTTGTGGGTCAAGTAATTTTAAATTATTTATTTCTTTAAAAAAATATTTAGTTAAAAAAAAATCCGAAATGGCTTCTTTATAGCCGTTAGATGATTTTCTGAAAATATTTCGTTTATGAATAGTTAGATCTTAATTATGTGTCACCGGAAATGTATGACTCTTTGGAATTGTATACAATGCCAAGCCTACTTAGGAAATGTGTAAAATAATGTTTCAAAAATTCTTTAATAAACACATTTCCTGTGAAAAGTATAGAATTCCGATATGACACTAGGAAATGTATAAAAAGGAATGCTCTCTGTTAATAAAAGAAATAAAACACGAATAAAATCAAAGTCAAGGTAAATATCAAAATGTGATAGTAAGGCGTGGTCGACGTAGCCCCGCAACGTGGGGCTCCTATTTCTGTCTATAGGGTTTACTTGATGACACGATTACCACTTGGTAAGACTGTCAGGCTTTCAGGCTTCGGACTATCTAAAACGACTTTTTTGGACAATCCTACTACATTACTTATACAACATTAGTTTTAGTATATGCGAAACCTGATACACGTGTCTAGTATTTTTATGTAAAGAATCTATGTACAAAATTTCAAAACTGTATCATGAAAAATCACAAAGTTATAAGCTTGTTCTGTTATCTAGTTGTTCGCACAAAATCGTGGTCACCACGCAGCGCACGCCTCCAGCGTCATCTTGAGCTCATTGATAATAATAATTTGGCAGTAGGTACCTAAATTATTGTGATAGGTACTTAAAGTCGCTCGGTGTCCAACTTTTAACTTTTTTAAATATTTTTGGGAAAAAATATAACATGGTTTAAAAATTATTGGAATCGATTCAGTTACTTATTCTGAACAAACTATATTCAGGTCTAGCATATACTAAAAATAATGTTGTATACTACTGCACAACACACACAACACGCACACTGCTCACTGCACTTTCTCCACAATGCTTATTGTGGATAAATGATATTTGAGCTCCTCTATCGTAGCTGAATTGTGGCTTCCAAAGGCACTGTTCTGGTTTACGAAAACCTCTTCATTTTTCACTTTTGACTGACACATGATGATTTTCTTTCAATGGGCTTTCAACTCGATGATACTCCCTCAGAGAACAATTTAGATTAAATGCGCACATGATTGACTAATGCTCGCTCAAGTGGCAGGGTCGCCATATAAGGACGGGACATTAAGGAGAATGAAACATCTCAGATGCCGAGTAAACACTGAGTATATTTGGTGTATTGATAGGTCTTATATGTACTCATACAGGTAGAATATAATATACTTATCTACTACATCACAACTGCAACTCCTGAAAGTTAGAATCAGCGGCTACCACCAGAAAAGCGCCGAGACAATGAAGCTCGACAAAGTCCCGGAGAAACAATTGAACTGTCTTGGATCCCGCAACGAAAATAATCAGAAAAGAATAAGAATAAATTATTAAACCATTGTTACAAACATTCTTTTAACCTAACTTATCGCTATGAATAATCGTAACAAGTAAAATTTTAATATATTTACAAAACAGAGGTCCCTAAACTAGGCTGCGCCTGTAGGGCCGGAGTTGCGTTTAATTCAAATTAAAACACATAGATTGTTGATGTGATAGTAATAATATAATAATAATAATATGTTTATTCAATAAATGTCACAGAATTTTACAAATATCTTACAGGCTATATTTTACATTATGCAAAAGAATTTAACATCTGTAGCCGAACTAGGCAAAAGCCTGTATTTCGGCTATCAGCGCCAATCCCCTCAAAACAATTAATAATTTATGGCAGCCATCAAGCAGAAGTGTTAACCTTTTTATAAAATTTTACCAATAAATAATCATAAAAAATAAAATCATTACAATTAATATAATAATATATATAATAATATATATAGTTGACGAGGTAAGTAGGTAAATGAGAAAAAAACAAAAAGATATTACCATAGATATAAAAGAATTGCGAATTATCGTAACGACTGTCAAAGATCTACGAATGACAGTCGGGACCAACGGCTTAAAGTACTCTCCGAGCCTCGGACGCAAACAAATCATGTTTCCATACAAATATTTTCACACAATTATTAAGATGGCACTCAGATTATAATCTTAAAACTAGATTAGACCTTAGTACTGTAATTTAGAAAAAATCCCACGACTTATCTTAGATCTAAGAGGGTTATGTTATGTTATTATATAAGTTGGTCTGGGAAATGTACATTGGAAATAAAAGAAGAAAGAATGAGTTTAACTTGATTTGAAATGGTTCGGAGTCCTATTTGCAAAGTCTTTGTCTAGGATATC
Source organism: Noctua fimbriata (assembly GCA_905163415.1). Classification (NCBI taxonomy): domain Eukaryota; kingdom Metazoa; phylum Arthropoda; class Insecta; order Lepidoptera; family Noctuidae; genus Noctua; species Noctua fimbriata. Next base: position 10,581,680 of record LR990948.1, on the reverse strand, counting down.
TGCGTTTTAGAAAATGGTGTTGATATTTAGTTCGGCTTTGAGAAAAAAAATACACACCGGTATGTCTCGAAGGGCCTTGCTGTTTTAATGAAAAACACATAAAAAAAAATTAATGAAATCAATGTCCCTATTTACTTATTTTTATTTTTTTAAACTGACTTGTGAATTTACAACTTTATTAATGCATGACTAATGATGGACGTTGACTTAAGACGAATATGATTACGATGTTATATAAATATTGAACCAACACTAAATATTGTACACCTTAAAGGTATGTTACAGCGATCCTTTATAATAATCATAAGAACTGATATTTCACCTGTGACAAACAATAAATGAATTTGAATTTGTGGTAAATTATCTCATCCGATTATGAACTTAACCATCAACACTTACACACGTCTTTATGGTTTAAAATCATTTGGAGAAATTTGACAGTTTGTGGTAACTTGATATACTGGCGACTGTACATCCGCATTTTGGCTGAAAAGCATTGTCTATTGTAATAGAAGAAATTTCAGAAAATACGCTTACAAAGAGCGAATCTCACGTCATCCAAACCAGCTAGCAGTAAATCTGATGAACACCCAAACAATCGTTAGAAGTCTTAAAGAGAGAGATGCTTCAAGACCTAATTTAGAAGGTTACAAGAATAAATGGTGAAGTCACTGGACAGTCTCCGTACAAACCCGTTATCAATATCAAACATATTGCTGAATAAACTTATACTGTTTTCTGTTTTTGTATTTAGGGGATATCTTCCGTGATTTTTCATTATTTTGTGCTCCCGATATTCAATTCGATTTCGATTTTTTTTTTGTTTTATTTATTTTAATATCGGGAGCTCAAAATAATGAACAATCACGTAAGATATCCCGTAAGTGACAGTATAAGTTTAGTTGTAAACCGAGAAAGCTTAAAACCATATTGCTGATTATCTTTGAATGATACATTGCAATAAAAAATCATAAAAAAATATCTGGATGCGTATCGCGACGGCTGGGTCGAGGAGGCACGGCAAAAGAGTGCATGGAAGGAATCGGGGGAGGCCTCTGCCCAGCAGTGGGACAGTACAAGCTACTAACAAAAACAGTTTCCTAATAATGTAGTTAAATAAGGAAGTCATGGAGAAATTGATTATTTATACTATCTTCACTACATAGTATAAAATAAAGCCACTTCCCGCTGTCTGTCCCTATGTATGCTTAGATCTTTTAAACTACGCAACGGATTATAATGCTGTTTTCAGCAATAGATAGATCGATTCAAGAGGAAGGTTTATATGTATATATTGCACGCGTGTGAAGCCAGGGCGGGTCGCTAGTACATCATACAAGCTTCTTAGGCTAGCAATTGTGAAAATTGTGCAAATATGAAGTAACTGGGAACTTCAATTGGATAAGCTCAAGCTACCTAACTGTCAATAAACTGTCAAATTATCCCAATAAACCTTGAACCTAATACTTTAGCGATAAAGTTGAAAATCTATTAAAGAAAGACAGATTGTAGTAGCTACATCTGCTGTGCTGTCTGTGCGTAATATAGTAATTAGAAAATCAATCGCAATTAAACTTTTTATAGCTTTAATACAACCTGCATTGCTATTGTACATTCATAAAACAATAAAACATCTCAATAAATAAATAAAACATCTTTAGAGTGCAACAAAAGGTCTTATTTTACAATTAAACAAAAAAAATGGAGTTCTGTACCACCGTACAATATTTAATAAGTACTACATATTTAAAAGAATTTCGAGTATGGGGACCCCGTTTATTTTGAACAAATTTTTTTTTTTAAATGTTTTTTTGAAGCCATTATAGTAATACACAATCTGAGTAAAATTGCAAGTCTTTACCTATTATGAATTAAAAGATACAGCCCTGTGACAGACGGACGGACAGCGGACCCATAGATAGGGTCTCCTTGACGAGATTTGGGAAATGAACCCTAAAAATTCCCGCCATAATTACATCTTGACAGGCGGCCATTTTGTGCTACAGATAATAGAACTCTGATAGATTGATATCGGTTTCACACGATCTGCCTACGACCCCGATTTCTATCAAGTATGGAACCTCTTTTTAGTATTAATTATCTGAGAAAGTTTATTAACAATGGATGACGTATAGTGCAGAGATTTATCAAAATTACTAGTTAATGGCGACGTGTTGCTTGTTAAGTGTTGTTGTTTTTTGTTTTGATTAAGCTGTTGTGAGTGTTGTGTGGCATTTTAATTACCTATGTCGGTTTATAACAAGACTGTATCAGTGCAAGAAGGAGTATTGAAGTTAAGCTAGGTCAGATTACAAAAAGACGCCCTAGTATTGATCTAACTAGATAGAATGATGACGATGATTATGGTATTGATCTAGTAGTTGTTCCGGGTCTGGCTGTTTGTGTACGTGAGTTAAAATTTTTGTAAACGCACCCACGATACAAGAGAAATTCCTAGTTAGGGGCAACGTACTATTTAAAAAATAAAAAACGAATTCATTATTTTGTAGAAACCCATATTGGAATCGCTTAGCGTTTTGATATTTAGAGGTTTATTTAAGACATGCCGTTGTGAAAACAACAATCAGCCTAAAACAAGCTGGCTGTGATACATTCAAGCATTTAAAGCAGAAGAATGATTGACTGCCAATATACAGCGTGCATGTGCGAAAAAATAATCAGCTGCCCCATACATTTAGATCGCATGGGTACTGAATTTTTGTATGGGACAGCCGATTTTACTTACGATTACGATTTTAATTACTGATACTGTTAGCCTGCTTCATCCCACTGCTGGGCAAAGGCTCATGACTTCCTGTTGTTTCGATCCAGGGCTAACGTGGACCGTTGGTTTTGTCCAGCTCGTTCCGCCATCTTCTGCAACGTCTGCCGCAACGCCTTCTGGGTGTGTCAGGTCTCCAGAAAGTGGTTATTTTGGCCCAGAGCTCATTGGGCATGTGGCAGACGTGGCCAGTCCAGTCCCACTTCAGCTTAGCGGCTTTTTAAGCAACGTCAGTAATTTGTGTTTTGGAGAGCAGTTTGGTGTTGCGTACATGGTCGGTTAGTTTGACGCCTAGAATGCTGCGCTCTATTACAAGTTGGCAGACCTTGAGTTTGGATTTTCGAATGAACGATTTTAGTTCCATAAAGGAAATTGTCAGTTTAATGGTCTCAATCATACATTTAGGCTTAGACCAAACGGCCGTAATTTTTTGAGCAGTGAGACGCATAAAATGAGTCGCGGAATTTACGCTGCATTCGGTTTCGAACTAAAGTAGTGTTTGTACCACTCATTTTGCGTCGCCGTGTGGTACAAACAGTACTTTGATTTAAATGCAGCGTAAATTCCGCGACTCATTTTACGCGACTCACAGCTCAAAAAATTACGCTCATTTTTCCTCACCCTAAAATATGATCACCCCCTTTCTGACTCACGTTGGTAATCAATGGACCAACATCAGCATCCTAAGTAAGTACATCTTTAGTTTATTATCTCTACAAGAATAAAAAAGTATGTGAAATCACGGGAAACAACCAGTTTAAAAAATAATATTCAACCGCATCCATTCTGGTTCGATTGGAAACTAATCCCACCATAGTCTGCCTGTATTATTTACACGCCTGTGACCTTCGTCCGCGCGATATTATTATAAAAAAATATGTATTTTCTATTTGAATCTGGATTTTGTTAACAATTTCAAGGGTTTTTAATGTTTTTGCACGGAAGCCTAATCTATTTCCAAAAATAAAAGTAGCCTAGTTACTCCTTATAACATCAGCTACCTGCCGTCCCGTCAAAAACGGTTAAGCCGTTTCGGAGATTAGCAGGAACAAACAGACAGACAAACATTTTAAAAATTATTTTTTGTTATAAGTACTTACCGAATATACTTTCATGTGCATTTAGTAAAAGTCTGTTATTTTGAAATTACAAACAGACAATTCCATTTTTTTAAATTTTAGGCATATACAGGATGAATTTGAATAAATGCGACAAAAAAAATGGGAGCTTCAGTTTCAGTAACATAGTAATTATAAACTGTTTTTTCAACAATCTAAATCGTTAAAAAAAATTACGCGATTATCGTTTTCAAAAGGTCCATTGATGTTATTATCTTATCGGTATTCCAGCAAAATATTTAATATGCAAAATAAATAAGAAAAATTAAAGTATCAAAAAATCTCGTCCGACTCATCGCAATACTCAATAATCGATGTTGCCGTTCAGCGGTCATTTACCTAATTTTGCCTATTTTCTAGTGTAAGACTGATCAATTATTTTTTAAATTTACATTTGATATTTTCTACATTTTCTTGACAACACGTATTATTGTATATGTAAATTTGTCGCATCTATTCAATTGCACCCTGTATAGTAATAGTTCAAAGTAATCCCGTTTTCTTGTCGCATTATCGCTAGCGTTTAGAATCATCTGATTAATTACGTCCTTTTATTTAACTCCCGTCCCATAAGACGATAATAAAAAGAAACAATCAATAAATACACTATTATGCATCAATAAATTCAACATGTCCGATCTAAACAAGGCCTGTACAGGTGCGTTAAACAAGTTCTGTGTAAGAAGGTTTAATTACACACGACTTAAAACGTAAAACACTTGCGAATTTAAGAGCTGCCTTTAAAAGAAATAAAACATCGTCAAAAAGTCGCCATCATGCTCTTGTAATAACTCTGGACCCAACAAATTGCGATGATGCTTCCATGATGAGCAAAGACACTACATTAAAGTTCTTTTTTTTTAAGTAACAATGTAAAAAGACCTGGCTACGGAGAAAATATTAATGTCCCTTAAAAAAAAAAAACAACAATGCCGGCGGGAACGCGTTCTATTTTTAAACCGGTGTCAATTTTACTTTTTTCCCGCGTCGCGGTGTCGTGAACAGTGAACAGTGTTGTGTTTGCTAGTTTTAGGGATCATGTTGTTACAATGAAGCATAAATCGGAGTTATGTTTTATACTAGACATTGAACTGTTTTGTTAGTTTCCGAGGTTTATTATCAGCATAATTTGAATTATCTTAAAGTTAGGCGACCAAATGACAACAGCGTGTAAAATTATACATGGTTGTACCGACGACGCCTAGGATTTATTTAGATTAGATTTTAGATGCGGACCTGTGTCAATTTTTTGTTCCAAATAATTGTAATTGCTGTTTCAATTTGTCGCACTGTAGTCCACCACTCTATACCGCATATGCTGAGGATGCTCAACGCGCCCAGGGACACCAACCCTGGATTGGATTTGTTTGCTGATGAATGGAAGACGATAGTGTTAGAATATTTGTGGTTCTGTGAGAAGACCGAGTCAAACGATTACTTAATATAATATTAATGGCTAATGCTGTACTAAGTGTGATAAATAAATAAAATAACAATGTATATCTTACTATTCCTACTAATATTACAAATGTGAAAGTATGTATGTATGTTACACAATCACGCAAAAAACGGCTGAATTATGGTACGGTATGTTTGAATATTTTATTCCGGAAAAAGAGGCCACACGGCCAGAGTGCGGTCAGAAACTCGTAACGAATAATTTTCAAAATTCATTAATAGGTAATTATCTAAAGGGTGTAAAAGTACCCTTAACGAAGGCGAAAGGCACTTGTTCTCCCCGTCAGTACGATCATTTTTTTGTTCTAGACCATACCTGGGAACCTTCTAGTTACGGAGATATTGGGGGTCAAAGTTCCGATATTTTAGCATGTTTTTTTAAATATAAGTTTTTAATGTTATAACTTTACTTTAAATACCACCACGACCCGCTTATATTCAATTCATTCATCAGCACAATGTTTTGAGTCCGTTACATTAAGTCCTACAGTAAAACGTGATTTTTCACTCCAAATAAAAAAAGTCGTTTCCCAGCAATAATTTTTGCGTTGAGTTACTTAGATTACAGAATGTTTGGTTGACGGCTTCGTGAAGGGTCCGTTTACGCCCTGTTTAGTACTAATATTTTAAAGAGGTAAGAGATGGCGTGACGAGCTGGACTATTGTCAAAAGGATTGGGCCCAAATAGCCGAAGACAGAGATAAATGGAAAGAGGGAAGGCAGGCCTTTGCCCTGTGTGGGACACATCAGGCTCATAATAATAATAATAAAATTTGTTTAAATTCAAATATCTAGACCTGGCTCGCGAGGTTGTCGACATGTGGGACGTGAGTACAGCAGTCATTGTGCCGATAGTCGTGGCGGCCAATGGCTTAATAGCCAATAGACCTCGACCAACATCTGAGAAGGCTCTCGCATGGCAGCTGGATCTAGGGCTTGATTCAGAAAGCAGTACTTCTGGACACGGCGCGTATCGTTAGGAGGTTCCTCTCTCAAGAGCCCTGACCACCGGTAGCTCGGACCCTGTTCCCGATGCCGGTGGGCTACTATGTTTTATATTTTTAAAGGTTTTTATTTATGTTGCTTTGTATAAAAATATTTAAAAATGTAAATTATATGTGTAAATACATCATCATCATCATCATCATCATCAGCCGAAAGACGTCCACTGCTGGACATAGGCCTCCCCCAAGTGTCGCCACATTGACCGGTCCCGTGCGACTCGCATCCAGCGGATCCCTGCAACCTTCACCAGGTTATCGGTCCACCTAGTGGGAGGCCTTCCAACGCAGCGTCTTCCGGTTCGCGGTCGCCACTCCAGAACTTTTCGGCCCCATCGGCCATCCGTTCTGCGAGCAATGTGCCCTGCCCACTGCCACTTAAGTTTGGCTATTCTTCGGGCTACGTCGGTTACCTTGGTTCTCTTGCGTGTAAATACGAATAAAGGAAATAATAAAATTTGTTTACAAGTTTGTATTTATGGTGTAATCTTCAGAACTAATGATCCAATTCTAATTTTTTTACTGAATTAGCTACATTATTGGTGGGAGCTATAGGCTAATATGGATTTAGTTACAATCGTTTCACTTAGATACACCACTAAACAAACAGAATGGAAGGTATCTTAACATAAAACGTAAAATAACATCACGCTGAGCTGTCACACTTTTTGCGGACGAAGTCGCGGGCGTAGTGCTAGTTATTTTATAAAGTTCATTCTCCTTTGACCCGCTCAAACGTAAAAAATATAAATTATGAAGAAAAGCTTTTGATGTTTCTTCCGTCAGTATTTCAGGCTGGCCATTGTCTGTCAGTCACTCACGGAACTTTTTATAAGAATGGAAAGATATATTTCAATTTCTTCCCTTGTCGTAATTTTGTTTTATAATCTACGTAATTTGCTTGTATCTTACTGTCAACACAACAGTTTTAAGTATCGCTCAAGTTAACCACATTCAAAGCAGTGACGTTCTGTTTCATACAACAATTGTGTATGGATAATGATGGGCTGTTAGTCTATGGAATCGGAACGTGAAAATAACATAATTTTCGTAGGCAACCGTCATAACTTGAGTAAGGAGAATTTATTATTGACATTATGTTTGGTAGCTTTTGTGTTATTTTTTGCCCATGGTCCTTTTAAAAGGACCATGGGCAAAAAAACACAATTTTCAATAAAACTGAACGAGTATATAAAAAAAAATTCTATGGGAAAGTTTTTTGTTATCATTAGTACAATCACGTGTTTAAGTATCGGTTACAAATTACCAGTCAGCCTATATAAAAATAAATTTCCGTTTGTACTCTAGACTCCTAAACAACTGAATCAATTTTGATCAAATTTTGAACAATTGTTCTACTTACGCCAGGAAAGGTTTCTAAAAAAGCATTGCAACGCCAGCACAACTAGTATGCAATAAAAATACTCACTGCAAGCAACAGTGATGCTTTTACTGCCACAGTTATAAACCTCTTTACTGGTATGTATTTAAATTATTCGGCAACACTACACTCTAGGGTAGCGCGATACAGCTGTAAATCGATTGCCATATCGATACGAATCGGATGATAGGTTTATATCGATATTATTGGCTGTTATCGCATTCCTTATTGAACTAACTGCGTTGTAACGCCAATATTTCAGCTCTTTATAGCCAAGTGCTATTATTTCAAAAGATATTTCCCACTTGGGTCTGTTTTAGGGTACCCAAAGAGTGCCAATAGAACCCTAAGCTCCGTTGTTCATCAGTCTGTCACAGAGCTGTATCTTTTGAACCGTAAGACACATTATATATATAACATTTGAACATGATATATATAACATTTGAAATCTACATTTGAGTATTTATTACTATGACTGCTATATCAACAAATATGGTAGGTAGATCCCCAAACAAGAAACCTGTTCTTTTGATATAAAAAATGGCAATACATACAAACGTCTAACTAGTTAAATACTAGTATAATACGGTGGTACGGGACCCTTCATGCGCAGAGCCGTCTCGCGTTTGGCTGGTTTTTTTTTCTCTCAGATAATACCTTTTTGTTCGTAGTTATTATAATAGAGAAGTTATCTACATTTGCATATGGACTGGCTGTGTTCAAGTTTATTTACATTTCTCATACTTTAATAAAATAAAAGAGATAGTTATGTTTATTTGAAAAAGATTTTAGGATGAGATAAGTTGTACTTACTTTTTCTTTTTATCGAGTTTTTATTTTATGAGATGTTGGTTTTATAAGTTTTATAGAGAACTTAGAATATTGTTATAATATTCTTTCTTACAATATTTTCAAGAATTATTGTTGTCTTTGTTTCGACAATTCAAAAGAGCCTGTAACTGCCCTACTTACTATTTTGATTCTTTATGAAAATTATTGCTTTCAAGATAAGATTTTATACACTGTGTATTTGTTCATTACTTAGGTATTTATGTTTTAACTTAATAAGTTGTTTTTCATTAAACTTAAACTTAAATTTCAAAAGATTTTTGCCACTTATTAGAAACATTAGCGAGGGGAGCTCGTGGCTACATAATAACAGCCGCTCGGATCGATCTTCAGGTTAAGCCGCGCTTGCCTAGGTTGGCCTGTGGATGGGTGACCACCCATTGCATACCAAGTTTCCTCCGTGCGTCGGAAAGCACGTTAAGCCGTTGATCCCGGCTGTCATTTGTAGATCTTCGACAGTCGTTAGGTAGTCAGTGGCCCAAAAAGTCTGATAACCAGTCTTATCAAGGGGTATCGTATTACCAAGTACTAACTGGGTTGTGGAGGTCAGATTGGCAGTCGCTCCATGTAAAATACTGGTATTCAGCTGCATCTGGTTAGACTGGAAGCCGACCCCAACATAGTTGGGAAAAGGCAGGCAGATGATGATTAGAATCATTAGCGAATGGCCCCGGGTCACGCGTGCTGCTGAGCTGTTCTATCTCGAAAAAAACAAGGAGAAAAATTTCGAGTTGATGGCCAATCTTCAGTAATTGTAGAGGCACCAAAAAAAGATGATTTTAATTTATTACACTTTGTTTGAGTGTCAATCTACTTTTGGCTTCTTTGGGCGTGATACTTGTCGTCGAGGAATTAGCTTCTAGTGGTCAAAAATAGATTTTATGTGTATGCAATAAAAAAACCCTATCAACATACTAGCTATGCAAAGTTTTGTTGAACTTATATTATTTATATTATTATATTTAAAATATATTTTTATTTATATGTTGTGTGTTGTTTTATGTGTTTTTTTTAAATTATATTTGATATATTTTATTTTATGTTTTTTTTTAATTATTCTTATTTTTTTTATATTTTTAATTATTCTTATTTTTTTATATTTTTAATTATTTATATATATTTTTTTTATATTATCATCATTCTCCTGCCCTTATCCAAATTTACTTGGGGTCGGCGTAGCATGTCTTCTTCCATACTTCTCTATTACTCGTCATTTCAGCAGTCACCTCCTTTCTAGTCATATCACCCTTCACACAGTCCATCAGTCACAGTTCAGTCAGTTTCTTTAGTCTTTCTCTACTCTTATAGCCATCTAAATTCATACTCAACATTTTCCTCATGATCCTCATTCCTCCGCATCACGTGGCCCATACCAAGCCAACCGATTACCACACAACTATTCAGTCACCGGCGCCACTTTCAGCATTCCTCTAATATACTCTTTCCTTATTTTATTCATACGCTTTACACCACACATCCCCCTTAGCATTCTCATCTCAGCCACATGCAAATGCCTTTCATTCATCCATTTTGTGGCCCAACATTCCGATCTGATCTTTATAAAGAAATTACAAAGTTAAAAGAACAAATTGTATTTCCCGATTTAAATACAAACTCCGCATGTAAACTCACAATTCCGCTACCAGATAAAAAGCCAACATAATTAAGTTATATTCAAGTAAACTATTACCAGTAAATAGGTTACTAAGCTACCATAGACTAGCAGACCTGTGTCGGTCGGTCGGGCAACGAACGATCATTATCTTGTTATTTAATACGTATCTCAAGCTTTGAAGGTGCCGACGAGCGATGCTAATTTTATTTAAAAGCGGGCTGCGGTGGGGCGGGGTTTTTCTGGAAATACTTGCTACTTGTCACTCGGCCATAGTCATAGAAATTTTTCATCAGTTATAAAAAAAAAAGTTTCATACAAAAGTGCTATACCTACTCGGTCACAATGTATTGAACAGCTGTTTTTTTTTAAATAACCGATGAAAAATTTTTATGTAGCCCGGCTCAGAATGATTTACTGAATACGTGGTAACCGTTTTCGCGTCGGTGTCCTTTCCACCTTGTATAGTATTATAATACAGAGTGGGGCAGGACGATTGACAATCCTTCAAATCACGTAAAGAGTGTCATGTTCTTTACCCGTATACAAAAATTCAATCAAATCCAATGAATACTTTAGCCACAGGAAATTATTTTTCACTTTCTTATTTTACAACATGATGTAGATCTGAGTCCGCAATAATAGGTAAACATTGTAAGGTCAAGAACCTGTGCAAAACGTACGATTCTATTCTCTACGTCTCAATATGCTTGAAAGACAGAGAAAGGTGTCATACTATTTCACTCTAACGCGCCCCGCCCAGTCACACAAAATACTACAATTAGAAAGAAAAAGAAATATTACTTACGCAAATTATGCATTAGTGGTGCATAGACCATTGCGTATGCGTGTGTGAGCGGAATTTTTTGGCAAAAAGTCTTGGACTCGGTAACTACGCAGTCAGTGCATAGCGGCGCCCTTTGAGGAGAGCACACGCCTAATTTTTTTATCACGAGACGAGCCGCGCGCGCAATGTCGTGATTTTTATAAAAAGTTTTAGTTGTTATTGTGATTAAAGACGATTTGTGATAGTTGGATTAGTGCATAGGTTAGTGTGACTTATTGTTAAGTGTTAGTGTAATATTAGTTAGTTAATTAAGCATTTAATAGGTATAGTTTCGAGATTTAGGTTAGGTTTGAAGTTTTGTAGTTTAATTATGCCTCAAATAAGGTACCCAGCTGCCGAGTACACCGACATGGTACTTACGTAAGGAGAATGTAACCAAAATGCAGCTTTACCATTGCATACATATCGGGAGAGATATGGTGACACACAAACGTTTGATGGTGTAAATTCTGATTGTGATGTGATATTATGTGATTAATTATTCAATCAGTGATCTTTTAATTAACAACGTGCAACTTAGTGAGTTTATCCCGCTAATTTGTTGTTCTCCGACTAAAATACCTACCTTCGACTACCTACCGCCATCGCTGCGCCCCGCACCGCGCCGCGCCCGCACCGCGCTGCGCAACGGTCAGTGGCTTTTCGTAGATAAAGCGTGTTTGCTTTTTATGCAGCTGATTCTGCTATTTATTTTGTTTGAAAATTAAAATTTTTAAATTTTCCATTATCTACTAATTTTCGTGTTTTAAAATGTTTAGATGGACTAGTGCTGTGCTTGTTTTAATTTATTGTCGTGGTTCCAGACACACTTTGTATAATTATGATATTTGTGTGAACATACGGAAAATAAAGCAATAAAAAAAAAATGATTTCAAAAAAGTAATTCTAAAATGCTGTTTTTTTATACACACACACGAAGGCAACACACAGCAAAAAATAAAAAAAAAACATTTTGTTCGCTTGGGGACATACCTACAGTGTTGCTAGCTTTTTATCATGTTTGTACCCGTTGAATAAAAAAACTTAATGCTTTTGATGTTTCCTCACTGACAGTTTAAGTAGTATTTTGTTTTTGTTTGAACAGGCTGTGGATGGTAATAATCATTTCTTTATTAAATAACAATTTTTGTTCATTTTAGTTCTAACATTACATCACATCGTCCGCTTATAATCTCCGAAAGGTTATGTAGACGTTGCATAAATGGCGCAACAATATATTTTTTTTTTTGTATATTTTTTTGGTGATATTTTGTGCCAGCAATACATCTGCATTGCTAGAAAAAGAAGTTAGTATTAAAAGAAATGACAGGAGAAATATTCGCAATTTAAAAATCAAATAACATGTCGCAGTCTGAAATCGGACAGACTATTACATAACAGTACAGTATGAATAATAATTAACCTTTTTACAAACTCCCCGCACGTCGCCATCTTTTTTATTCCACTTTCGTTTTAAAACATTCTTCTCAAAAGCACATTATTCTTCCAGTGTTGGCAGAATCGGGACATACATTTACCCTCTTTTGTGGGAAAAATTATCGTTGTAGGGGAAAATGTTTTGCAAGTTTTTTCAAATGATTCATATAACAAGACTAAAAAATACGGTAAATTGAGGAAAGACAATTTACAGCCAAATTAGTAATTTGTAATAATAACGAGCATATAATACGTCGATGGCATCGTGTCGTGCTTGACCGGGATCAGACAATACATACACAGACACTAAATTAGATACCAAGTGGTACCTTTTGTAAATGAACACAGTTTTATGTAGGTCTCTCCGTGTGTTTCATTTCTTGTTTGAAAAATAGAACGCGAAAAAAAGTTGCAAAACGTGTCATTTTGGGGGAAAAAATGATTGAAAGCGGGGAAAATTCAGATACTCAATATAGCAACCCAGTATCCTTCTAAAAATAAACTAAAGTAACGTCTTGTTCACATACATGTATTTACACGGCCAGTCGCCATTTCTTAGAAGGCATATTGTTTGTAAGCCCATAATTAGAGTAGCAAGCAGCCAGTATGTGCAAAATATTCCCTAATGACGATAAAAAGAACGCGCTTTTAAAAAAAAAAAGTCGGTGTTTATTTTTAGTCTGTGATTTAAGATGGCGGCGTTTTGTTTGGCTTTTGTTATTGTCGCTTTGTTATCCCGTGGCTCCTGTTTTAACAATGGTTAAGAGGTTAAGAGATTCTTTATGATTTTTTATTAAAGCTTATTAACAGGGATGGCATTGCCAGTAGGCCAATAGATTACTATCAGCTATTTCTTCTGTCAAAAAGGCAAAATCAGTCAAGACATTTTAACGACAGGTTGGATTGTTTACCAACCCATTTTATTTGTGTAAGTGTTTCTACCTCTGCCTATTCCATCGGTATGGGTTTAATGATCATAAGTCCCAGTAAGCTGACTGACTGTCCGTGGTCGTGGGTTTGATTACCTGTTAAAATATATAAAAACATGAACAAATTTTCATGCAAGAAAACCATAATAAAATGGTTTACCAAACTATCCTATGAAGAAACGGAAGAAATTTTAAATTAATTAAACTAACAAAGACTAAATAACTGCAAATAACACACACATCTGCACACACACTCACACCAACACACACTCACTCGACATTTCGGTTGTATTTTTTGTTTTTTTTTTTGGCAAAAAAGTCAATGAAACAAACAAAGCCACCGACTTCCGAAAGTAAAGTTTTTAGAGATTTTTTGGAAGTCTGTTTTTTTTTTTACAAAAAGTTTTTTTTCTCAGGAACCCGTAGAGGTATCAAGCTGAAATTAATATCACAAACTCAATTCTGCTACCTCTTGGAGCAGTGAATAAAATCGAACTTGTAAGTCAACGTGATCAAAAGATATGACCGTTTATGTCGCATATTTTGAGATTTGACAAGGGAATCAAAACCTATAGAGTACTTCCCGTTGACCTAGAATCATGAAATTTGGCAAGAAGCAACGTCTTACAGAACATGTAAAGGAAAACATCTGAAAACCGTAAATATGAAGTTTAATGACAAAATAACTACAAGTTTATACGGAATCCTCGGTGCGCGAGTCCAGCTCGCACTTGGCCGGTTTTTACAATACAATTAAAAAAAAACCACATAAATGTTCCCCCCTGTTCATTATTCGAGCGTCAAAAGAAAACTTGTATCTCTATACCACATTATTTTTAGTATATGCGAAACCTGAATATAGTTTGTTCAGAATAAGTAATTGAATCGATCCCAATAATTTTTAAACCATGTTATATTTTTTCCCAAAAATATTTAAAAAACGTTAAAAGTTGGATACAGAGCGACTTTAAGTACCTATCGCAATAATTTAGGTACCTACTGCCAAATTATTATTTTCAATGAGCTCAAGACGTCGCTGGAGGTGACCACGATTTTGTGCGGACAACTAGGTAACAGAACAAGCTTATAACTTTGTGATTTTTCATGATACAGTTTTGAAATTTTGTACGTAGATTCTTTACATAAAAATACTAGACACGTGTATCAGGTTTCGCATATACTAAAACTAATGTTGTATACGTCTGTACAGCTATAGTCATGATATTGTTACAAAGCCCGACCCTCACTGTCTCCGATCATTTAAAATGTTAATGTTCAATCGTTCAATCATACTTTTTAATAGCTCCGTGACCACACATAATGTGTGAACCACTTAAGTCAGTGGTAAAGTGTATGTTCACGCTATTGTGCGTTGAAGAGGGTCGACAGAACTGTTTGTGGGGATATTGATGGGTGCTTTAGTGTTAAGAGTTTTTTCTTAACACTTGATCAATCCATTGTCTGTCATCGCTTTGATTTTCAATTGTACAGACGCCAGCACATCAAGCTACCCGAAACTGTCAAATTTTCCCAATCAAGCTTGAACCTAATGCTTTAGCGATAAAGTTGAAAATCTATTAAAGGTTTTTGACAGATTGTAGTAGTTTGATGTGCTGTGGCGTCTGTTCTCAGCTTATAATGTTCCCACTGCTGGGACACACGGCTTCCTCTCTATGAGAGGGTGTGGGCTATAATCCACTAGGCGGGCCCAGTGCGGGTTGGTAGATGTCACATGTCTTCGAATTTTGGTTCTAGGCCATGCCGGTTTCCTCACGATGTTTTCCTTCACCGTTTTGAGAGCAGTGATGAAATAAATTACACAAAGTAATGCGCCTGCCTGGGTTCGAACCCATGACTTACTGTTCGTAAGTCGGGGCCGCCACCACTGGGCCACCACTGCTCTCAACTTCGTCTATACATTTGCCGAAACCGAATGAGTTCGTAAAAGCAAATCAGAGCAAAAAAAAAGGTCAGTCCCTTCTCTAGTTTATAAATAAAAACGAATAAAGCATTCCATTTTTAAATTAATTTCCTCGGCCGGCCTTTTGTATGCAATTAGTGCTCGGACACGCATTACGACTAGTTGCAGCGTTTTTAATTAAAACAATGTCGAGAGTGTGCGTCACATTTAATGGAACTACTATCTAGAGATGGGTCGTCCGAATACAAAGAAATATTCGGCCATCACTCGGTTTCGGCAAATGTAAGAATGTACATACTAAGTTCGGCAATAAATGGGAATGCCTCTGTGACATAGGACTGAAATATATAACAGGCAAGATCGGTATACCCTTCGAAGAATAATTATTAAAGGTGACACACATATCATATTGTTTTTAGATTATATTCTAGGAGAAACTTCTAAATTGCACAGCAATGCGATGGAATAGGTATTTTTATTCAAGAAAAAATATAAGCTAATTCGTATTTTTTTACATTATTAATATTTTGTATATTAACACGATTTAAATATTTTAAGACGTTACTTTTATTTTATTTTGATTTATTATGTATAAACAAACTTAAAATAA
This sequence comes from Noctua fimbriata, assembly GCA_905163415.1. Lineage (NCBI taxonomy): Eukaryota > Metazoa > Arthropoda > Insecta > Lepidoptera > Noctuidae > Noctua > Noctua fimbriata. The sequence goes on along the minus strand of LR990948.1, from coordinate 10,565,756 downwards.
TAATCAAAACAATTGTACAAATGAAAAAGAGAAAAGCATTTAAGGGCGTCAAAAAATTCTTCCACATCACTGTACAGCTGATTCTTTGACCAAAAATAGGCCACCCCTCTGGTTACGGGAAGAGTCGACCAACCGCTTGGCGATGTGCCGAAAGATGAAATGGGCACTCGGACCCCATGACCCTAGTGTTTCAACCCCAAACGGCGCAAACACATAACTACCGTTGTTGTTATTGTATTCGTGCCGTTTGAGGGTATCGGTACCGGCAGCAGCCGCCCCACCACAGCTCGCCGTGCTAGGAAGATGGGATGGCGCAAGGATGTCGACACATGTTGCATCCTACACCAAATATCTACTCAACTTCCAGTTCAGCCTTGCTGAGTACAGCACGCGTAGCATGAGCACCGTAGACAAGGATTTCGTTGACTAAATCTGTCATTGTGTCGACACAATCTGTCATTTTGTCGATTCTTCAGTCTAAAAACCCGTTTCTACGGTTGTCATGCTACGCGTACAGTTCGTCATTTGAATCCAAAAAATAAGCCGAAACCAGAAATCCGAATACCGAAACCGATTCTCAGTTTCAGCTCACCTCTAGCACTCGAATTTATTAAGGTTTTACTACAACATTATGTGACACTGACACTATAGTAATTTGTTTAATTGCTACTATCAATTATGTGACCAATTATACCAATGTAAAATGTAGGTACAGTTTTCTATAACATTTGTGAAAACAATGTTTGTTTATGGGTATGGAGTATGTAATGTTTTTCATCCGCTATAGAAAAGGGAGGATCGTCCGACCTGACGGGTGTTGTGTCTGGTGGGCTACTACCCAACAGTTATTGTCAGGTTTTTGTAGTCTTAAGTCTCAGATAACTGCGCTATTTAGGAATTCGATGTTAGTTCTTCACTTGTAGCATAGATGGCGTTGTAGTACTTTTTGTACTATGTTGCTGTAATAGTTTTTGAATTATGTTGCTGTAGTAATTTTTGTACTATGTCGCTGTTACTCAGTAAATCAATATTTGTTATGGTCGCGAATCATATTTTAATCAACATACAACCTGACACTAGCCAGCAAAATGCAAAAAACCTAAAAAAAATTGAATTTCGCCGGCAACCCTCTCGCTCCACCTTAAATCTAGGTTTTTCCCAGAAATTCAGTTCTAAATATACCAAGGAAACTTAATCTGGACAATATACGAAAGGATTTGAGCCAATGACGCCATAGTGTGGGCCGCAAGGTTCTGAGTGGGTACCCAACCAACTTAACGATACCACTCGAGAAATTGAAAACAGTTTATATTGCCTTGTGTTAAGGTTAAGTTTAGTATTGAGTAGCGTCACCAAACTTGTTACCTTTTTCGGTAAGAAGGCCGTTCTCTTAAAGTGGGAGTCGTAACTGTGTGTAACAAGTCTTCGCAAAAGTTCTTTTTCTTACGATTTGTTCAGACAAAGAACTAAATAAAGAAGTTTTTGAGCTTTAATTAACACAATACTGCAGTGACGAAGGTTCCATACAACTCGATTCCTACCGGCTTCCCTTTGAACACTAGCACAGTCAGTATTTTGTGTTTTTTTTTCGTGTTTTGTAATTTTTTTTTGTAATTTTGTGTGATGCACGTCATGTCCCTGCGGCAAATAAATATATTTTCTTTCTTTCTATTTTATAGACAAAATAATAAAATCACATTAAAGATATCTACTCCGGCTTATCTCTTACAAAAATTGACCCTTCGCTACTTTAATACTGTATACTTATACTATACACTGAACGTATTTCTCCGCACGCAAAATACGTGCTTTGGCGTGGAGTTGCGGACACCAGCCCGTTATACAATAACACAATACTGTATTTTTTTTGTTATTTTTTAAGGAAAACGTCGTGAGGAAACCGCCATTTCCTAGAACTGGCATCGCGAAGACATGTGACATCTACCAACCCACACTGGGCCCGCGTGGTTGGTGACAGCTCGCCTCCCTCAGAGCAAAGGCCTGAGTTCCAAAGTAGACATGTTATTGTTATTGCCTGATCATGCCGTAATGTTCCTAGTGCAAAGCTAAGTCCTGTGTTCGATTCCCAGCCTCACATGACCACCGCAGACAAGGATTTCTTTGACGGAAGAATCGACAAAATGACAGATTGTGTCGACACAATGACAGACTTCTTTGCACTATCTGTCATTTTGTCGATTCTTCCGTCAAAGAAATCCTTGTCTACGGTGGTCATGCTACGGGGGCTGGTCGGATAGTGTTATTACGTTTATCTATCAGTAATTTCTCAGCAGCAGACTTTTTTTTTTTTTTTTAGGATTGGAAATCATCAAATGACCCCCCCCCCCCCGCTCTGGGCGGAGCGGAAGGGAGTGTCAGACTTGTACTGACTAAAACCCATCCATGTTCCTTCTTTGCCCTTTGTGTTCCAGGGCCGCGGTATCTCTTTCGAACAGTCCCGCAGCCCTGGCAGGCATCGGCCCGTGCGGACCCCTACGTGGTTGCTGACATCTCTTTGAGGCGCGCGTGGAACACGAACGCGCCGTCGACACGGCCTGTCGTCATAAGACGGCCGGACGGCGAGCTAGCCCAAAACTCGCACAGGCCCGCGCCTACGGTGGCCGGGGGCCACCACGTGACCCCCGACGCCCAGGGCGTCTCCCGCGGCGGCTGGGACGTGAGGCTCTTTCCCTCTCACGTTCCGCCACCTCCTTCACTAGCATGACTGTTTCGCAGAAGGAGGTGACGGCTTCCCATTCCCTCTCGCTCCGGACCATGGCTTGCACCAGGGCCGGGCGCGAGAGGTCGCCGCCGCCAATGTCAGTAGCAGCCTGGGAGTCTGGATTTGTTATATTAATGGACTTAAACATAACGGGCGGTACAGTCACGAGCATTAATATGTTTACACTTTCCTAAATTTAAACGCAACTTAGAGAGGTCTTTTTCATAAAAATATGAGTTCCAGAATACTATGTTCGTAACAACGTGATATTTTAATCAGAACAGTAGGATTCTATTGATGCTCGTGACTGTACGTGGGTGTACTATTAATTAGCCTGACCCTTCGGGGTTTACAGGCGTGATGTTGTGTAACCTCTCTTATGTCGACACTGGGCACAACTAAATCAATTTTTCGGCACTTTCGCTCCACTTTCATAAAATTTGAATAACGTGAAGCGGTCAAGCTAAAATTGGTTAAATGTGACCAAATAAGGCTCATTGCACACCGTCCGTCTGCCATATACGTGCGACCGGAACTGATGGACGCTATTTGGGTTAACCGTTGCGACATGGCTGTTGCAAATGTAGACGAAGCCTTATTCAATTTTTGATTTTCGTGTTTTTTTCAAGGCCAGTGCTAGTGACCAGTGCTAGCGGCCAGTGCTAGCGGCCAGTGCTAGCGGCCAGTGCTAGCGGCCAGTGCTAGCGGCCAGTGCTAGCGGCCAGTGCTAGCGGCCAGTGCTAGCGGCCAGTGCTAGCGGCCAGTGCTAGCGGCCAGTGCTAGCGGCCAGTGCTAGCGGCCAGTGCTAGCGGCCAGTGCTAGCGGCCAGTGCTAGCGGCCAGTGCTAGCGGCCAGTGCTAGCGGCCAGTGCTAGCGGCCAGTGCTAGCGGCCAGTGCTAGCGGCCAGTGCTAGCGGCCAGTGCTAGCGGCCAGTGCTAGCGTCCAGGACTCGCCGCTGCTTTCGGGAATTTTGCCTCGCCAAAGCTGAATACAGGTCACAATAACAAATCGCTATTTGGAAACACAAGTAACCAACACTTAAGGCGCGACCCATAAGGCAAGTCTTGCATGCAAGTATGACGTCACATTTGCGTACAAGTTGCTTGCATTGGAAACATGTTTTCAAAAGTGTGTAAATTGCATGCAGGTTTTACTTGTAGACAAGTGGAGATGTTCAATAATCGAGTAGGCCGCGTCACTCGTTCTTAATTCGAACTAATTTCTAAAGAAGGTGAAAAAAAAAATCAAAAAAGATGTGTGATTGTAGAACGTAAAAAGAACTTTCAACAAAAATTGGTTTCAATAAGATTTGATGTTTAGTTTTTGAGATATGGGACTTTTTCATCAAACTGCTGCATTAACTTTGTTTTTCATTAACATACTATCAAAAACAAATTTAATTTTTCTGTTGAATGTAATACAATACAACATATCAATGAGCTTTCAAAATATTTTCATTATATTTTTTGGTGCTATGAAACCCTGTGTGCGTACCGTACAACTCACACTTGGCCGGTTTTTTATCTAACCGGCCGACCTCAACAAAGTTGGGAATAGGCTTGGCTCATGATAGATACGGTCAAAGCTTATGAATAACAAAGGGGAGCGCGGTCATAGAACTTTCCCAGTAAAAACATAGCTCTGGGTGCCAAGCATTGTGCTCTCTCAAGGGGTGTCGCTTGCGAAAATGTGTAAGAAAATAATATTCCGTAAAACAATTAATCAAATAAAGCAGTGAGATTAATTGATTCCTAGATATTTACGTCTAGGGGCTACTATCAGAATTTTTGCAAAAATCCAGCTTATTTTAAGTAAGAGATGAAGAGTATGACTGGTAATTAGTGACCGATACTTAAACACGTGATTGTACTCATGATAACAAACAACTTTCCCAAAGAAACATTTTTTATAAACGGCTAACAGCTGATAGGTCACAGGCGCACGCGCGCGTATTGTGTATAAAAAAAATGTTTCTTTGGGAAAGTTGTTTGTTATCATAACTACAATCACGTGTTTAAGAGTATCGGTCACTAATTACCAGTCACCCTATAGACGCCGATTGTCTCTTAAAAATGGAAGTTTCTTATATTAGCCAATCAGCAATCAGCTCCTGTTATTAAGAAAAAATATGACACAGTTACCATTATTCCTGGCCTTTTGCAAACAATCAAGAAATTTCGCAAAAAAAAATAAAAAGATCAGAATACGGACCTAACATCTATTAGAGCAGACCATTAAATTATGTCATATCAAATTTTCATCACATTTCACCTACGTGGCAACCATAGACCACTTCATTTGATCCCCAGTGCTACAACCCACCAAAATTCGGGGACAAAAACTATCCTTTGTCCAAGCCAAGTAGAGCGTGGAGGGACTAAAGTATCATAGCCGAAATGTCCGAAATTATAGCCTTTTGTCGAATTAAACGAATCAAGATTATGGGGGGGCAATTGGGGGATAAAAAAGGGGGGGAAGACGGATGGAAGGATGTTTGTGGAAATGGATAGTTACGCGGTCTGTGGCATTTGTTATTAGTGTATTTCCGGGAGTATTCAGGTTCAGTCAGTATTCATTTGAGGAAAATTATAGGTATTTGCTGTGATAATGTGTTGACGTCGTCTATTTAAATCGCGAGTTAATAGGCTTCTTTTGGGTTAGCTCGTTCCATCGTCGACCTCATCTCTGTCCTCAGGACTAGATTGAGGTCAAGAGTAAGCCCATACAGAATAAAAAAAAAAAAAAAACGTTATGGTTTTGTGTTTAACATTTTGCAATATTGCATAGTAGAGGAGTTCGTGGCGAAAAATTAACAGCTGCTCGGGTCGATCTTCAGGTTAAGCCGTGCTTGCCTAGGTTGGTCTGTGGAAGGACCCATTACATACAGAGTTCCCTCCGTACTTCGGAAAGCACGTTAAGCCGTTGGTCCCAGGTGTCATTTGTAGATCTTTGACAGTCGTTAGATAGTCAGTGGCCCGAAAGTCTGACAACCAGTCTTACCAAGAGGTATCGTATTACCAAGTACTAAATGGGTTGTGGAGGTCAGATAGGCAGTCGCTCCATGTAAAATACTGGTATTCAGCTGCATCCGGTGAGACTGGAAGCTAAAAGGAAAAGGCTAGGCAGATGATGATTTTGCAATATTGCATATTGCACGGGATGGATGAAATGGCGGTAGGTTAGGAAAACAATCTGTGATTCCCGCATTCCCCTTTAACTTAAGGCGAAGATTTATAAAACAATGGTTAGACCTGTTATCTTGTATGGATCAGAATGTTGGGCCACAAAAGGGATGAATGAAAGGCATTTGCATGTGGCTGATATTGTGTGGTGTTACGCAAATGGATAAAATAAGAAATGAGTACATAATAGGAAGTCTGAAAGTGACGTGAGGAATGTTCTGTAGGTGCAAGAGTAGAGGAAGACCAAAGAAACGATGAAAGGACTGTGTAAAAGATGATATGGCAAGACAAGAGGTGTCTAATGAGATGACCAGTAATAGAGAAGTATGGAAGAAGAAGACATGCTGCGCCGACCCCAAATGAATTGGGACAAGGGCTGCTGGGCTGTTTATCCAGACATATTAAATTTTCACTTACTACCTATTAATTTTACAATAGAATGAACTAAGTTCTCAGTTTAGTGGCACTAAAAACTAGTTTCTGACTTCGACAAACAGTGTTACTTCGGCTAAAATAATATTACTTGGTTAGCTAAAAAGGCTTCCTAGCGCGTTTCTATTTCTTACCCATTTAAAAAAGAAAGTGACATTTTCTTCGCTTATTTTTTGCGAGATGTTTTATTGAATCTGAAAGATTAACACGGAGTTTATTACACTCTTCGAACGGTGATGGTAGTTTTTGTCACGTTCAAGCAGGAAAACTTTACTGAGTTTTTTTCACATAATCCGTAACGTCCTCTTTTACGACGCGACTGAAAAAAGACACCGCCATTTTGTTTGCAAGAACGGACAGTTCAAAAGGACCCCATTACCACAGAACATGAAATCAATCGGCAGAATCTACAGACGCCAATAGCAAGCGCTGAAACTGCGTATACGTTATTTGTGTCGTAGTATAAGAAAACGTTGCATGAAAAAAGATTGCATGTAGTGGAGATGAGAATGTGTGGTGTGACAAGAATGGATAAAATAAGGAATGAGTATATTAGAGGAAGGTTGAAAGTTGCGCCAGTTACAAAAAAGTTGAAAGGGAATCGACTATCTTGGTATGGACATGGCACGAATCGCATGTGACTAAAAGAGTGATGAATATAAACGTTGATGGACGGAGAGGGAGAGGAAGACCAAGGAAACGATGGATGGATTGTGTGAGGAATGATATGCAGGGAAAACGTAAATGATTGTGCGACGGTTGATAGGAGAGAATGGAAGAAAAAAACGTGTTGCGCCAACCTCAAGTAACATGGGACAAGGGCAGGACGATGATGAGAGTAAGAAAACGTTGACACGCTTGGTTTGAACGGAATGTGTTGACAATGGAATGTGTGGCCTTAAGCAGTATTTGCTGAGGCATCCGTGCTCTGTGTTCATTACGCCACGTTCGCAACCCTAGGTGATTAGACTTTCGTCCAGGGACACGCGCGTTTTTCACTTGTTTCCTGTGTACCTTCGTGTCGCGTTGATTCCAGGCTTGCTCTAAACATAGCATAAACATAATCAGCCTATATGTTCCCACTGCTAGGACATGGCCTCCTCTTTATGAGAGGAATGGACTATAATCCACCGCGGCGCAGTGCGGGTTGGTAGATGTTTTTTGTTGTGTCCACAGTTTTGAGAGTAGTCAAGTGGAGCTGATATAATTGTACAAAGTAATACAGCTTAATGGGTTTGCACCCCCGACCACATAGCCCGTAAGTCGAGCCCGTTACTGCTGGGCTCCCACCGCTCTAAGCTATTTCTTTCATTTGTTAAAAGCTTTTATTTGACTTGCCGTTTTAGTTATAAGTGCTGTAGCCCACAACTTCGTTAGCAAAATTGATCAAGTTTCATACAAACTTTTAACCCCCCTTAGGGGATGAATTTACAAAAATATTTTCTTAGTGCACACTTGCGTCTTTTAAGAAACTTTTGTGAAAATTTCATGGTTCTAGACCCAGCGGTTTCAGATGTGTGTTGATCGATCAGTCAGTGAATCAGTCAGCCAGTCTGTTTATTACTTTATATTTATATAGACTATGTATTGATCAAATCTTTCAACTGAATTTCTAACCAGTTTCCCCCAACCGATAGATCTGTAATTTTAAACACACAAGACTTGATCCTGCAGCCAGGATCACCTCCTCACGAGAGAACTCCTCAACGGTCAGTTTTTTTTCTTCTCCGTAGTCGCTGTTGCACCACGCGTCTCCCTTGTGAGTGGAGGTCGTGGCCAAGCTGTTTCAGTTCCCTCTAACTAAACATTGTCTTTCCTACCTTTCCTTGTTAATTGTTTCTAAGACACCACCCAAGTGGTCTGAACGCTGACAGAATACATAATATATTTCACTAATTGATTCGTAATGAGAGAGCTTTTAGAATCGTTTAATTTCGTAGGAATTCTTAGGAATTTTGTCATACAAAATGTACCTAAATACTGGGTAATGAAGAGGAATTTGAGTTGTGAAGATAATTCATTTAGGTCGTTTTGATTTTATTAGTTTGATTTCTAGGTATTTGGGATTTATATGTACACTAGCTTACTTAGTTACTAAAAGTTATTAGCAGACCATCCACATGAACGATAGAAGATAAAATAAGTAGATAACTCATTATAAACTACACAAAAATAATCACGTAAATCAGACCAGTAATCAAGGAGTTATGAGGTAAGAAACATAAAATAAAATAAAATAAAAAAGTACGCCCCAATTGAGTAACTCCTCCTTTTTTTTGAAGTCGGTTAATAAAAATGACAGGTTTTATACGTCCTTATCTTTACAAATCAATAAAATTGAAGTGTCTGTTTGTAATATCAAAATAACAGCTTTTTAACATCAACATTAACATTGTTTTTTCAATTGTTGTCTGTCTGTTTGTTCCAGCTTATCTCCGAAACGGCAGACTGATTTTGATGGGACTTTTACGGGCCGATAGCTGATGTTATAAGAAGTAACTTAGGCTACTTTTATTTTATTGTCGGCACGGTTGGCGCAGTGGCTGAGCGATTGACTGCTGCGCTCCGTGTCGCGGGTTCGATTCCCGCACGGAACAAATATTTGTATGGCCTTCAAGTAGTTGTTCCGGGTCTGGCTGTTTGTGTATGTGAGTTTAAATGTTTGTAAACGCACCCACGATACAGGAGAAATTCTTAGTGTGGGGCAAAGATTTAAAAAAAAAAAAATTGAATTAGGATTACCGTTCCTTGCAAAAAAATGCAAACCTTTGAAATTGGAAACAAAAACTGATTCAAAAAAGGAAGTGTTATTTTTTATAATAATTTCACACGAACGAAGGTCGTGGACAACATGTAGTCTAACCTATTAAATAATCAGCTTGCAATAATTCTACACGTAGGAATGCACCGCAGTATGCCACCTACATATTCTGAATAGTGAACCATTTCTGACGTAGTGCTAATCAAAATTCAGATCACAAAGCGCACAGTGTGCAGAATTGAATAATAATGTAGACAAAAATCCATTAAGTAGGTACTTGAATTAGAAGACATTTTTTTTTCGCAATTGTTTGAAAAATAATTTAAAATTCAAATCTCGTTCGAAATAGCGTTGTCAAGTTCTTTAGTGGCGGAATATTTTATGTTAATGTGAGTAAAAATCTGGGAAACCAGTACTTACCTTGGTTTTCCTGATGTTTTGCTCACATTAACATTGACATAGCTCAAAGAATTGGGCAAACCTAAGTGGGCAGGACATATTGGTCGCAGAACCAAAGACTGAAAGGATCTGCAGTGGTGACCATGGAGAGGACGGTGCAGCATTGGATGGCCTCTTACAAGGTGGATCTATGAACTGTTGAAGACCACAGGACGTGCCTTGGCAATGCTTGAGGGAGGAAAATGTTGAGTGGACGTCTTTCGGCTGATATGGTGGCTAGCCTGAAAGGCAGTTTACTACTATCTTAAATGTGAAAGTTTGTAAGGATGATCGATAGGAGGATAGATGGATATTTCTCTTTCACGCAAGAACTACTGAACGGATTTGAATGACATTTGGCACACAGATAGTTTGTAACCTGGATTAACTCACAGGATACTTTTTGTACCGGTAGTATGATCCCGTTGGACTATTACCGAACTCCACGCGGGCGAAGCCGCAGACATAAGCCGGTTTTTCTATTTTAATATATTTAATTAGATTAAATTATCAATTTGATTTAATTTGTACTGCTTTTAAGAGACTGATGTTCGACGCAATACGCGGAAACAGAACAAAGCCAGAATAAGCTGAGCTCTTATTCTATTGAAACTCCGTATTACGCTAGCTCAATATTCAATTCAGTAGGTAGTATTTTTATTACTATCCACTACTGTTGAATAATGAATGAGGAAATGCCGTCAAATGTGTTGATTCTTTGTCCTGCTGTCGAACTCTGCGATGCAAAGGGTTAGATAACAATCATTCTAAATAATGATTTAATTAAAGACGTAAGTGAAAGCTAATATAATTATCACATTTATACGTGGCGTTTTACTCCTGGACATTTCTGTTAGTTTTATGATTATTGATGGTCTCCAGTTGAATCTGAAAGATTTATTACTAAAAATAAATATAGTGATTTGAGTAGCAGCCTCTGCCGAAAGATAATGTTGGGGAGAGAAAAGCTTGCAATCTAATTGGATGCAGTTGAATACCGGTATTTTAGAGAAACGGCCTATCTGATAGCCCATTGACTGGGCAACACGATAGCCAAGAAGATGGTAAGACTGGTTGACAGACTCAGACTTCTGAATATCTGTAAAATATCTACTAATGGCAGCCTGAACCAAGGGCTTAATGTGGTTTCTGAGGCAAAGAGGAATCTCGGGTCCTACTCACCGGTAGACCGATCGCAGAAAGCAAAGCTTAACCTTCTATTGACCTGTGTGACTGTTATTATATTTTATCGATGAGCCCATCAAATATTTATTTATTTATTTAACACTTCAAGCACAAAGTACAGAAGCGGACTTAATGCCATAGGCATTTTCTACCAGTCAACCTTTGGGCGATGCAGAGACAAACAGTGGTAGGTACCTACCACTAATTCTGCAAAAAAATAATTTATTACTAAGATAAACTACAAGGATATATAAAAATACTGTCTCCGGTTAAGTCTATTAAAACTCAGATCACTCCAGCCGTACTTAAATGTAAAATACAAGTTTAGTCTACCATCACACAATCATTATTCTTCATCAAAAATGTAATTTCATCAACTAATCACTATAACCTTCAAATAACCGTTAATAAAATGGCACCTACTGATGACGTCACTAGCCCCGCCCACTCACCCGCACAGTGGTACACGATCATGCATTGTGAACAAAATTCGCCAAGTCACCGACCGTTTAGCACTGTGTGCTAAACTTGTTAGATGGGTGGACAAAAAATGTAATGTGATGTTTGATTTTTGTGGTGCAATAACCTTGGTAAGTAGAAAAAAGCAAGCATAAACACTTAGCATTCTATTTCTCGATAGTACCCGTTATAATAATTAATAGGAAGGTTCATGGGAGTAATAATTTGATCGCAATCGAGCAGAAAATAAGAACGTACAAAGCTATAAGTTCTAATTAATAGGGTTATTATTTAATATTAATCATCATTAGTACAGTCAACCACAAATTAGCGGTAAAAAATTGACATTGACAGCTCCTATATGTATTTATGTTGTAGCAATTGGGGTGATTCTCGTATTGCAAGTGTCAACTGCTGATGACTTACCAAGGGGTATCGTACCAAGTACAAACTTTGTTGTGTAGGTCAGATAGCAGCCGTTCCATTGTCAAACTTGTTTGAATTGATACCAGCCCCCGTAGCATGACCATCGTAGACAAGGATTTTTTTGACGGAAGAATCGACAAAATGACAGATTGTGTCGACACAATGACAGGTTTCTTTGCACTATCTGTCATTTTGTCGATTCTTCCGTCAAAGAAATCCTTGTCTACGGTGGTCATGCTACGGCGGCAGTTATCGATGAATACAGGTAGTATACCTGGCCGCAACTTAGAAAAAAAAAAAAATAATACGGTGGAAGTTAGGCCACCCAGGCTTCATACAAAAACCTTCCAAGCCCTTTGTCGAGGTCGGCTTCCAGTCAAACCAGATGCAGCTGGATACTAGGATGTTATATGCAGGGACGGTTACCGTTACCACAAAAATACCGGTAAAATTACCAAAACCTTAACGTTATGCTACGTTAACTAGTAACGTTAAAAATATCGTTAAATCATAGGATTTACCGGTATTTAAATAGCGTTACCAGTAGCGTTACTTCGCTAAAAACTAATCATTTCTGGTGCGACGTTGCCAAACCGAACGTGCGCCGCGAGTTCTTTCGTTCCGATCTTATAATCGGAGCGGCAACAGCTAGCATTTTACGACGATCGGACAGATACCTACGAAAACGCGACGGCTCGCACCTTTTTCATTTTATAAGACGTCTGGTCACACAAACATGGCGAACACCAAATACATCTATTTGTTTTGTTTTTCTAATTATTAGTTGTTTGTGTAAAAAATATCATTATAGACCGAAAGAAGTGCAACAAAGTATATCAGTATAACTATAACTTTTTAAAGAATAATAAATCTACTTACCTTCCTACTTTAGCCATGGTAGTGAATCATACGAAAAGTAGTATAGTCTATGAAAAAAAGACCTAGAAAAAATTTACCACAATCCTTCGCCTAATCAAGCCTTCGGGACCCGGTGGGATGAGGGAGTAGTAGTGTAGGGAACACCATGGGACACCTCAATGGCATTGACCTTGAGATCAAGGTCAAAATTCCAAAAGTCAAGACCCGCGGTTCTCAGGAACAGAAACAGGTCATTTATATTCATGGTTAGTGACCTTGTGGTCAAAATCAAGTGACCGTAGGGTCAAGGACAAATGACTTTGAGGTCAAGATCAAGTGATCCTGGAGGTCTTGAAACCTTAGAGTTCAAGGTCGAGTGACCTGTCTTTGAAATTCCAGTGCCTTGACACTCCCGACCCCATGACTTCGAGCGCAAAAACAGTGTTTCTTTTTCTTCTAAATTTGCTTATATCTCGAAAACGGTGTGTCCTATCGCAAAAATTATGAAAAATTTGCCCCCTTAATAACCCCCTGGCGCGTAATTCTCGACATGTAGGTAATAATTAATTACGAAAAATTTAAATTTTATTATCCACACAAAAAAAAATATATAATCAGGCTTATCAATTGTAGGCCTTTATTAAAGGATTCCTTCGACATCGTTTTTACGACAAACGGTTGGTCAGCCAAAAAACACCAAGACGCTTTTATCCTTATATTTAGGTGGTATATACGATAGAATCGAGAAAATGAACGATTTGCTAAAATAACAGTTTTTTGGCTAAATTTTTCTGAGTCTTTTTTTCTCAGTGCCCCGTTACATACACTCCAACCGAATGTTCCACTATGGAACTGTGAAGAAGGTACCAGAAAGTTGTAGAACTTTCTCGAAGGATGGTTCAGTATATAAATAGCTGTCGTGTTTGCGGGAGGAGTCAGCCGCCCGATACAAACCATCACGTATCAGTATGACTCGCCAACCACGGTATACTCTAATCACCGCCGACGATCCCATCACCCTCCATCAGGAAAGCAGTAGGGAAACCTGTAATTTACGCAAACACAAGCCGGCATCATTGCGACCTCACCGTCGAGGTCCGTCGCGAAGTAAGTGTGTTCAAGTTATTATTGCAGATGCATCGCAGAAACAATACCTATTACACGCCGAAGCTAGTTGTACTAACATCGTAAGATGCTAGACTCCCCACCGACATTGTTAGAAAGAGACAGGCGAATAAATTACCGGTATAAGTATTGTTACTTTTACCGATACTAATATTAGTTACTAGGTAACGTTAACGGCCTTACGGGTAACGTTATAAATATCGTTACTTTTTTATCGGTAATATAACGGTAATCGGTAACGTTAAGAAAAAAGTAACGGTAATTCGGTCCCTGGTTATATGGAGCAACTGCCTATACGAGCTCTGCAACCTAGTTACTTACTACAACTTTTTTTTTTTTAAATTTTTCGTTAGATCTGCTGGAAGACATAACATAACATCACGCCTGTAATCCTCGAAGGGTTAGACAGAGGTGTACCCATTACTACACACACATTTCTCCTGTTACGCTGAAATCCCATGTCATCTCCATTACATGGGATTTAAGGGAGGCGAGCCTATTGCCATCAACCGGGCACAAATTTAGACTCCGTGGCTGCTATTAAAATAATCCTGATGGAAGAACCCAATAACACTTTGCTCGACCTGGGAATCGAACCCAGGACCTCATGCACAGCAGATCGCTTGCGTCCACTAGACCAATGAGGCAGTCAGAAGACGTTCCAGAAATAAGCTATACCATAGTACAGACGCCAGCACATAAAGCTACTACAAACTGTCAAATTTCTTTAATAGATTTTCAATTTTATCGCTAAAGCATAAGGTTCAAGGTTGATTGGGAAAATTTGACAGTTTTGGGTACCTTGATGTGCCTGTACTTAAATGTGATAATATTTTTTTCTGAATTATGTGCATATATAATAAAATAAATAAAAAAATAACACACAAAACTACTCAAAAATAACCGATCGCAAATCATAATGTATTTTCAGCAAAACCACTGCTAAAATTTTCTCATTCACAGCTTCGGAACTAATTAACAATATCATGACTAAGTTAGCCGACATTTAAATACATAATTATACCGTAATCAAAGAAAACTTGTGACATTAACTCGAAAACTCTTCTACACAAACCGCTTTGAAACTTTTAATTAAACACTGTTACAAAAATAAAAAGTTTTATACGACGAAGTTTGTGTTTGCACACTGGTACTCTGGATATCGCCAAAGGAAATAATAATACGTGAAAATAAACAAAAATTATGTAGAAAACTAGCTGTGCCCCGCGACCTTAGTCCGCGTGAATTTAGCGGTGTGAAATATACTTTACAACCTATTCTCATACCTACCAAATATACATAAAAAAAATCATAAAAATCAGTCGAGCCGTTTCGGAGGAGTGCAACCACAAACACCGTGACACGAGATTTTTGACAAGATAGAGCTGTTAAAAGATGTTTTGACGTTTGGCCACAATTGGAACTAACCATGCCATTTTGTATTTCAACATGTTTTTAGAAAAAAACACTTTTTAGTAACCGTAACCGAAGGGTAACCAACGGGGCCCTATTACTAAGCTTCCGCTGTCCGTCCGTCCGTTCTTCTGTCAGTGGGCTGTATCTAATGATCCATAATAGGTAGACAGTTGAAATTATCACAGAATGTGTATTTTTGTTGTCGCTAGAACAACAAAAATAAAAAATTAACCCTTCATCATCATCTGCCTAGCCTTTTCCCAACTATATTAGGGTCGGCTTCCAGGCTAACCGGATGCAGCTGAATACCAGTATTTTACATGGAGCGACTGCCTATCTGACCTCCACAACCCAGTTAGTACCGGGTAATACGATACCCCTTGGTAAGACTGGCTGTCAGACTTTTTGGGCCACCGACTACCTAACGAAAAAAAAACCCAAGTAGGGTTAATTTTTTATTTATTTTGTATTTTTGTTGCGGTGGTACGGAACCCTTCATGCGCAATTCCGACTCACACTTGGCCGGTTTTATTTGGAAAACGCTTACTCAAATAAGCAATAAATAAATAAATAAATTTATAATCAAATTTAAGTAATTACTTATGCAACCATTTTAATGCAATAGTCAAGAATTGGAACGAAGTAAGAACCATCAAAGAAAGTAAAGCTGAGAATTATAACTTTTAACAGTTCTAACTTTAAGCAATTATTAAACTACGGAATAAAAATCGTATCCTAAGTTATTATTACTTTTACTCAAGTAATCACTTTGACTTGTCTAAAGATAAGGGTGTTAGTAACGACATTTGGGAGTTTTTCTTTCTTTATTTCTTATACTAGGCTCTAACTATCCTACTGGAGTTGAAAAGCATACCTATTTTCATAAAAATAAAGAAAAGCATGATCACCACGTATGCCTACTGATTCTTGGCGATTATAAACCTTTGTACGCCCAGTTTTCAAAATTGAATTGAAAAAATCACTTTGGTTACAAATTTATAATGTAGATATTTCTATAAAAAGTCCGTTTTATACTTTTATTTTCGAAGCGCGGTGGCATTTAACCCACGGGTACGATATTTATAAAAGATAACATGTTTTTTCTCCGCCCACGCGTGTTCGACCCACTGTGCAGTGTTAATCTTCGAATTACCTATTATATTAGATTGATTGCCTTTTTTTGTGGGTACTGTCTGGAGTTTAGTGACTTCTAAAGAGGCTTTCACAGTTACTTTGTGCTATATTTGTTTGACATCAAGTTGTTTTTTTGGTTGAGCGGGTGCTTCGATTTCTTAAGCAGTTCTTCCTACTTTTTTTTTTGGGATTTTCCTCTTCTTATTTTAGAAATTAGAGGGGACACACACACATATTTTATCATTTTGGAAGTGTCTATCTTTCAAACGATTGACTTTGAGAAAAAATGGTTTTAGGAACCTCAATTTCGTTTTTAAAGACCTATATCTATAGAACTCCCGCAAAGTTAGGTTTGATAAAAAAAAATTGTATCAGTTCCATGTATGGGGTGGTTCCCTTAATCTTTTTATTTTTGTATAAAATCGTATAGCGGTGCACATAATACATCTACCTACCAAGTTTCAATTGTGTAGTCTTAAAAGTTTCGGAATAAAGTTCGGAAAAAAGCTGTGACATACAGACGGACAGACATACATGACGAATCTATAAGGGTTCTGTTTTTTGCCATTCGGCTACAACAACCCTGAAAAGACAGATTTTATATTATGTGTTTTTTATTGTGTGTGTGTGTGTGTGTGTGTGTGTGTATATAGGTGTGTGATTTTATAATTATTTATGTTAAAAATATTTGCGACATGGAAATGGTACGTATTCGTAACGCGTAAACTCAACATTGAGCACTCAAAATGTTTTTCGTTGTCTTTTTTTGACTTACAAAGTTCTCAAGATCCTCCTTGAATGACGTAGTGAGTTGACTCAAAAGATATGCTGAGAAGATGAGTCTGAGATTTTAACATTAAATACGTAAGTTGGATAAAGGGTGTAAATAGACCCTTAACGAAGCCGAAAGGCACTTGTTCTCCTCGTCTTTCCGATATTTTTCAAGACCATATCTAGGAACTTTTACGGAGATATTGCGAGTCAAAGTTCCAACTTTTTCACAAGTTTTTTCTTTTTAAATTTATGTTTTTAATGGAAGATTTTTACTTCAAACACCTCCACGACCCCCGTACTATTCAATCCATCCATCAGCACAATGCTTTGAGTGCGTTCCATCGAGTCCTACCGTTAAACGTGATTTTTCACCCCAAAAAAAAGTCGTTTCCCAGCAATAATTTTTGCGTAGAGTTACTTAGTTTGATGCACAGAATGCTTGGTTGACGGTTTCGTGAAGCTTTGACGGAACCGTGAACAGAAACACTCTCTACCATAAATGTCTATTTTTAAGAAAATTTTCTGCTGACCACCAAAGACAATTCATTGTATTTCAAACACGGAAGAAACTTTACAAAGGGTCTTCCAGTCCTGCTTGGGCACCCATGAATACAATATCACAATAATGAAGTTACTACGCTACAATTCTTTCAACAATGGTTGCCACCAACCATATATGGGTTGCCGGAATGACCGCGGAGAATGAGTAACCGATGAACCAAAAAGTCCCGTTAGGGTCTTCAGCGGTTGCAAAAAGTTTTTATTGATTATAATTACGTTTTTTAATGTGGGCGATATATTTTTATGGCGTGGGCAAAGTTCTTTGAACAGAGCCGTGTTTTTTTTTTACGAAAAAAGTCAATTAGGTGCTGTCGTTTTTGTGATTAAAGGATAAGAAAGACCATCTCAGACATTAATCTACATGGTCCTCATATGACTTGACTTTAAAAGAGACTGTGGCCTCTGAGTTTGTTTCGGATGTTTCTTCTCAGAGTAGTCAGGTACGAAACACCGGCCCCATCTAGTTTTAAAACAGAACATTTTGTGACTTTTAAAAGAGTTTTGTAAAGAAATTACAGAAATAAATATTATTTATGATAATGTAACGTAATCGAGCCAAAGATAGAGATCGATTCCCTATCAGTAACGTTTCAGTAGACTCAGGATATGTGTCTCCACGAAACTTTACTTCTGTTTATTAGTTTAAGAGGCCAAAGAAAAGATGGATGGCCTATCATTAACACTAGAAACGGGAAACCATGTTTACTGTTAGTTTTGAGTTCCCGATATTTCGGCGCTGTTACAAGCACCATCACGGATTAACTGAAGTTATTGCGGGTGTTTATGAGCAGACAAATCAGTCTACCCTTCTTTCTTGTTCGTTTTTAATATCGGAAACTCAAAAGCAATAGTAAACATGGTAAATATCCCATTTCTAGTGTTAATGATAATGGATGCTCGACAGGTAGACCATGACTTATCTTGGAATAATTACCTAGGATACTTTTTAACACAGTGGTGCTTTTTTCCCATTTTGACCTCAGACTTGGTCTATGACAAACATTCAAAAGTCCAAGCTCAAGGTTTGCTAACGTGCAATGGCGTATCAAAGTATCCTAGGCGTCAAACTAACCGACCATGTACGCCAATTTAAGAAAAACAAAAATTACTGGCGTTGCTCAAAAAGCCGCTAAGCTGACGTGGGACTGGGCTGGCCATGTCTGCCATATGCCCGACGAGCTATGGGACAAAATACCCACGATGTGGAACCCCGACACAGCCAAAAGCCGACGGTAGACGTCGCAGGAGATGGCGGGACGAGCTGACCAGAATCAACGAGCAGTGGTCAACATAGGCCTTAGATTGAAAGATGTGGAAGTCATGGGGAGAGGTTTTCCCAGCAGTGGGATGACACAGGCTAACAGTACTGTCTCGTAGGATAATTTCCCACATTCACACAGCCGAAGCCATTGACATACGCTAGTAATAAAAGCGTCTCGTCTATAACTAGAAAAAGTATTAATACAGCCAACATACCCTGAAGGCAATACATGGAATTGCCGCGTCGTGGGCTGACACGACATTATTATGACTTGTCACGTTCGTTCTGTGAACATTATCATGCTTTGTTTGCTAATCAGAAAAATAACAACATGGTTTGTTAATATGAAATATGGATCCAGGAAAATTGAATAGATATATTTTTCCGACTAGAAAAGATAAGCTTCGATTTTGACAGGCATAAAGAGAACGTCTACGATCGATTGGGCAGCACATGATTTTTTGTAACGTTCTTTTTTTCTTCTTTTGTTTGTGTGTTTTGTTTTCGGGTTTTTATTTAAACAGATATGTCAACCCCATCGTGCCATGACCATTGTTACATTAAACCTTATTATTAACACGTAAACCATACTAACCAGTTAAACAATTATATAAAACACTCGGGATAAAAAAAACAAGACACCGATGAAGGACTGTCCCAACTATGTTGGTCTCTGCTTTCAGTCTAACCGGATCCTTTTTTTTTTTTTTTTTTTTTTTATTCAGTATGGGCTTACTCTTGACCTCAATCTAGTCCAAAGGACAGAGATGAGGTCGACGATGGAACGAGCTAACCCAAAAGAAGCCTATTAACTCGCGATTTAAATAGATTGGGGTCATATGAACTTGGAAACACCGACGCAGGCAGGGAATTCCACTCCTTGGCTGTGCGCATAATAAATGATGTAGCAAAGCGCTTCGTGCGAATGTGTGGAACATCGACAAGGTATGGGTGATAACCTGCAGTACGTCTGGACTCCCGATGGAAAAAAGGAGATGGTGGAATGAGTTCGTGGAGCTCTTGAGCACACTCACCGAAGTACAATCTGTAAAAGACCGACAAACATGCAACTTTGCGTCGATGGGCCAGGCTATGAAGCCTGGTACCAACCAGCTTATCGTCACCAATGAGCCTCTTGGCTCTGCGCTCAACAGAATCGAGTGTGGCTAATTGGTATTTGGCTGAGCCATCCCAAAGGTGACAGCAATACTCCATGCCGGACCGAACTTGAGCTTTATATAAGATTAAAAGCTGTCCAGGCTTGAAGTAACGCTTAACCTTGTTTAGGATACCCAGCTTTTTTGCCGCAGTTTGGGCTTTCGACTCAATGTAGGCACCGAAGTTCAGATTCGCACTCAACTTCGCACCAAGAAGCTCGAGGCTGTCGGTGACTGGTACAGATGCACCCCGGAAAGTAGGAGCCAGATTGAACGGACTCCTTTTGGCGGTGAACAGGCACACTTGTGTTTTGGTGGCGTTAAAAACAACCAGATTCTCATCACCCCACTTGGAGACGAGACTTAAGGTTGAATTCGTTCGCTCTACCATGGCCTCTCTCAATAAACGCACTTCATCACCGCTGGCTTTCGCGCTGGATGCATAACTCTCCATGACAGTACTGTCGTCTGCGTACCCTACAATACCAGGAGCCAGAAGGTCATTGATATGCAGCAGGAAAAGTGTCGCGGAGAGAACAGACCCCTGAGGAACTCCGGCATCTATAGCGATGAGGTCAGAGGAGCAGCCATCAATGACCACTCGGATCGACCGTTCACTCAGGAAGTCAGATATCCAGCGGCAAAAGTCAACGGGGATGCCGTATGCAGGAAGTTTGCTCAACAGACTTGCGTGCCAAACCCTGTCGAAAGCCTTCGAGATGTCCAGCGAAACGGCAAGGGCCTCGCCGTGTTTCTCGATGGCCTCACCCCAGCAGTGCGTAGCAAACACCAGAAGATCCCCAGTTGATCGTCCCCGGCGAAAGCCATACTGACGGTCACTGAGTAGGTCGTTTGCTTCTAGGTATGCCAGCAGCTTCGCATTCAGAACCCTTTCCATAACTTTACAGAGTATGGAGGTGATGGCGATTGGTCGATAGTTACTGGGGTCGGCACGACTACCCTTCTTGGGTACTGGTTGTACATTGGCAACCTTCCATGACTCCGGAACCGTTCTGGTTTTAAGAGAGAGGCGGTACAAGCGTGTCAACACAGGAGACAACTCAGGCGCACAGTTCCTCAAGACTCTTGCTGGTATGCCGTCAGGACCGCTAGCCTTGTTCACGTCTAGGCTAAAGAGTACTCTACGAACCTCCTTCAAGTGTATTGTGATCTCCGGCATCGAAGAATCACAGTGAGGAATCGTTGGTGGCTGTTTTGAGTCAGTAACTAGACGTGAATTGCTAGCAAATAGAGATGCAAACAGGTTTGCCTTCTCGGTAGCGGAGTGAGCTAGCGACCCATCCGGTTTTTGCAAGGGAGGTAAAGTGGGCCGGCAGAAGTTGGTTTCGACCGATTTGGATAGGGACCAAAACTGTTTACCACCAGATGGGTAGGACGCAAGTTTAGCCCCTATACGGCTGACGTGGTCGAAACGCGCCTTTCGGATCACCCGCTTACAAGACTTTGCGGCAGAATTAAAAGCTCTTTTCTTCGCGCGAACCCGTCGAGCTCGTACTTTGCGGTCACGGGCTTGCACCCAGGCTTGGTATGCAGACTGCATCCGAGCCTCAGCATGAGCGCAATCCACGTTGAACCAAGGACGGGCTTTGTGACCGAGCGGTATGACGGAGAAAGGAATATAGTATTCCATTCCCTGCCGTATCACGTCCGCAACCGCTTCAGCTGAACAAGTGGGGTCGCCCGAAGAAAAGCACACTGGACGCCAAGGGAAAGACGCAAAAAAATGCCGCATCTCATCCCAGTCTGCTGCTTCGTATCGCCAAACTCGCCTCTCGCCCCTAGGGCTATCATCTGGAGGAGAGCTGACAGACACGGACTTCACCAGACAGTGGTCGGAAGTTCCCAGTGGGGCTGATACCGATACTGAGTGCCTGTCTGGGTCAGTGGTTAGCAGTAAGTCTAAGCAGTTGGGTGTATGTCCGTCAACATCAGGCACCCGCGTAGCTTCAGTCACCAGCTGGGTGAGATCTAGCGACAATGCAAATCTGCGCGCCTCTCTCCCAGCATGGTCAGTTTTCTGAAACGGGAACAACCACTCATCGTGATGGGCATTAAAGTCCCCCAGAAAAAGAAGCTCCGCCGTCGGGTACCGTTGCTGGGCACAATCTGCCATCTCCATCAGGTGCTCAAAGAGCCTGGTCGTCTCCTGGTCACCGCTGTGCGACCGGTAGACACCGACGTAGAGTGATTTCTCCACCCCGGTATCCACCAGTATCCAGATAGTGGATAACCCGGAATCCTCAAAGCAACGGAGACGCCGAAAGCATATGTCATCGCGGACGTACACACAGACCCCAGCTCGTTTTACGAACTTATGTTCAAACGAGTAACCTGGGTAGTTGAGGTACGCCACGTCTGACGGAGTCGCAATCTGCGTCTCCGTTAAAAAGAATAGTAATCCAGTTGAATACCAGTATTTTATATGGAGCGACTGCCTATCTGACCTCAACAACCCCGTTAATACTGGGTACGGTACACCTTGGTTAGACTGATTGTCAGACTTTTGGGCCACTGACTACCTGTAACGACTGTCAAAGATCCACAAATGACACCCGGGACCAACGGCTCAACGTGCTTTCCGTGTCATGGAGGAAACACAGAATGTAATGGATGGTCACCCATCCACGGTCCAACCTAGGCAAGCGCGGCTTAACCTGAAAGTTGACCTTTGTGGCTGTTATTATTCACACAAAAGGTAAGTCAGCAACACCGATACCTTCAAATGCGGAATTGAATATAAGAACATGGTTTATCCATGTTCTTGTCTATAATTACAAACAGTTATCCACGATTTTAATCAAAAAACATAAATTAGAATAGTAATCGGGCTCTCATCAGCCACAAATTTCATAGAACGTTAAACAGCTATTGAAATAATTAATGTTTTCACACTAAAATCATATAAAACACGAGTTTAACGGAATTACGGAACTGTTACCGTAAAATGTAGGAAAACTATAAAATTTCACGGTTTAGATTTTTGTCCACGATTTGACGCGGGTTGGCACACTGGCCGAGTGATATAGTACGGTGGGCATTTGTCCAACTAGATTTTGAAAGTGTAGTAGATTTAAATGGATATTTTTAACGGAAAAATGTGTGTGCGTTGCATCTTTTTAGGGTTCCGTAGCCAAACGGCAAAAAATGGAACCCTTATGGATTCGTCATGTCTGTCTGTCTGTCCGTATGTCACAGCCATTTTATGCCGAAACTATTAGGACTACATTGTTGAAACTTGGTAGGTAGATGTATTCTGTAAACTGCTTTACGATTTTTATATAAAAATTAAAAGATTAAGACGGGGACTCCCCATACATAAAACTGAAACTAAACAACCAACAAACACAAGCCAAAAACAAACAAACCCATACGTGCGGGGTGTTTATAGATAGGTCCTTAAAAATGACATTGAGGTTCCTAAAATCATTTTTTGTCAAAGTCAATCGTTTGAAAGATAGACACTTCCAAAGTAGTAAAATGTGTGTCCCCTCCTCTAATTTCTAAAGTAAGAGGAGAAAGTAAGGTCTCCCCAGGGTAGCAGGAAGCTGCTACATTTTTATTATTGTACTGTTGGAATTGCTACTCTCAGTATCTAAGATTTTAAACTATCATGGTCACTAACATTATTACTTAGACCGATAGACCGATTTGTCTGCTCATAAACACCCGCAATAACTTCAGTTTATCCGTGATCATGGTGCTTGCAACAGCGCCGAAATATCGGGAACTCGTCAAAAATAGTTAACATGGTAAATATCCCGTTTCCTGTCTAAGTAATAATCTCAGTACCTAGTTGCAAAGTTGAAATTTTTCTGTAACTCAGAGTTGGTGAAAACGGACATTATTCTAGTAAATTCCAACTTACCTTTAGCGACAGCAGCGTGTACGAAGCAAAGACACAGGAAGAACTTTAGAGCCGCCATTTTGAATATTTTACGAAGTTTTTGTTTGTAGGAGATCACAAATCACTTGACACTGTATTTACCTGAAATAAGAAAAAAAAACTCATTAGTTATCAGGATGATTATTCGACCAGTTTTGTGAAAGTATTCTGATTTAAGAGTGTCCATGGAGTTTCCTGCCCGTTCTTCTCCATAGAGATCTACGTTAGGGAATGGGCAACTACAGTACTTTCACAGTTTTTATGCCTTGTGACTGGGACTGTAGCTACATTACATTGTTGTCTTTGTTTCGACAATTCAAAAGTGCCTGTAACTGGAATAAATGATTTGATTTTTGATTTTGATTTACTCAATTTTTTTTTGTTTGGGTAACTTGATTTGTGGAAGGAATGATATAAAAGAAAAAGGAGTAAATGATAGCGTGACGGTTGATAGAGGAGAATGGAAGAAAATAAATTAAACTTATAAAAAAAACAAGCTTTTATCAAAATGAAAAGAGAAAAAAAAAAATCGATCGGATACGACGACAGGCGAACGGAGCCGATCGCGCATCTGACCATACTTTTGGCTACCATCGCTTGTCGCGGAAGACGCCCGCGGTCAAGCTGCTCTGCGTGGCTTGGTAATATAGACTTTAAATATTGTGTACACGATTTAATATCGTTTAAAGACGGTAAAATCCGGTCCGATCTGATGCGATGCGAGCCGTTTGGTG
Source organism: Noctua fimbriata (assembly GCA_905163415.1). Taxonomy (NCBI): domain Eukaryota; kingdom Metazoa; phylum Arthropoda; class Insecta; order Lepidoptera; family Noctuidae; genus Noctua; species Noctua fimbriata. Next base: position 10,541,227 of record LR990948.1, on the reverse strand, counting down.
GTAATCATCCTTATGAATGTTTTTTCACGTCAAGAACAGAACCCTCTGTCCCAACCTGACCCGGAACATAAACCAGTCCATTTAATACCCCCACCACATCACACGTAACAAACTAATAATTTTATCTCGTTCGCACAAAGCTAATGATTATTTTAATTATCAATCACCGTCCGGGAATCGAACCCGCCATGCTCTGCTGGCAGCCACCGATGCGTGCACAGAACAATTTACGGTACTACGTAAACTGTACTGATGGACATACATAGATAGTGGGATATACATATAAATATGTAAAGTGAACTCATTAAGTTGGAGAGTTAAGTGGAAGAACTTCCGTGGTTAGGTTTTCTTATGTGATTGGGACAAATAGGTAGACATGATCAGAGAGATCAATCCCAGCAGTGGGAACATTATAGGCTGATTATGGAATTGACGAAAGCTCAAACTGCGGCAAAAAGCTGGGTATCCTAAATGAGGTTAAGCTGTCCAGCTCTATAAAGCTCAATTCCGGTGCGGCATGAAGTATTGCTGTCACTTTTGGTATGGCTCAGCCAAATACCAACAAGCCATACTCAACTCTGTTGAGCGCAGAGTCAAAAGGCTCGTTGGTGACGATAAGGTGGTGGCTGCTCATCAACAGCCACCCGCAATAACTTCAGTTTATCCGTGACCATGGTGCTTGAAACAGCGCCGAAATATCGGGAACTCAATGAAAACAGTAAACATGGTATATATCCCGTTTCTAGTGTAAATAATAATGTTAGTGACCGTGTTTAAAATCTTATATTTTGGTTTCCTCCGTGCCTCGGAAAGCACGTTAAGTCGTTGGTCCCGGCTGTCATTTGTAGATCTTTGACAGTCGTTAGCTAGTCAGAGGCCCAAAAAGTCTGACAACCAGTCTTGCCAAGGGGTATCGTATTTCCCAGTACTAACTGGGTAGTGGAGGTCAGATAGGCAGTCGCTCCATGTAAAATACTGGTATTCAGCTGCATCCGGTTAGACTGGTAGCCGACCCCAATATAGTTGGGAAAAGGCTAGGCATATGATGATGATGATGATGATTTCGTTAGATCATCGACCTCATCTCTGTCCTCAAGACAAGATTGAGGTCAAGAGTTTGCATTGCTTGTGGACATCTGTAAGAACAGAGGCATCACAACTGCGTTGACATCCTGGAGACAAAGCTGCAATGTCTCTTGAGCCACTTATTTTCAAAACAGAACACGGCTGACGTGTTCTTTCTAATAGCTCTAGGAGGGAGCAGCTGAAAGTCGAGAAGAAAATCAAAAATTCAACAATGGATGTTGAAATAATCTAACGAACGTCGGGTGAAATCAGTTGATCACTTCCTGCCTAGCTACAGAGTTCATCGAACTCGTCGTCGCGCTTGCCTTTCGCTACGTGCGTTTTGTCACGATAACGATACATTGCGTTTGAGGAAATAAAACAAATCAAATTGATTGAATTCCCATAACATTCCTGAAATAATTTCTTGCACCGGTCATCTTAGTATGATATACTGAATTCACCCCATCAGTTTGTGGAGGGCTGTTCCTTACACCCTGTATACTGAATAGCATGTAGCACAATCGGTCTGCAACTGTTCCCTGCTAATCACAGGCCGCGTCACTGTGAGAAAGACAGGGCCAAACTCCATCACGCGGGCCCAGTTGTGGGATGTCAGTATCATAGAATTTTTGGTTCCAGTTTTCTCCCGATCTTTTTACGAGCACTGGTGACGAATGTAATTACACCAAGAGCTCACCTGCCCAGATTCTAATACACGGCATAAAATTTGTAAGTCGAGGCTGTTACTACTGGATCACCACCTGCTGTCAAGAAATAGCACTACAGTGTATTGTTCTTTCATTGTTAGTAATTTACCTCTGATTTTGCACTCATCATCTGCCTAGCCTATTCCCAACTATGTTACCGGGTGCAACTGAATACCAGTATTTTACACGGAGAGACTGCCTATCTGGCCTCCACAACCCAGTTAGTACTAGGTGATACCCCTTGGTAAGACTGGTTGTCAGACTTTCGGCCCACGGACTACCTATAACGACTCTTAAAGTTCTACAAGTGAAAGCTGGGACCAAAGGCTTAACGTGCTTTATAAAGAAACTCGGTATGTAATGGATGGTCACCCATCCAAGGATCAACCGAAAACGCGGCTTTATACTTGTGAAAGGACTGTAGTTGTCATGAAATAAATAATCAATGTTCTTTATTCTTTTTTTAAACCATTGAGCATCCTCTGGAGATAATTGGTTCATTTATTTATCGCTCTCCGTCTGAGTAACAACTTGGGCGTAAGCACAGAAATAAAAATAAAAACTAGGCCGTTACCTCTTGGCCACGACCTACACGCTCAAGCGACACGCGTCTAGCGACAGCAGGGTCTAAATAAAGAGACATTCTATGACGATTAAAAAGTCAAAAAATTATTGAATTTACTTGAGTTTTCAATTCACAAAAGGAATGTACAAAATCTAATTTTGGATTGATACACATTACAGGCGAATTATTTCGGTGAGAGCGCCTTTTGCAGGAACTGGTGACGTGCTTTTTGGCATGCGATCAAATGTAGGTACACCCAAAAAACTTGCTGGTACCACTATTATTCTCACCTGATGTTTATCAGATCTATTACTAATACTAATATGGTTGAGAAGTGAGTGTGTTGAATTGTGAATTTTGCTGGCTGTACTTATTAACGAGGCGGCGGCTATAACTTTTTCGGAGTATGAGAAATAGGGGGAAAATTTCTTCATCCTCTTTAAAAAAGGAATAAATCTCCGACCTAACGAGTGTTATATTTGATGGTCTACTACCCTAGTTGTTCCACAAATGGTAATTGAGCGGATAACTTTAATATCGCGGTGTAAGATTTGTCAACTCAGTCAGATTAGTAGAGAGTGTGACAGTCGAGCGAGGTCGAACAAGTCTCCTGCCAGCACTAGCGGGTCGTGTCAGCATCAAATCGGATCGCCCGAGGTCGTGAATGGGCCTTAAAATAATAGTACAATTAAATGAGTAACGGTTATGACTACCGCAGGAACATCTGCTCCTTCGAGGTTGTAATTGAAATTTTAATAAGGCTGGCCAATTTAATATCACGCTTTCATATACCAAAGGGGTAGACAGAAATGTACTACACTCACATTTTACTAATCATCACAACATAGTATAAAAAAAGTCGCTTCCCGCTGTCTGTCCCTATATATGCTTAGATCTTTAAAACTTCGCAACGGATTTTGATGCGTTTTTCAGTAATAGATAGAGTGATTCAAGAGGAAGGTTTATATATATATATTGCACCCGTGCGAAGCCGGGGCGGGTCGCTAGTAAATTAAATCCCAAGTCTTCTTTTTCGCATCTAGCACGACAGTATTTATATTTTGTCAGCGGACATTTCCTCTGTATCGTCTGTAACCGACCACACAGGCCCAGTGCGGGTTGCTAGATATCGCATGTTTTAGAATCTTTGGTTCTAGGACGTGCCGATATCCACATAATGTTTTAGTTCACCGTTTCATGCAGTAAATCTTTACTAATATTCAAATGTTTGTAAGTTTGGATGTCGAGCGTAATCTTCGGAATGACTGACTCGATTTCGAATATTCTTTAGCTAATGGGAAGCTATATTATCCTCGAGAGTCGATAATTTCCGACATTAAGCGCGCAAAGACGCGGGCAGAAACTAATCTATTCTGATTTTTATGCATTTCTTTGGCAGACATTATCAGTATTAAATCTGCTAATCGACGATTGCATCTATAAAACGATTAATGAGTATTGCCATAGTAATTAAATTCTAGAATATATTGGTACCAAGTATATTTTATGTTTGAAAAAAGACACCATTTTATGAGAAACGCCACAAAGCCCGCAGGGTACTCGCTAATTAATAGAAGATGTGTTTTATAAAATAACGTTGTCTTTTTACCTAGGATAAAATGTCTGATGACTATTAATTTTACATTTTTATATCTGTCGGATAATTGGTTTTGCCTAGGTTGGTTTGTGCATGGGTGACCGCCCATTACATACCGAGTTTCCTCCGTGCCTCGGAAAGCACGTTAAGCCGTTGGATCCGGGTGTCATTTATAGATCTTTGACAGTCGTTACAGGTAGTCAGTGGCCCAAAAAGTCTGACAACCAGTCTTACCAAGGGGTATCGTATTACCTAGTACTAACTGGGTTGTGGAGGTCAGATAGGCAGTCGCTCCATGTCAAATACTGGTTTCAGCTGCATCCGGTTAGACTGGAAGCCGACCCCAACATAGTTGGCAAAAGGCTAAGCAGATGATGATGATATCTGTCGGGTAATTCAACCATGCTGCTAGTCTTCTGGACACATTCCAAGATGACAGCGATGTGGGGGAGTACTAAGAGTCAAACAACATGGTTGGGAAAAGGGTAAACAGATGTAATGTATTTCGTATTTATACGACATTATTTCTAGTATATGCGAAACCTGAATATAGTTTGTTCAGAATAAGTAACTGAATCGATTCCAATAATTTTTAGACCATGTTATATTTTGACCCAAAAATACAGGGTGTAAACATACCCTTCACATAGCCGTTAACCAAGCATTCTGTGCATGCGTAAAGTTACTTAGTTTGCTAAGTAACTTTACGCAAACATTATTGCTGGGAATCGATTTTTGTTTTTGAGGTGAAAAATCACGTTTTACGGTAGGACTCGATGGAAAGCACTCAAAGCATTGTGCTGATGGATGGATCGAATAGTACGGGGGTCGTGGAGGTGTTTTAAGGCGCAGATATACGACTTTTAATGTTTTTAAATTGAACATCACGTCTAAACTTGTAGTCTTATTTCTTTGAAAAAAATATATGTTATACTAGACAATTTTTTTCATAATTTGATATGTGAAAATGTGAAATTACATTTTTATAACATAGTGTAATTAATTTGTAAAGTAATGTCTAACGCGGGCAAAAAAACGATAATCACGCAAAAACTATCGGGCGTATTTGCATGAAAATTTGACCATCTAAAAGACAATTTAATGATCCATATTTTAATATACGACTTTTATTTGTATTGTGTTTGATAAATCAAGGGGGGTTGTTTTTCCGAAAAAACATGGTGCGCGTTGAAGCGGGAGCCCTTGCAGGCGACGGCTCAAAGACTCGCTCAAGGTCGCTGGCACTTAATGTCGCCTTAAGTAAAAATCTTACATCAAAAATATGCATTTAAAAAAAAAAAACTTTTGAAAAAGTTGGAACTTTGACCCCCAATATCTCCGTAAATAGAAGGTTCCCAGGTATGGTCTAGAACAAAAAAAAAGATCACAAAGACGGGGAAAACAAGTGCTTTTCGGATATTTACACCCTTTATTTAAAAAAGGTTTCAAGTTGTACACCGAGCGACACTAAGTACCTATCGCAATAATTTAGGTACCTACTGCCAAATTATTATTATCAATATGCTCAAGACGACGCTGGAGGCGCGCGCGCGGGTACGCCACGTTGTAACCACGTTTTTGTGCGACAAACAAGTAACAAAACAAGCTTATAACTTTGTAATTTTTCATGATAGAGTTTTGAAATTTTGTACATAAATTCTTTACACGTGTTTCAGGTTTCGCACTTAAATTAATGTTGTATAATGGGACGTTTAATTTAAGGCTCAAAATGCGGGTGCTCTCGAATTCAATCCTGCATGTATCTACGTCTATTTTATTACCAAAATAAGTGACGAAGTAAAAAATGACCTTACATCAATAAGCACCTAACGTTCGTAGTTTTTTTCTTGTAAATACAGACGGAAATAGTTTTTGTGGTAAATACATACTTCTTTATATAAAGATGAGTCTTTATTTTGAACTGTAGGGTTGTCACAGTTCAGTTGTCGTAAGTGCATCTCCTGATCTTGGGGACCTGGATTGGCATTTTTGTAAGTAATTAAACTGATTTTACATTGCATTTAAATAAGTCCGGTTACGGACATCACGGCCCTGTCAAAGATCCTAACTTCCTAACTAACATTTTAAATGCGAAAGTTTTGTTTGTTTGTTTGTTACCTTTTCACGCCTAAACCACTGAACTAATCATATTGAAGTTTTGCATGTACGTTGCCTGGTGTACAGAAACGGATATAGGGTCTTGCATTTCTGTCTGGTAGTAAGGAAGTAAATATTTAGTACTCGCTTTCCGATATTTCCGAAATTAACGCGAGCTAAGCCGCGGCATAATTATACAACATTAGTTTTAGTATATTCGAAACCTGAAACACGTGTCGAGTATTTTTATGTAAAGAATCTATGTACAAAATTTCAAAACTGTATCATGAAAAATCACAAAGTTATAAGCTTATTCTGTTACCTGGTTGTCCGCACAAAAGCGTGGTCACCAAGCAACGCGCCCGCGCGCGGGCCTCCAGCATCGTCTTGAGCTCATTGATAAACATAATTTGGCAGTAGGTACCTAAATTATTGCAAAAGGTACTTAATGTCGCTCAGTGTCCAACTTGTAACTTTTTTTATATTTTTGGGACAAAATATAACAAATGGTTTAAAAATTATTGGAATCGATTCAGTTACTTATTCTGAACAAACTATATTTAGGTTTCGCATATACTAAAAATAATGTTGTATAGGCTAAATTATAAATGTGAAAGTAAATTCGTTTGTTTCAATCCTTACTAATAAGTAAGGATAGCATCGAATTTTTCGTAAATCCGTGAACCCAGTCTGAAGTATCCAATAATGCCGCTGAGCGAGAGCAGTTCTGTGTCTCTCTCTGCTACACAGTCTCGTTCTTTAGCGTTATGCTCCTCCTATGTCCAGTCAAAGGCCATGTTAAATTGGATGGCAGAATTGGTGTAAATGTAGGTGCTATCACGCAAAAATGAGATGTTTATTGTTCTTCAGAAGTGACATTATTAGTAACATGTTTTGAAAGTGCCAATAATAGGAAATTAACAGAAAAATTTTCAGTTCATTTTAAAGTTCCGTATGGTGTCCGGACGTAAAGAATAGCACCATCCCATATCTTCCCGTGGGTGTCGTAAGAGGCGACTAAGGGACTTACCAGAGAATGGGCAGCAGCGTTCTCTGTGTTTTATAACAACCATACTGCGATCGCCAACCCGCCTGCCAAGCGTGGCGATTATGGCAAAACCCCCCTAAATGATGACCTGGTGAAGGCTGCAGGGATCCGCTGGATGCAAGTCGCACGGGACCGGTCAATGTGGCGACATTTGGGGGAGGCCTATGTCCAGCAGTGGACGTCTTTCGACTGAAATGATGATGATGATGATGAACAGAAAAATTCAAACACCTAGCAACCCTGTTTCTGAGATGAAAGTTAGATGAGTGTTTAATAACACACACACTCATACACATGTTACGCACACACACACGCACACATGTTGTCACATGTTTACTTTACATGGTAAATATCCCGTTTCTAGTGTTAATGATAATGTTTAATAATAAGTAATCAAGCAATAAGGAAAAATCCTTCTGATTTCCTTGGCCAACTTATAAGAAGATGTGCAAAAATGTGCAAGATATGTAGACGTTCATACATTTATTTATAAGATATTATTATGTAGTTATGACTGCTTCGTTGGTCTAGTGGTCGCGAGCACGACAGCTAAGTATGAGGTCCTGGGTTCGATTCCCGGGTCGGGCAAAGTGTCTTTGGGTTTTAAATCAGGAATTTATCAGTAGCAGTCACGGAGTCTGGATTTGCGCCCGGTTGATGGCAATAGGCTCGCCCCTAAGAGACTTAAAAGTAACTGGCTAAATGTGGGTATAATATTAGGTACAGCTCTGCCTAACCCTTCGCGGGTTATAGGCGTGATGTTATACTGATACTGATACTGTTAGCCTGCGTCATCCCACTGCTGGGCAAAGGCCTCTCCCCATGACTTCCAGTTGCTACGATCCAGGGCTAATGTGGGCCACTGGTCGTTTGTTCTGTCCAGCTCGTCCCGCCATCTTCTACGAGGTCTACCGCGACGCCTTCTGGCTGTGTCAGGGCTCCAGGCGTGATGCTATGTTATGTTAATTATATAGTTACATTAATATCTGACTGAGCTGGATTCTTTGATTGCAAATGTGTTTATTAAAGACTAGGTTATGCCCGCGGCTTCGACTGCGCGGAGTACGGTGTTTGTCCTACGGGATCGTATTACTAGGATAAAAAATATTTAAGTATCTGATATAAATCTGTTCAGAAGGTTCACAAACTTTCGCATTTATAATAGTAGTAAGTGGTTTTAATATTTTACTCTGAACGCTCTTTCTACATCGTTCTCACATACATATAAGGTGTAACACGACCCTTAACGAAGCTGTCAATCAAGCATTCTGTACATCAAACTAAGTAACTTTACGCAAAAATTATTGCTGGGAAACGACTTTTTTTTTGGGGTGTAAAATCACGTTTTACGGTAGAACTCAATGTAACGCACTCAAAGCATTGTGCTGATGGATAGATTGAATAGTACTAGAATGTTTCCAGGTATGGTCTAGAACAAAAAAAAATATCGCAATGACGGGGTGCATAAGTGCTTTTCGGCTTCGTCAAGACTCTTGTTACACTCTTTATGTAACATGAATGATGTAACCAAGATCTTGTAAAAATATTTTGATTTAAAATACTGTCCATGGAGTCTCTTGCCTATTCTTCTCCATAGAGATCTACGCTTTGGAATGTGCAACTACAGTACTTTCAAAAGTAATTATGCCTTGTGACTGGGACTGTGGCTCAATCCTTTTGTTTTTGACATTCAAAAGTGCCTGTAGTGGTCTTTTTTTTTTTAGGCTGGTAAATCATCAAATGGCGGACCGGAAGGGAGTGTCAGACTTGTACTGACTAAAACCCATCCATGTTCCTTCTTTGCCCTTTGTGTTCCAGGGCCGCGGTTTGTCTTTCGAACAGTCCCGCAGCCCTGGCAGGGCCTGTAGTGGTCTAATTGAAGTAAATGTTTTGAGTTTCAGTTTGAAAGTAAAATAGATCTTCTCTCGTATCGGTAGAATCTATTGAGAACAGCTCATGCCCTGGTAGAAGGTAAAACCAGTAAGAGAGCTGCTGTTCATTGAGCGTACATGGCAGTATCATCACTCGTAAGAGCTTTAAACTAAGATTCGCCACCATCCGTCACCTTCTTCTGCGAAGTAGTCGTGCTAGCGAAGGAGGTAGCGGAACTTGAGAGGGACATAACCTCACATCCCAGCCACCGCGGAGACCACAGCCATCGGGGGCCACGTGGTGGCTCCCGGCCAAAGTAGGCGCGGACCTGTGGACGGTGAGCAACGGGCTAGCTCGCCGTCCGGCCGTGTCTATGGCACGTTCGTGTTCCACGCGCGCTTCAAAGAGCAGTCAGCAACCAGGAAGAGGTCTGCAAGGGTCAGTGTCGCTGGGGCTGCGGGACTGTTCGAAAGAGATACCGCGGCCCTGTCAGTCAAAGTTCATGATATCATCATTGTTTGATATCTATGATTAGGCCAGGTAATGGCCTGGATGATGTGTCTTTAGTGGTAGGTAATACAGCGAGACACTTTACTTTATGTACCACTGTTCTCAAAACAGTGACGGAAACCATCGTTCTAGAACATACGTAGGTTTCGCATGTCCGTGACCAATTATTTAAAGAAATGTTGCTTTTGCGAAGAGGAGGGTTTTGTCTCAGCTGACAAAGCAGCAGGCTGATTAAGCTCATGTTTCGCATGTGAATAATTAACTACGTTATAATTATGACGGTTATTAAGATGTCCAAAGCCTTTATTAAATCCTTTCCGGATTTGTAACAAATACTCCGCTTGTAATTAAATAAAATCTCTCATAAAATACTTTAAAAGTAGGAAAAATAACAACTTATGTTGGCTATTTTATGACAAACTTTATGACTGCAACCTTAAACTTTATAATAAACACTTCATTATAGTTTATATGCTATTATCTTCAATTGTATTTAATAATTTTATGATCGTTTTATGCCTAAAAAGATATACAGGGCATTTATATATGTATAAAGGGTGTCATAAGACCCTTAACGAAGCCGAAAGGCACTTGTTCTCCCCGTCGTTGCTATTATTATTTTTTGTTCTAGACCATACCTGGGAACCTTCTAGTTACGGAGATATTGTGGGTCACTTTTTCACAAGTATTTTTCAAAATACTTGTTTCCATTGTGAGAAATTTACTTAAAACACCTTCACGACCCCCGTACTTTTCAATCCACCCATCAGTACAGTGGTTTGAGTGCGTTACATTGAGTCCTACCGTAAAACGTGATTTTTCACCCAAAAAAAAAAAGTATTTCCCAGCTATAATTTTTGCGTAAAGTTAGTTAGTTTGATGTACAGAATGCTTGGTTGACGGCTATGTGAAGGGTCTGTTTAGACCCTGAAGGTAGCTGATTGAACCCAAACTACGTGACTTTCTTATCTTTTCGTAGTTTTTTAAGAATGATTTTTGTCTTGGGACGCCGAACTTTTGCCCATCTAATTTGGGCTCGACTTCCAGTCTCACCGGATGCAGAGGAATTCTATTATTTCTGCCTCCAACTATTATTATTTATTTAGGGGAAGAGCATACAAAACAAAAATGATAATAATACTTTTCTTTTAATGTGGGTACGCTTCTTGTTGGTTTTCCTAGGAAACATCAAAGATGCAAATATTTAAAAGTATGATCGTAAGGTGACATCATTGACCGGTCACCGGCATTTCCTTATTACCTTTTTATTTACTTATGTTAATGATTTAGACTTAGTTCTCTGCGAGACTTGGGTTTGCTTTCGAATAACCATGAAATATTTATGCTTAACGTGGCTACTGTCGCAGCAAGCTAATTTGTTTAAAACAACAACATTTAAAAAATAATAAAACTTTTTTGTATAGTAACTTCATCATCATCATCATTTCAGCTGAAAGATGTCCACTGCTGGACATAGGCCTCCCTCAAAGAGAGGGTTTTGCCATAATCACCACGCTTGCAGGTGGTTTGGCGATCGCAGTACGGTTGTTAAAAAATCACAGAGAACGCTGCTGCCCATTCTCTGGTAAGTCCCTTAGTCGCCTCTCACGACACCCACGGGAAGATATAAGATGGTGCTATTCTGTACGTCCGACACCATACAGTACAATATATAGTATATAATATAGTAAAAAAAACCCTGACTGATCCGAAAGGGGCTTATAAAGGGTGTAGATAGACCCTTAACGAAGCCGAGAGGCTCTTGTTCTCCTCGCTTTTGAGATAATTTTTTTGTTCTAGACCATTTCGGGCACCTTCTAGTTACGGAGATATTGGGGGTCAAAGTTCCAACTTTTTCACTAGTATTTTTTTAAATACATGTTTTTAATGTTAGATTTTTACCTCCACGACCCCCGTACTATTCCATTTATCCATCAGCACAATGCTTTGAGTGCGTTCCATCGAGTCCTACCGTAAAACGTGATTTATCACCCCAAAAAAAAAAGTCGTTTCCCAGCAATAATTTTTGCGTAAAGTTTGATGTACAGTATGCTTGGTGGAAAATTTAAATGGCAACACAGGGGCGCGGGCGGCGATATCAACACTCCGGTAGCTTCTCAGGTAGTGACGTCATAAACAAACAATTTACGAGCGAACATACTAATGCCGAAGATGGTGTTGTCACGTTTTAAAATGTTATTAGCTTTTAGGGAAATGCTGGTAATCAGAACCAAAAAATCATGCATTTCAATATTCATTTATATTTTTCTTTCATGAATATTTATTGTTTTGTAGTTTATTTGGTGTCTAATGTCATTGGTATACCTAAAGGGTGTAAGAAGACCCTTAACGAAGCCGAAAGGCACTTGTTCTCCCCGTCTTTGCGATCATTTTTTTGTTCTAGACTTACCTGGGAACCTTCTAGTTACGGAGATATTGGGGGTCGAAGTTCCGACTTTTCCACAAGTTTTTTTTTTAACGACATGTTTTTAATGTAAGATTTTTACTTTTAACACCTCCACGACCTCCGTACTATTCCATCCATCCATCAGCACGTTTTGTGAGCGTTACAGAGAGTCCTACCGTAAAACCAGTAATAATTTTTGCGTAAAGTTACTTAGTTTGATGTACATAACGCTTGGTTGATGGCTTCGTGAAGGGTCTGTTCACACCCTGTATGCTTCGCTGCCTTAATTTCTTGCCACTTGAAGCCTTCGCAAAATGTTTTTTTGTTCCATTCTCCCAAGCCAGCTGTCCTATCTTCTATTCACTCTCTTTTCCTTCTTACTGATGATTATTATCATCATCATCTATCTTATTCAGCTCTCCATCCATCAGATTCATCACTCTCTTAGTCACATGTGTTTCTACAGGACAAGAGGTGGGTTTGTTAAGCAGGTTTTAACATTATGGTCATGCATGCGTGGGACACAGGCACAGCAATCACGATGACTCACTCGCCTTGATCAGTTCTCAAGACTCGTAAGCACACAATGACTGTTCTGAGGTCATTTCAAGGTTTGTTTCTATAATACCTAGCCTTTTAGGATTCATAACTTGGCCAAGTAACTTCATAACATTAAGACATTCTTTTTTTCTATAGGGTTATGGAGAACGGTGAACATTTCGCCAGGCATGTTTAAGTCTCATGTAATAGAGGGGCTAGGAGTTCGTGGCTAAATAATAACAGCCGCTCGGGTCGATCTTTAGGTTAAGCCGTGCTTGCCTAGGTTGGTCTGTGGATGGGTGACCACCCATTACATACCGAGTTTCCTCCGTGCCTTGGAAAGCACGTTAAGCCGTTGGTCCCGGGTGTCATTTGTCGATCTTTGACAGTCGTTACAGGTAGTCAGTGGCCCGAAAAGTCTGACAACCGGTTTTACCAAAGGGTATCGTATTACCCAGTACTAACTGGGTTTTGGAGGTCAGATAGGCAGTCGCTCCATGTAAAATACTGGTATTCAGCTGCATCCGGTTAGACTGGAAGCCGACCACAACATAGTTGGGAAAAGGCTAGGCAGATGATGTAATAAAGAGGCTATTGCCAAAAATCTAGTCTCTTGGGATTTTTTGATGGAAAAACTATCATTGAATGCTTAGCTGTAGAGCATGTGACCACCAGACCAACGAGGAAATCACCAAGTTGCTCTTGTTTTATTAGTTTACAGCTTTATTTTCCAATTTTTCGCTTCTGTTTGTGTTGGTATCGGAATTTAGTCTAGCTCGTCAATAGATTGAAGGTGCAGCTGACTGTCCAGGGTGTGACGTTCACTTGATTCTGTCACTCTTAGTAGCATTGTAGTTGTTCTTTATGTAATTGATGCAAATAGGCCTGAGATTATTCCGATGGAGAGAAAGCCAGTCTTCTTTTGTTTTTAATGGTATTAGGGTCACTGGATTCTCAGAAGTCTTGGTTTGTTTCTTGAGGAATGCAGTGCATCATCAGCTGATTAAGTCGACCAAAAAACTGACTCCTGCTGAGGCTTTTAACGGCTCGCACGCAAACTTTCTTACAGAAAATGCAACACCAAATACTCTAAATAAGAATACGTTTAATTCGATTACATGTAAAATAGATGGCTTCACTATTTTCGCTTATACAATATCAACAGATTAATACTATACTATCACTGTCCCTTTCACTCTCAATTGTATTATCGCACCTCTCTTTCTCCCACATGTTCAATAATACAACAAAGTTCCTGGAACGAATCGTTTGACAGCTCGATTTCTTAAAAAAGTTTTAATAAGGGCGAAGAAAGGTTATGTTTGGAAATTCGACAAAGCTTTAAGTTTAAAATTGAAATTGTTTATTTTATTTAAGAGGTTTCGTCAATCTACTTAATACTTTTGAAGTTTGGTGAGTAAACATTGACGATAGACGGCTAGAGTGTTCACACCTTGAAGTTAAAGTCATCAGAACTTAGCTTGTTGGAATCAACTTTGGTAGTTAGCAAAACTTGACACTATACAAAAGTCCTTCAACATTACTGACAATTTAGTCACAAACCGAATTCTTCAACACTTACGTAATACTAAAACAGGTAAAACCACGCAAAAGAATAAAAAAAATACTTACAAAACAGACAAAAACACTCACATCACTTGCACTGCACCAAAAAGTTTTGATAACCTCAAAATTTTGACAGCTGATCAAATAGTAAACGGATTCGAACTTAATTTAAACAGTTTCTAATTACAAATATATGTTAGATGTATTTTATTACGTTATTCGGGCGTGTTTTGTTTGTTTGTTTGGAGCACACACGTCCGTTCCGCGCGGCGGGTGCTAGGCGACTGGTTTTTCGCCTTGACTCGAATGCTCGATTGGGTTAGGCTGCGTTTACGCAGGTGGCTTGGCTTGGGTGTTGTATGTAATGCTCGGGTTACACGAGGCTAGTTTTTGAAGCTAGGATAGCAAGCAGATCATACTAACCAGATGGCTTAGACAAATAGACGTTCTAAAGCTTATGAGAATCTTGTTGAAAGTCTTCGTAGAAATATGATAATCTGTAAAAGCGATAGCCACTTACTTATTCCCTCTGGTTTCACTCTTGCTAGTGTAGGTACGAAAATTATATAAACTAATTTGATTAGATTCTGGCTTTGCCGGATATACAAGGCTAATGTGTATAACGGACTGGTGTCCCAACTCCACGACCAAATTGTGTATTTTGCGTACGGGTGGGAAAATTATTTGATCCACCCAAGTTTCCCTAGAAAGGCCAGCAAATCTTTGGTGTTGCTGACGATCTTACGGAGAGTACCTGGGTTATTGAAGTACTTCGCCCTGTACAATGAAACCTCGGGGCAGTGTAGAAGCACGAGGGCTGCTATTTCGTCTTCCTCTATGCAGGCTGTTGACGACAAAAAGGTGTTTATTAAAAGAGCCATGTCCAGTGATGGCAGCTGTAACTGTGCGCAGCTGTAATTTGGTCAATAGTAGAAAGTGCTTCCTTGGCCTGCACTCATCATGGTCTAGCCATGGTTTGTGATGTTGTTCCCTGGTACGCGGCTATTAAATAACCCAGAATAGTAGAATTTGTGGGGGGCGATCCCCCAATCACTAATATTAGTATCCCGGGTTGATGGGGTTCTACATACTCAAAAATAAATAGAATTCCATGCTATTAGACTATCACATTCATCACCATCATACTCCTTATCCCAATTTATTTGTGTTCGGTGCAGCATGTCTTTGTCTTCCATACTTCTCTATTACTTTAGACTATCACATTAGCAAACTATATTTCTCACTCGTCTTAAAATGAAGATAATAATCTGTTTTAATGTCGAAGAATAATTGGCAGAATTAAATAAATGGCAGAGCGGCAGCAGGGTGCGCGGGTCGCGGCGAACATGGTGCTCGCGCTGCACCACCGAGGCAGTCACAGGTGCATTGGTACACCGGTTAACTGCAAGCTTGAAGCTTAACTTTAAAGAAGAGAGTAAAATAACAAACAGCTTTATTTCGGAACTTAAAAGTAATTCTGAGATTTAATCACATACAGGGTGTAAACAGACCCTTCAAGAAGCCGTCAACCAAGCATTCTGTACATCAAACTGAGGCCCTCTACGCAAAAATTATTGCTGGAAAACTACTTTTTTTTGGAGTGAAAAATCACGTTTTACGGTTAAACTCAATGTAGCACACTCAAAACATTGTGCTGGTGGATGCTTTGAATAGTAAACGGATCATGAAGGTATTTAAAGTAAAGTACATTAAAAACTTGTATTTAAAATAAAAAAGTTGGAACTTTGACCCCCAATATCTCCGTAACTAGAAGGTTCCCAGGTATGATCAAGAACAAAAAAATGATCGCAATGACGGGGAGAACGAGTGCCTTTCGGCTTCGTTAAGGGTCTTGTTACACCCTTTATACTTTCTTGACATTTTGGCAAATTAACTCTACCTATACCAATCTCTACCGATCAATCAATCTGCTACAAATTCAAAATGTTATGGTCGGCTTACCAACCGACCTTGTTACTAGACAGGAGTCATGCCAATAGGCCAGGCACCCTGGACAGGGAACTCCGTCAGTACACCTTACTGACGGGCTATTATAAAGGGCATAAATTTGACCCCCAATATCTCCGTAACTAGAAGGTTCCCAGGTATGGTCCAGAACAAAAAAGTTGTCGCAATGACGGGAAGAACAAGTGCGTTTCGTCTTTGTTAAGGGTCTTGATACATCATGTATTTACCACATCATGATAAAGATTAAATATTTTAAATATTTTCAGAAGATACTTATAAGACAGTTTCCCGAAACACCAGCCCTCCAACTTCTTCCTAGTAATTTAACTGGGGAGAAAAAGTGCAGAACAAACTCCCCAGCTACACATCTGCCTGTGAATACTTAGTTCGCTCGTTCATATCCGGCTCGAAGGACCACCTACAGCATATATAAATAAAATGTTAAAAACTAATTTATAAAATTAGTGAACAAGCATAATTATTATTTGTAACGTCGTTTACGTTACAAATAATAAAGGTTGCAAATGAAACCTCAAAAAAAAGTAAAAACAAAACTAATGCCCATAGACAAACAAATGGCCAGTCATTTATATCTTCGAATAGGTTGTATTGAACAAGTGCTACTTCGAATGAGGAAGAAGATGTACTAAAAATAAATCAATATATCCACATTATGTAACAACCTTTACTTAACACGGTTGCGAAGTGAGCCTTCGAAGTCTGAGCTTTTTAACAATTCAATAACATCCTTACTCAATACAACACACAAGCTAAACTCTACCTTATATTTTGGTAGTTAAGGACTGGATTTTCCTTGCTCCTTTCGTCGTTTTTACAAGACGATGGAAATAGCACTGTGCTTTTAAGAAACTAAGGTCGACTTTCAATTGAAGACTGTAATTTAGTTGCACAATGGAAATGCGACTGCGTCTTCTGATATATAAGGTAGTTTTTGGATTGTAGTTAGTTCTAGCCACAAAAGTTTGATATCCACCGCGTTATTACAAGCCTCCTTTGGTTTACCGACTTTAGAAAGAATGGTAATGAGTGTTACACGGTCGCTTTTCTATTTTTATGGCAATGTCGAAGGTCAGCTGTAGATGTGAGAACTTGTAATGTAGGTGTCTGGGTGAGATCGGGGACTTTCGGCTGGGTTCGGGTGGGTTCGGTTACAAAGTTAAGTTCTTTTTAGATTTTAGTATTTTTGAAAATAATTTGGGTGTTTTGTTGTTTCCTTAACATTGATTAAAACAGGTGAGAAAATGGCGTATTATTTCATATTTAAGTATTTAATTATTTAATTCTTGAATTTTTATTGAACTAGCGACCCGCACGGGTGCAATATATACATTTAAACCTTCCTAATGAATCACCGTTGCGTAGTTTTAAAGATCTAAGCATGCATAGGGACAGACAGCGGGAAGCGACTTTGTTTTATACTGTGTAGTGATTATATTGGAGGAGCTCGTGGCTAAATAATATCAGCCGCTCGGATCGATCTTTAGGTTAAGACGTGCTTGCCTAGGTTGGTCTGTGGATGGTTGATCATCTATTACATACCGAGTTTCCTCCGTGCCTCGCAAAGTACGTTAAGCCGTTGGTTCCGGCTGTCATTTGTAGATCTTTGACAGTCGTTACAGGTAGTCAGTGGCCCAAAAAGTCTGACAACCAGTCTTACCAAGGGGTATCGTATCACCTAGTACTAACTGGGTTGTGGAGGTCAGAGAGGCAGTCGCTTCATGTAAAATACTGGTATTCAGCTGCATCCGGTTAGACTAGAAGCCGACCCCAACATAGTTGGGAAAAGGCGGGCAGATGATTCTTGAATTAAGAGCGGTAACGTCTTACGGCATTTCATACAAATTTTCAAGTAATTTTGTTTCGAAATGACTGAAGCGATTTTAATGAAACTTCGTACACAAAGCAAGATACATAAGTCTAAAGATATGACAGAGAACTTTTCGAAAAAAAATCACTTGAAAGTTTGTATGAAATGCCACAAGACGTTAATGCTCTTATATTCGGACTTCATCTATCTTTTAACTGTTTGAAGCTTTGACCTTCTTCTTCTCAAATCGATGACCGGTTTTGTCCGAACAACCACCAACCATATTGACCGTAGCTACCTGGACAGTTCTGTCGTTTGCCTCATTCAAGTCCTGGAGGGTGCAGTTAGTTGTGCTGCACGGGCAGGAGAGAAGGTATGGCATATTCTGTATTGGGGCTCCACACTCGCATTGTCTGAAAAGGGTTGATTATACCCCATCTAGCCAAATTAGATCGGCAGCAGCCAATTTGAGCACGCAGTCTTTTCAAAGATTTCCATATCGGTCACAGAAGTTCATGACTAGCCCCCGTAGCATGACCACCGTAGACAAGGATTTCTTTGACGGAAGAATCGAGAAAATGACAGATAGTGCAAATAAATCTGTCATTGTGTCGACACAATCTGTCATTTTGTAGAAATCCTTGTCTACGGTGGTCATGCTACGGGGGCTGGTTACGATGGAGTGTGTGGCCTGTAAAAGTGTTTGTAAAAAAAATAATATACTAGGGACCCGCCCCGACTTCGCACGGGTGCAATATAGGAACTAGTCCATACTTCCATACTAATATTCTAAATGCGAAAGTAAGTTTGTTTTTTACGTTTTTACGAATAAATCACCGAACCAAACATCCCGAAATTTTGCATATACGTTGTCAGGTGTACAGAAACGGACATAGGGTACATTTCATCTCGAAAAAATGTACTGTTCCCGAGGAAAACAACAATAACGTTCTTATGATAACAGATGGCGCCACGTGTCTTTCGAATCATGATTGAATTATATTATTACAAGCAGAGTACAACCCGAATTGATTGTCAAATTCTAAATTAACGCGAGTGAAGCCGCGGCCAAAGCTAGCATACATATAAACCTTCCTCTTGAATCACTCTATCTATTGCTGAAAACTGCATTAGAATCCGTTGTGTAGTTTAAAAGACCTAAGCGTACAGACAGCGGGTGCGACTTTGTTTTATATTATACTAGCGACCCGCCCCGGCTTCGCACGGGTGCAATATATACATATAAACCTTCCCCTTGAATCACTCTATCTATTAAAAAAAAACCGCATCAAAATCCGTTGCGTAGTTTCAAAGATTTAAGCATACAAAGGGACATAGGGACAGAGAAAGCGACTTTGTTTTATACTATGTAGTGATAATTTTATATTATATAAAGATAAAGAAGTATTGATCATTTAATACCAACTTACGTAAGATAGTTTCATTTGGTCAGTACCAGTACAAGTTGGCCTCGTATTCTATTGCAATTCTATAGAATCCATGGTCTTCTAGACCAGCTCGAGGTCAAATTGTTACAAGCGGCTGACTGTACCTATAAAATGACAAAATTTAACCAATTAAACTTGTACTGTCACTTACGGGATATCTTCCGTGATTGTTCATTATTTTGAGCTCCTGATATTTCGACGCTGTTGCAAGCGCCATAATCGCGGGTTGACTGGAGATAATAATGAAGAATCATCCCGTAACAGTATAAGTTTAGTTGTAAATCGTTAAAGCTTCAAACAGTGTTCTAAGCAATTACTATTAATAAAAGAGTGAGGGAGTTGCCCATCCTAAAAGCCAAATCTTTTTGTATGAAGAAGCAGAGCAAGAAAATACTTTCGTATTTTAACTTTTTAACATCTCCTCTGTAACCCCCGAAGGGTTAAGCAAAGGTAGTTTGTATGGAACCCGCAGTGCGCGAGTCCAACTCGCACTTTTTTTTAGATAGAGTGTCTATCTGACCTCTACAACCCGGTTAGTACTTGGTAAAACAATACCGCTTAAAAATAGTTACGCTTTAAGGAATACCCCAAACTTTCGGTTAACTTTTACTATTTCTCTGATTTATAAGAAGGTAAGCTCCAAAGACTGCAAGATTGTGTGGCGGAATTTCGGTCTTCAAAGCAAGCCTTATCATTGGGAGATGCAATCGTTTTAAGACGTCTCGTGTGAATCTGTTTGTCTTATTCTAAAAACCTGTTGAGTGCAGTGACCTACGGAGTGGTTTCACAAGCGCAGCCAAAATTAGCGTTTTTCGGTTGCCATGAGGAGCTACCAGAATTTTAGGAGTTTTTGATTAATCAATCGGTTTTCGGTAACAATAAAATATCCGATAAGCAAATCAAGTATGTTGACTTGGCTCGCGAGGTTGTCGACATGTGGGATGTGGAATCAGCGATCATTCTGCCGATAGTTGTATCAGCCCATGGCTTAATTGCCAAGAGCCTCGACCAATACCTGAGGAGGCTCTCGTTAGGCAGCTGGATGGCTTGATTTAGAAAGCGGTACTCCTGGACACGGCTCGTATTGTAAGGCGGTTCCTCTCTCTGGAGCCCTGACCGCCGGTAGCTGGACCCTGTTCCCGATACCGGTGGGCTACTATTTTTTATATTTTTAAAAGTTTTTTTATTGTTTTTTATAAGGAATATTTAAAAATGTAATTGATTTGTATAAAAATAAATAAAGGAAATATCTGATATTTTAGAAAATCTTTACTCAATACTAATTGGGTTGTGGAGGTCAGATAGGCAGTCGCTCCATGTAAAATACGCGTATTCAGCTGCATCCGGTTAGACTGGAAGCCGACCCTAACATAGTTGGGAAAAGGCTAGACAGATGATGATGATTTTTGAAAATCTTTGTTCTAGACGTAGATACATCGTGGAATCATAGGTACAGAATATAAAATAAAATGAATATAATAATAAATAAAGAAGACATTAAGAGTAACTTTTGGTGCTCTACCTAGTAATTTGATAATAATATATCGATACACCGACCGCTTCAATGAGTCCTCCGCCTTGCCCCATCAAAGGCACATTAAGCGTCCACAAAGTCCTAACAATATCCCACAGGTTATGCTTTAAAATAACCATAATTGACGTAGGTATTACGATATTAATTGAACCAATACGTGATCATCAACCTTCAGAATATTCCATTTATATTGATACCTTCGCGAGGACTCATTAAAGGGGTCGGTCTATAGTATGTAATGGATGGCAACCCTACTAACTTTGTTTAACTTTAAAGGTCGATCCTTACAGCTGTTAATAGGCATTCAACCACGAGCCTGTCCTACCAACCTGAAAGAATTTATTCATATTCAATTAAATTCTGAACGAAACTTTAAACTTATTCGGACGAAATGGATGTCTTCCTTGAGAATTGGAAACAAGTATTTATTTACTTAAGGTTCACCCACAGCACATACACACACATACTAAATCATACGGTAATATTCTAATATATATGCCAATTACGGGTAAACACAATATTGTCAACAAAGACGCCAGATTACCGCTTAGTTGCTAACTTAAGTCTAGGGTGTACACGGTTGTTTCGGGAGGTTCCTGCACCGAATCGGGCGGGAGGAAACGCCCGGGTGTTTGCATTGTGAGGATCGTCCGGAGGACACGGTGCAGCACACTGTGGAGGTCTGCCCCGCAGCCCCGCTTGGGCGGAGCAGCGCAGTGTCCTCGTAGAGGCGATTGGCGGCGGCGACCTCTCGCGCCTGGCCCTGGTTCAAGCCATGGTCCGGAGCGAGAGGGAATGGGAAGCCGTCACCTCCTTCTGCGAAGCAGTCATGCTAGTGAAGGAGGTGGCGGAACGTGAGAGGGAAAGAGCCTCACGTCCCAGCCGCCGCGGGAGACGCCCTGGGCGTCGGGGGTCACGTGATGGCCCCCGGCCACCGTAGGCGCGGGCCTGTGGACGGCGAGTTATGGGCTAGCTCACCGTCCGGCCGTCTTATGATGACAGGCCGTGTCGACGGCGCGTTCGTGTTCCAGGCGCGCCTCAAAGAGATGTCAGCAACCACGTAGGGGTCCGCACGGGCCGATGCCTGCCAGGGCTGCGGGACTGTTCGAAAGAGATACCGCGGCCCTGGAACATAAAGGGCAAAGAAGGAACATGGATGGGTTTTAGTCAGTACAAGTCTGACATTCCCTTCCGCTCCGCCCAGAGCGGGGGGGTCATTTGATGAATTCCCATACTAAAAAAAAAAATTAAAAAAAAAAAAAAGTCTAGGGTGTACAATCGGTTAAGAAAATGGGAAAATGGGATATAAATTTTGTTACGAAGAAAATGAGAATCATTCATTCATTAAAAGTACAAAATTAAAAGTGAAATTTTGACTATGTTTCATTGGTGTGTAGGGAGGCCAAGATTCTTGATTTAAACTTCTACTTACGGTCATTAAATATATCTGCTTCGGGTAAGGAAGGAATGAAGGGAGGCCTCTACCCAGCAGTGGGACATTGTGGGCTAGCTATAATATAATAATTAAATTCTAAAACAAATACAACATTCCATTACTAGAAAAAATCAAAGAAAAACTGTACAAATCTTTCTTTTTAAAAGGAAAAAACGGAACTCAAACTCAAAGCATTTACTTCAATTAGACCATCACAGGCACTTTTGAATGTCAAATAAAACAAAAAAAAAGCGAAGCTACAGTCACAGTCACAAGGCATAATAGCTTGAGAAAGTACTGTAGTTGCACATTCCAAAGCGTAGATCTCTATGGAGAAGAATGGGCAAGAAACTCCATGGTCACTCTTTTAAATCAAAATATTGTTACAAAATCTTGGTTACATCGTTCATGTTGAGATTATACATATATGTGAGAACGATGTAGAAAGACGTGCACATTAAGAACTCTTATAGGATCACTCGCGTGTCTGTCTGTCACGTTCTCGTCTACTACGATGGAACAGAACTCTTCATCCGCGACTCCAATTCTCACTTGGTCGGTTTTTTCTAGAATAACTTAATTTAAAAATATTCAAGTTACACTAAAACCTTGAACTTTAAGATTTACTGAAAACACAAACAGATTTGCATATATATTTGTGGGACCTGTCCCTGATACAGAGGTGGATGCAGCTTCATGTTAGCGCCTCGCCTCGTATTACATAATGTTTTAACTCAATATTGTGTATTCTTTTAATTCTTTTGTTTAATTTTATACTTGTTTTAATTTAATTTGGTTAAATAATTGTAGTGTGTAATTTTATTTTTGTGTATTTAATGTGATTTTAATTTTATAATTTTTATATGGACTATGTCAGAAATAAATAAATGATAATAAATGATAATAATATAATTTTCTGATCCTCAAGGGGCTGTAGGTTTCAACCTCAAACGATTTAAATATGCACCATTCGTAGAAACGGCGTATTTGTGTTTAGTACAGTACAAACATTAAGTTAGTGTTCATAGCGCCTACTGGAAATGTAATAGCAAAAGCTTGTCGACACGTGTTCATATTTTCTTTGCTCCTGTGTTTCGTGTAGGTTGTTTAGTTAATTTAAATTAAAGTATGAAATTTCCGATTTGTATGGACGATGAAAGTGAAAAGTGATATTTCCATACAATTCTTTTTTTTTTTTTAAACGTCTGAACTTATGATTATGATGCAATTGCAAACTATAGTTAGAGCGAAAAAAGCTGCGCTGCACTGCCTATCTAAAATGCTCAAAACACAGTCTATAACAAAAATATAACTACTTGAAGTAGTGAAACCGACAGCACATTGAAACTGGTGTTTTGACACACTACCCTATGAGATAATATGCAACTACTAGTACGGTTTTTTTTAATCTAAAAGGTAAGTAATTTAACAATTAATCAAATAAAAATGGAATTAGGAAAAAATATAACTAAACGTCAAAGTTACAAACAGAACAAAATGTGAGAAAAAAACGGCAATTTCATAGTTAAACACCTATTATTAAGTTGCTCAAGATAACCTTTAGTTCCTATTCTTTGTGTGTTTTTAACTAGTTGAGATTTTTAACTGATAAAGATGCTTAGTATGTTTTAGTTCATCAAATAGAAATTCCTTTGGTCGAGGTACCTACTTTTTGATTATGTTTTCGGCTCTTTTGTTGTCACACGCCAACACGTTAGGACTAAAACTTTTTGACTAGGCGCAGACACGGATACGTCCTGCCAGGGCTGCGGGACTGTTCGAAAGAGATACCGCAGCCCTGGAACACAAAGGGACAAGAAGGAACATGGATGGGTTTTAGTCAGTACAAGTGTCATGACACTCCCTTCCACTCCGCTCAGAGCAGGACGGGGCATTTAATGATTTCCCATCCTAAAAAAAACAAAAAAAAAAGACACGGATACGTCCGCAAGCGACGGAGGCGGCCGGCTGTCGTCGCATCCGTTCGTATCATTTCCGATCCGTTATGTGGAAATCATCCTATAGGCCTATCCTACTATCACAAAGCTCTCACATTGTTACTAACCCCTTCTAGTAACCTATTCATAGCCTAGGTACAATCTAGCCGCACACACTTCATCACAAACACCATCCAACCTTACATTCTACACAATTAATTAGAGATTCTACCCCCATCCACCCCCTCCCATCCTCCGACCTCGCCTAGTTACGTAACCTGGTGTCCCGGCCCGGGATCGCTGCATTGATTGCACTGGCGCACTGCAGATGCGCTAGATGTAATGTTGCGTTGTAGGGATGGGACGTGTTGTGGGCCGGGATGTCGATAGTGACCTCGCCCTGACAAGAGTTGTTGAAGAACTTCCGTGGTATATACGAAACGTTGTTATTAATTTGCAAGGCATAATTAAAAAACAAACCATTTTCGAGTCATAGGTATATCTTAGGTGTACTTTGGTTTTTGTAGTTTTTTTTCGTTGCCCCGCACTTTTATTTTCTTCTGTATCGTGGGTAAGTTTACAAACATTTAAACTCACATACACAAACAGCCAGACCCGGAACAACTATTTATAGGCCATACAAATATTTGTTCCGTGCGGGAATCTAACCCGCGACACGCAGCGCAGCATTCAATCGCTTAGCCACTGTTACGTAATTATGTATTAATCCTATCTTACTTCCATCTAATCCTACTATCCTTATTCCTTACTATATATAATATTACAAATGCAAAAGTAAGTTTGTTTGTTACCTTTTCACACCTAAACCGATCATCACTGAACGGATCATTCTTAAATTTTGCATATACGTTGTCAGGTGTACAGAAACGGACATAGGGTACCTTTCATCCCGAATAAAAGTACTGTTCCCGAGGAAAAAATCAATAACGTTCTTAAGATAATAGATGGCATCACGTGTCTTTCGAATCATGATTCAATTATATTATTACAAGCAGAATACAACCCGAATTGATTGTCAAATTGCAAATGAGAGTGAAGACGCGGGCAAAAGCTAGTAAAATTATAAATGCGATAGTTTGTGACGATGGATGGATGTTTGTTACTCTTTCACGCAAAATACAATGACCGGATTTGGATGAAATTTGGCACACAGATAGATTATAACCTGGATTAACACATAATATATTTTTTATCCCGGTAGTACGATCCCGCGGGACAGTTACCGAACTCCACGCGGGCGAAACCGCGGGCTTAGCTAGTCTCAATTAAATTAAAGATACCTACCATAGATCCACTATAGACAGGCTATCAGAAAAAATCCCAGTGATACTTTAAAATCCCAGTGATACTTTAAAATCCCAGTGATACTTTAAAATCCCAGTGATACTTTAAAATCCCAGTGATACTTTAAAATAAAATTGACATTTGACGCCTTATACTTGTACCGTATTCAATCGGCTCTTGCTGGCTGGCTTTTTAATCATATTAATTCATTTATTAGTTGTTCTGTGTATGGGTGACCACCCATTACATGCCGAGTTTCCTCCGTACCTCGGAAAGCACGTCAAGCTGTTGGTCCCGGGTGTCATTTGTAGATCTTTGACAGTCGTTAGGTAGTCAGTGGCCCAAAAGTCTGGCAACCAGTCTTACCAAGGGGTATTGTATTACCCAGTACTAACTGGGTTGTGGAGGTCAGATAGGCAGTCACTCCATGTAAAATACAGGTATCCAGCTGCATCCGGTTAGACTGGAAGCAGACCCCAACATAGTTGGAAAAAGGTTAGACAGATGATGATGATGATGATTTATTTATGCAACTGAAACTTTATCTATCAATGAAAACTTGGACAAACAAACAGACAGACGGAGATGACTTTTTTTAAATTATTTGCCTGTCACTTTATTTGATATCTGTTATTTATCGAGTGTTTTTTTCGTTTATCTTTAATGTGAAACAGTATCGAAGCTTTCTTAAAAATAACAAGTGGTCTTAAATCTATCTAGCGGTAGAATATAAGGTTGTCATACCTAGCTTTATGTATGTTATTTTGTGAAAGGTTATTCAACGTATTCTCTATTCCGTTCAGCCGCTTTCTAGTTAGCAGTAGCTAAACAAACAAACATCTGAATTTAGAAACAATAATAATATTAGTTCGATAGTTTAGATTAGCATTAGGCTTTGTTATTAATTAACTTTTTGTTGTTGTTATTCATAGTTTTACTAGCTTTTGACTGCGATTTCGCTCGCGTTTAGAATTTGACAACCTACTGGTGTGAAATATACTTTATGAACTATTTTTATACCTACCAAATATACATAAAACATTTCATAAAAATCGGTCGAGCTGTTTTGGAGAAGTGCGACCACAAACACCGTGACACGAGATTTTTATATATGTTACGGCTACAAGCCGAAGTACGGTTTTACCTAGTTCTAGCCGGCTAAACCTAGGTGCGGCCGGTAACAGTTGTGTATCCTTTTTATTGCTAGGACACACCGACCAAATGGATTAGGTTAGATTAGGTTAGAACTGTGACCAAACGCGCGCGAGCCGAGCGAGCGCAGCGAGCGGTGCCGCGGCAACAGCCGGCGAGCGCTACATCCACTGGTTGCATGTTCTAACCGAAGATAAGTAGGATACATCTAAGTTTAACCGGCTGCGCCAGCTAAAACTAGGTGTAGCCGCACTTCGGCAAACTGTTTCTTTATTTTTTTGTAGTTTGTACGTCTGGTAAAATCAGCGCTATACATTCACACGATAAGTTAAAATAATTATAGCCAATCAGAGAGTTTCCAGCCAGAGAGCCGAGTAGTGCCTCAAATGTCGTCATAGACAAAAATAGACTATCGATAGAACATCACTACGCGTCCTGTTTACGTCATCGCTTTTCCTGACCCCGTGGCATCTAACGGTGAATCTAATCAAATCTCTTCTGATTCCAAACGAAACCTTATCTACCTGCAATACAGTTCAATATCGCTTAACATATATTGGTTCAGGAATAACTTTTAATGTAAATGAGACCTTTGCCATAATAACTAGGGTTTATATTCCCGTGGCAGATATTATGCATTCAGTGGGTTGTATGAAAACGTAGACGTTTTAATTTTGCTTTAGGTTATTTCAGAAATAGAGAATGGTGGTCTTTAGTTAGAATGTCAGATGTGGAGTTTTACATTGCATGGCGAGCAGCTTTAATAAAAAGTGTATCAAGACCCTTAACAAAAGTGTATAAAGGCACTTGTTCTTCCCATCATTGCGATATTTTTTTTCTTCTAGACCATACCTTTTTTTTTTTTTTAGGATGGGAAATCATCAAATGATCCCCCCTCCGCTCTGGGCGGAGCGGAAGGGAGTGTCAGACTTGTACTGACTAAAACCCATCCGTGTTCCTTCTTTGCCCTTTGTATTCCAGGGCCGCGGTATCTCTTTCGAACAGTCCCGCAGCCCTGGCAGGCATCGGCCCGTGCGGACCCCGACGTGGTTGCTGACAACTCTTTGAGGCGCGCGTGGAACACGAACGCGCCGTCGACACGGCCTGTCGTCATAAGCTTTAATGAAAAGTGTATAAAGGCACTTGTTCTTCCCATCATTGCAATCATTTTTTTCTTCTAGACCATACCTGGGAACCTTCTAGTTACGGAGATATTGGGGGTCAAAGTTCGACCTTTTTTTCTAAATACCTGTTTTGAATGTAACATTTTTACTTTAAACACCTCCACGACCCACATAGTATTCAATTTATCAGCACAATGTCTTGAGTGCGATACATTGAGTCCTACCGCAAAACGAAATTTTTCACCTCAAAATAAAAAGTCGTTTCTCAGCAATAATTTTTGCTGTACATCATTCTTGGTTGACGGCTTCATGAAGGGTCCGTTTACACTCTGTAGAAAACTGGTATAATGGCTTCTTTGCCACTTCTTTTCATATAAATTTATAGGTTAATTTACATTTTTAAACCATTTTAGTTGCGAAATACGACTTAATTTTGTAAAGAAACTGCTCCAAGTAAAGCTAATTAAGACATTTTAATAAGTACCTACGTATTCTTGGGTCAAAGTAAAATTATTAATCTTTTGGGATCAATAAATATGGTAAATTGGGTAATTTAATTGAATATATTATGTCAGAATGATGTAGAAAAACGTGCAAGTTCCAGAGTAAAAAGATATAATCAACAATTAAAATATAAAATAAACCATGGATGCCATAAAAGTGGTGGATTATAGCCCATTCCCTTTCATAGAGAGGAGGCCTGTGTCCCAGCAGTGGGAACATTATAGGCTGACTATGCTTATGCTATGCCATAAAAGTAAAGCATGTTATTTTGTTGGGATTTAGCCGATTCCCGAGTGTGGCAAGCGAATTTTCGATAATTTTTGAATGCAGATTAATTTCTTTTTAATATAAAGGAATGTTATCTTTGAGTAAAATTTTCTATCTTCAGTATTTAGAGTACTTTCCCTCCAGGTGGCGTTTAAAAATATCACCCTGTATATTATTTTTGTGATAACAAATTTACATTTGCAGTTGGAGAATTGAAAGTGACGTATGTATGGCAGAGTATTATTTAAACTGCAAAATTAAATTTGTTCTTCAATCTGACTTATCTTTTTTAAGAGCTTATGAAGACAGAGACCTGATTTCCGTGATGGACAAATCATCAACGTATTGATTTGTACGGATCCGACTTCGAAGCCAGGTGGGCCGCTGCAGGTACAACTTGGTCCAGTACGGGTATTCCGATAAACCTGAGTGCGACTGCGGAGTCTCATCACAAACCATGGCACACCTCCTGACCTGCTCTTTGTGCAACTCCAACTGCACTTTAAGGGGCCTGTCCGAAGCTACAAGCTTGTCGCCCAAAAAAAATGTTTACGAGCCATATACGGGATTCCATCTGATGAATCATGTCAACCATTATTTAAAAGGCTTGGTTTGCTACCCTTACCTTCATTATATTTTTATGGAGCATTTATGTTTGTTAGGAAATATAAAGGATTGTTTAAAACAGCAGAGGAAAAAGTTCTCGAAATCGCCGTGATCAAAGAAACACGTGATGTAGACTTGTACTAGATGAGCTCCCTAGGTTAGCAAAATCTGGGGTGCGTTGTCAGAATTCCTCCTCGTGTGCCCGATGGCTGCCGGTCCCTCTCGATACGTCGGGAGGGAATAGCAGCTGCCGGGCCGGTGCACCCTGGGCGTGGGCAGTATCCTTCCCCGAGGAATGGGAAGAGATTCTTATTCCTTGGGGAATGTTACTGTCCATGGCTAATATTCTGACATGGGAGGGGTCCGTTTTGGACCAAGGGGGCGTTGCTCCGCGTGACCCTCTGAAAAGCAGAGGGCACAGCGGAGTAGCAAGGGCGGGCTCGGTGTGCACTTACCCTGCCTCCGAGCAGACAGTGAAGGACGCAGTCGTTCACTGTCCCCGTCGATATCGTAATCCCACCGTCGAAGTGTCGTGGATCACGTCTCGCGGCTTCGATTGGGACCGAGGGTCTTGGCTTAACCGCCCGGACCGCGAGGTAGAAAACCTCTATAAAAAGTTACCCCGAATCTCAAGCGGCGGCGCACCGCGAGGAGATGTATGGCTGACGGGTTCCTATGGAAAATCAGTTGCTAGTGCGAACCACTGCCGGGCCTGGCTATGGCTTATCTGGGTACAGGGGGCACTGCCCAGATGGACTCTTTATTTCCCCCATACTCGTGGGAACAACATGGAAAATTGTTTAAAAAAAAAAAAAAAAAACGGCCGATAACGGCGAAGCAAAGGAGGGGAGGGATGCGGGGTCGGAGTCCGGCGCCGCATCCAGCGATGTGAGCGCGGGAGGCTCAGAGAGCTCCCGGCGCGGGAGGCCCGGGACCACTACGGTGAACGGGAAGTTCTTCCGCAAGCGGTCCTGGCCGGAGGGCGACCAAGGGTCGTCATCGGAGGGAGAGCTGGCCTCGGCTCGCAAGATCCCCACCAGTAAGCGAGGAGGGATCCGCGGCAAGGGGAGAGGCCTCTCTGCTGCCGAGAGGTCGGCGCGGCTTGCCGAGGAGGGGCGCCACCCGGGGGTGGCCGGTCGCGGGGTGGCCCGTTCGGGCTCCTCTGGCGACGAGGTGGGTGCAGACGGCGGCTCTGAGGCGGAGCGTAAGGCCGGTTTCGCGAAGGAGGTGGAGGCGGCGCTGAGGGCTGTCTCTTATAAACAGAAGCCCTCCACCAGGCATAAGGCCATGCCTGCAGCGATCGCCTCCATCATGGCGTCAGCGGAGGCCAGATATGGGGGGCCCCCGTCAAACGAAGTGGCCAAACTGCGGGCGGAGGTCGCTCGCCTGACGGCTGACACGGAGCTTCTCCAAGAGGAGAACAGGAAGCTCCGAGCAGACTTGGCCGGTCTGCGCGAGGCCGGCCCCCGCAAGGCGCCCCAAAATGGGGGCCAGCAGCGACCAAGCCAGCCCGTGCCCGTGCCGGTTGAGAACCAGGTCCTGAACCTGGTTCGGCAGGAGCTGGCTGCCTTCCAGGCGCGGTTCTCCGTCCTGGAGGGCATTGTCCTGCGCCCCCCCCTAGCGGCAAACAGGGCGTCCCCGGGCCCGAGGGTAGCCACATATGCGGCTGCTGCGGCCTCCGCACCGGGGTCGTCTGGCCGGCCCTCCGGCAGGGTTGCGTCGGCCCCCGAAGGGCCGGCTCTGGCGAAACCGGCTCCGGCCAAGAAGGCGGCAGCCCTGAGGCAGGGCAAGGTGGCGGCCCAAAAGAAGGGCAAGGCGGTGACTGTGCCAGCGCCAGCCGCGAGACAGCTGCCACCGCCGCCCCCCCCGCCCCCTAAGCCTTCTGCGGCCGAGACCGGGTGGCAGGTGACCGGAGAGAGGACGAGGGAGCAAAAGGCGGCCAAAAAGGCCAGGAAGCGGCAGCGCAAGCGCCAGCAAAAAGAGCGGAGCGTCGCGGCAAGGCTCAGCGCCCCGAAGACCGCAGCTGTAGTGATTACACTACAGCCGGACGCGGAAAAGAGGGGCGTGAGCTACCGCGACGTGCTCGCTAAGGCGAGGGCGACGGTAAATCTTGGGGAGCTCGGGATCACCGGGGGCCTCCGCCTCAGAGTCACCGCGACGGGGGCTCGAGTGCTGGAGATCCCCGGCGAAACCCGTGGCTCGTCCGCGGACGCTCTGGCAGAAAAGCTTAGAGCGTCCCTAAATGCGGACGAGGCCCGAGTGTCCAGGCCCGTCAAATGCGCAGATCTGCGCATCATGGGTCTGGACGACTCGGTGACCGAGGAGGAGGTGGTGGCCGCCGTCACCAGGACCGGTGGGTGCCCTGCTGAGCAGGTCAAGGCAGGCACCTTACGTCCGGACCTGTCGGGCATGCGAACCGTAACGGTAAGCTGCCCTGTGACGGCGGCGAAAGCCATTGTGGAGGGCCGAAGGCTCTTGGTGGGCTGGGTTTCGGCGCAGGTTAAGCTGCTGGAACCCAGACCTCTGAGGTGCTTCCGCTGCCATGTGGGGCACCATGTGTCGGTCCGGTGCACCTCGGAGGTGGACCGCAGTGGCCTATGCTTCCGCTGCGGCCAGCCCGGTCACAGGGCCGCGGCTTGCTCCGCCGCGCCGCACTGCGCTGCATGTGCGGCAACCGGCAAGCCGGCCGATCACCGGGCAGGGAGCAAGGCCTGCGGTACACCCGCCAAGGCCAAGGCCAGGGGCAACGGAAGGCCCTCCACCTCCACCGCCAAAACCCCCACCGTCGCCATCACCGCAGCCGCCGCCACTGTCGCCGCCGCGGCCGCCACTGCTGCAACTTCTGCAGCGGGGCCCTCGCAGGGGGCCCGGGAGGGGGCTGAAATGGAGTGCCAATAACGGCCCCATTACGCCTTCTCCAGGCGAACATCAACCACTGCGCCTGCGCTCAGGATCTGTTGATCCAGAGCATGGCGCAGTGGTCGATTAACATCGCCGTGGTCTCTGAGCCGTACTTTGTCCCGCCCAGGGATGACTGGGTGGAGGACCTTAGCGGCTCAGTGACCATAATTGCGTCGGCCGCCGCCGGTACCCCGACCCTTGAGAGTGTCAGGAAGGGTCAGGGGTGCGTAGCAGCACGGTTCGGGGAGATCGTTGTAGTGGGAGTCTACTTCTCTCCGAACCGAACTCTCGCCGAGTTCCACAACTCCCTCAGGGAGTTGAGTGTCGTCATCGGGAGCCATTCTCTCCCCGTGCTTGTGCTCGGGGACTTCAATGCCAAGAACTTGGCTTGGGGTTCTCGTTACACGGATGTGCGGGGTAGGATGGTGGAGGACTGGGCACTGGAGACAGGCCTGGTCGTCCTAAATCGGGGTTCTGTCCCCACGTGCGTGCGGATGCAGGGTGAGTCGGTGGTGGACATATCGTTCGCTAGCCCCGCCCTGTCGCCGCGTGTCGTTGACTGGCGCGTCATGGAGGGGGTGGAGACCTATTCCGACCACCGGTACATCCGGTTCGACGTCTCCACTCAGACTTCAAGCGCGCCGGTCCTACAGGCCCCGAGTGGTCCGCGATGGGCGCTGAAGCAGCTGGACCGGGAGCTCCTCCTGGAAGCCTCGATCGTGCAGGCCTGGGTGTCATCACCGGCCAGGCCTGCCGACATCAACAACGAGGCGAGTTGGTTCCAGGAGGCCATGTCCGAGATTTGCGACGTGGCAATGCCCCGAGTTCGGCCAGGAAGCGCCCGACGTCAGGTGTACTGGTGGTCGCGAGAGACGTCTTTGCGTGAGGCGTGCGTTGCCGCGCGGCACCGGTACGCCAGGCATCGCAGGCTCCGCATCCGCCCTCCGGATGCGGCAGCCATTGAGGCGGAGCTTTACGAGGGGTACAGAGCGGCGAAGACCGCCCTCCAAGAGGCTGTCCGGCGGGCCAAGAACCTGGCCCGCGAGGAGATGCTGGAGTCTCTGAACGGAGATCCGTGGGGGCGCCCTTACAAGATGGTGCGGGACAAACTCCGCACCCGGGCCCCCCCCGCTGACGCAGAGTCTCCGGCCTGAGCTCGTGGAGGACGTGGTGAGCGCTCTGTTCCCTTCGCGAGGGAGGCATCCTCCCCCGCCTATGGCTCCGCCGCCGCTTGCGGTGCCGGACGCGGACCACACCGATGACGACGTTCCGGAGGTGACTGGGGTAGACCTGGGAGTGGCGGTACGCAGGCTGAAGGCCAGAAATACCGCCCCGGGACCCGATGGCTTGCCTGGCAAAGCCTGGGTCCTGGCCTCTGAGGCTCTCGGGCCCCGACTGGAAGGGCTCCTAAGCGCATGCTTGGAGAGAGGCCAGTTCCCGCTTCGTTGGAAGACGGGGAAGCTGGTCCTCATCCGGAAGCCAGGGCGCCCTGCGGACTCTCCGTCCGCATACCGGCCCATCGTGTTGCTCGACGAGGTGGGCAAGCTCTTTGAAAGAGTTATTGCTAACCGCCTCGCCGGGCACCTCGCGGGGATGGGGCCGGATCTTGCGGAACACCAGTTTGGTTTCCGCAAGGGGCGCTCGACGGTGGACGCCATCATGCGCGTGAGAGCCCTCACGACGGGGGACGCGGTTTCCCGGGGCGGGGTCGTATTGGCGGTGTCTCTTGACATCGCCAACGCCTTCAACTCCATGCCCTGGAGCTGCATTGGGGAGGCACTCCGGTATCACCGGGTGCCGACCTACCTTCGTCGTGTGGTCGGGGATTACCTGACGGATAGGGCCGTCATCTACCCCGGTCGGAGCGGAGAATGGAACCGGCGAGAGATGTCGTGCGGTGTTCCACAGGGATCGGTTCTGGGACCGGCCTTGTGGAACATCGGTTACGACTGGGTGCTGCGCGCCGACCTCCCTAGCGGCGTCAGCGTAGTCTGCTACGCTGACGACACGCTGGTACTGGCACAAGGGAGGTCGCACGAGGCGGCGGCCGAAAACATGATACGCGGGGTTGCGATAGTCGTGGAGAGGATCCGGCAATTGGGTCTCGAGGTGGCATTGCACAAGTCCGAGGCCATGTGTTTTCATGGGCCTCGGAATGCGCCACCGTCGGGATCCCTACTGACGGCAGGAGGGGTTTCCATCGGCGTCGGGTTGACGCTGAAGTACCTGGGACTCGTCCTTGACAGCCGGTGGAACTTCGTGGAGCATTTCCGACGTTTGGCCCCCAAACTGGAACGGACCGGGGCTGCCTTCAAGCGGCTCCTGCCCAACCTGGGGGGTCCAAACGCCTCCTGCCGGAGGCTCTACGCGGGGGTCGTGCGGTCCATGGCCCTTTACGGGGCCCCGGTGTGGGCGCGTTCTCTGAGGCGGCAAGCCGCCCGCTACCTGAACGCGCCCCAAAAGGGGATAGCCCTAAGGCTAGTCCGGGGGTACCGCACGATCTCCGGTGAGGCGGCGAGCCTCCTTGCCGGATTGCCGCCATGGGATCTGGAGGCGATAGTCCTCGCACGCCTTCACGAATGGCGCGCGGAGGCACTACGTCGGGGGGAAACTCCGCTGCCGCGGCAAATCACCGCTCGGCGGACAGACCTCCGGCGCGATCTCATGGTGACATGGAGAGAGCGACTGTCGCAACCCCGTGCAGGGCACGCCACCATAGTGGCGATAAGTCCCCTCTTTGAGGAGTGGCTAGAGAGGCGCCACGGCGCCCTCACCTTCCGCCTGACGCAGGTCCTCACCGGACACGGTTGTTTCGGGAGGTTCCTGCACCGAATCGGGCGGGAGGAAACGCCTGGGTGTTTCCACTATGAGGATCGTCCGGAGGACACGGTGCAGCACACTGTGGAGGCCTGCCCTGCTTGGGCGGAGCAGCGCCGTGTCCTCTTAGAGGCGATTGGCGGCGGCGACCTCTCGCGCCCGGCCCTGGTTCAAGCCATGGTCCGGAGCGAGAGGGAATGGGAAGCCGTCACCTCCTTCTGCGAAGCAGTCATGCTAGTGAAGGAGGTGGCGGAACGTGAGAGGGAAAGAGCCTCACGTCCCAGCCGCCGCGGGAGACGCCCTGGGCGTCGGGGGTCACGTGGTGGCCCCCGGCCACCGTAGGCGCGGGCCTGTGGACGGCGAGTTTTGGGCTAGCTCGCCGTCCGGCCGTCTTATGACGACATGCCGTGTCGACGGCGCGTTCGTGTTCCACGCGCGCCTCAAAGAGATGTCAGCAACCACGTAGGGGTCCGCACGGGCCGATGCCTGCCAGGGCTGCGGGTCTGTTCGAAAGAGATACCGCGGCCCTGGAACACAAAGGGCAAAGAAGGAACATGGATGGGTTTTAGTCAGTACAAGTCTGACACTCCCTTCCGCTCCGCCCAGAGCGGGAGGGGTCATTTGATGATTTCCCATCCTAAAAAAAAAAAAAAAAAAAGGTTAGCAAAATCTAATAAAAGCTGTCTGGCTAGGTGTGTGCGTTTTTATAGTAAATTCTCTAATATATAAAAATATTAAATTGCAGGTTATTCAAAATTAAAGTATAAAGGGTGATAATAGACCCTTAACACATCCGAAAGGCACTTGTTCTCCCCGTCTTTGCGATTATTTTTTGTTCTAGACCATACCTGGGAACCTTCTAGTTACGGAGATACTGGGGGTCAAAGTTCCTTCTTTTTCACAAGTTTTTTTTTTAAATACATGTTTTTAATGTATTTTTTTTACTTTACACACCTCCACGACCCCCGTACTATTCATCAGCACAATGCGTTGAGTGCTTTCCATCGAGTCCTACCTTAAAACATGATTTTTCACCAAAATGAAAAAGTCGTTTCCCAGCAATAATTTTTGCGTAAAGTTACTTAGTTTGATGTACAGAATGCTTTTTTGACGGCTATGTGAACGGTCTGCTTACACCCTGTATAAATGGCTGAATGAAAATAATTTCTATAGTACCTGATTTTTTTTTACCATAAATTAAAATGTATATAAATTCAAATTTGTTCATTCGTGTATGACTCATATGCTATAATAACACCTCTGTATACCACGTTTAACGCAAATAAAAAAAAAACATGGCGCCACCACCAACGCCGTCGATGCGTCTGAGTTCAGGTCGAAACAAATTTAAAATAGTTATAATTTTATATTTATTAATAATTTTTTAATATTGATTATTCAATTCAATTCAATTTATTTATATGTTCAATTATGTATATATATTGAATTTAAATGTATTTTAATTTTATAATAATGGTTAAATTTTATTTTTAAATTTGATTACGGACTTTTTACATTGTATATTTTTATTTGACGAAAAATGATTGTATTAATTTAATTTAAATTATATTTTGTGTACTACTTAGTTATAATATTATTGCGTGGTGTGTATTAAAATTTGTCTCTGATTATTTGATCTAAAACTAACATTATTTTTAAGTGTACTTGCTAACTAAATTATGGATCGTTGTGTCTGATGCAAATAAATAATATATATATATAAATTTAATTATATAACTCTTTTTTTTTTAGGATAGGTAATCATCAAATGACCAGCTCTGGGCGGAGCGGAAGGGAGTGTCAGACTTGTACTGACTAAAACCCACCCATGTTCCTTCTTTGCCCTTTGTGTTCCAGGGCTGCGGTATCTCTTTCGAAC
Organism: Noctua fimbriata; assembly: GCA_905163415.1. Lineage (NCBI taxonomy): Eukaryota > Metazoa > Arthropoda > Insecta > Lepidoptera > Noctuidae > Noctua > Noctua fimbriata. Next base: position 10,504,545 of record LR990948.1, on the reverse strand, counting down.
AGTCCCGCAGCCCTGGAACAATTATTAAATAACCCTAGGAATCATTGATACGGAAAAGAAGAAGAAGACCGCTGAGCGAGCGATCATCGCGGCGCGGGTGGTGCGTAATGAAAGTGTTCTGTACGTGCGTGGGTGTGTGCGTGTGTGTGTGCGATAACCCGGCTATCGGATAACTCGGCTATCGACGCACTCTTGAACAGGGCATCCTACAATCCATTTACTAATTACCTACGTCTTCACTTGAAGCACATCACGATTGTGATCTTTATAACACGCTTTTGTTAGCTCCACCTTTTTTTTTTTTTTTGTTAGCTCCACCTGTAACTGAATAAGAGGATCTCGTGGTTAAATAATAACAGCCGCTCGGATCGATCTTTAGGTTAAGCCGTGCTTGCCTAGGTTGGTCTGTGGATGGGTGACCACCCATTACATACCGAGTTTCGTCCGTGCCTCGGAAAGCACGTTAAGCCGTTGGTCTCGGGTGTCATTTGTAGATTTTCGACAGTCGTTACAGGTAATCAGTGGCCCAAAAGGTCTGACAACCAGTCTTACCAAGGGGTATCGTATTACCTGGTACTAACTGGGTTGTGGAGGTCAGAGAGGCAGTCGCTCCATGTGAAATACTGGTATTCAGCTGCATCCGGTTAGACTGGAAGCCGACATAGTTGGGAAAAGCCTAGGCAGATGATGTCCTGTTACTATGTAAAAAAATCATAGAAGTTAAAGACTGTTCCTGGTTTCCGATTGAACTGTAACATTATTGGTTAGCTAAGTGACGTCATTTTAAATCCAAGATGGCGGACTCCCAAAGATGGCGGACTAGTTATTTTTTTATGCGTTCCTATGATATGTTATCAAATGAAAGGGTTTGCTGAGAAGAATACGAGAAATAAAATGACGTCACTCTAACACGTGTTTTTTTGTATTTTTTTTAACTATTATATTTTATTAATTTGTTTAGTTTAATTTAATTCCATGTTACTCTTTATCAGAAAACCAATTAATGTCAAATCATATTACAACATTGTTGTATTCATTGTCGAATTATGTTGTACAAACCGAGACATTGAATTTATGTTTTTTTCTTTTGAAATTTAACAGTACTAATGTATTTGTACAGCATGACAGAACACCTGTGTTCCATGAAGGGTTAGGCAAACTCAAACTTAAACTTAAACTCAAATTATTTATTTGTGAAACATAGGTACTAAGATCTAATTCGAATGTGAGAATCGCTATGTTTAACCTAATAGGCACACAAATTTCGGATATTAAATTTTTTTTTTTTTTTTTTTTATTAAATTCAAATTATTATTGGAATTAAATTAAATACCATAAATCATTCTAATTAAATAAAATACTAATAATCACCCTTAGATATAATTTATCTTAAATAAATCGGACATTTGACTCACACAACGACATAACTAATTATTATTTATTTATTAATTGTCTGTTAAGAATTCACCAATGGAATAGTACGCTTTTTTAACCATAAAGTCTGTTAGCATTCTTTTGAATTTGTTAACATCATTCTCAACGCTTATAGTCGTGGGTATCATATTATAGATTTTTGGAGCCATTCCCATAAAGCTTTTTGCGTATAATGCTGTCTCATGAGGCATAGCGTGAATTTTGTCCCGGTGACGTTTACTAGTTAGGGTTTTAAATAAACTTAAGTGTTTTTTAACGAACATTGCTACTACAAATACGTATAGAGATAGAAAAGTCATTATTCTTAGGTCAATGAAGTGTGGTCTACAACTATCAGTAGTTTTTATTTAGCACACTGCTCTTAAACACTTTTTTTGTGCCTTAAACACTAGCTCTCTATCTGATGAATTTCCCCAGAACATTATGCCATAGCGTAATGTAGAAGACACGTATGCATGACATATCATGCATACGCACTAACTGCATACAGTTAGTACGGTTTCGCGACTTGCTATTTTACTGAGATTGTACGCAACTGATTCAGTCTTTTTATTATATCTTCAATGTGTTTACTCCATTTCATATTCTCGTCTATATAGAGTCCCAGGAACTTTGTGTGTTTTGTTTCTTCTATATTTTTGTCAGCGTATTTAATATTAAGTTTATCTTGATTAATTCTTTGTTTAAATAACATAACATTGGTTTTATCTAAATTTACATTAATATTGTTATTATTTAACCATGTTATTAACCTGTTTATATTTAGATTTATATCCATTTCATAACTATGTGATTCCCTATTTTGTACTGTGAAAATAATTGTACTATCATCTGCGAACAAAGTCATGGGATGTTTAATAACTTTAGGCATATCGTTTATGTATATGAGGAACAATGGCGGGCCAAGGACGCTCCCCTGAGGTACACCAAAGTTCGTTTTTCTTGGTTTCGAATGGTACGTTAGTTCTAATTTTGTTTTGTGGCAGATCTTTGGTATACTAGTTATTTGATACCTATTTTTTTGATACGATTCAATTAATTTTAATACCATCCCCCTTACTCCATATTTTTCTAACTTAGACAAAAGTATGTTAAAGTCTACAAAATCAAATGCCTTGGACATATCCATGAACAAGGCAGTCGCACGTGTCCGTCTATCCATATTTGTTATAACTTTATTTACAATTTGATATATTGCCATATTTATGTTTTTGCATTTTCTAAAGCCGTACTGTTCTGCAAATATTTGATTCTTTTCCATAATACACTAAATACTTTTTCAATTGTTTTTGAGAAAATTGGAATTAAAGCTACAGGTCTATAATTCTTAGGATTTTGTCTGTCATCTTTCTTATATAGTGGTTTTATTACAGATATCTTTAAATCTTTAGGGTATGTACCATTTTCGTCAGACATTTATTTCTAACTAGCGACCCGCCCTGGCTTCGCACGGGTGCTAAGGTCCTGAACAAAAAAATGATCGCAATGTCGGGGAGAATAAGTGCTTTTTGGCTGCGTTAAGGGTCTGGTTAAACCCTTTATAGTCTTAAGTCGCGAATAACTTTACTTGCGCGATGTAGGATTTACGTGTATTTCGATGTTTAGTTCATCGTCTGTGTCATAGATGGCGCTGTAGTACTTTTTGATCTATTTTGCTGTTGTACTCTTTGTAGTGTCGCTACAATTCTTTTATGATTCTGCAAGCGGCCATTTTATGACCCCTGTCCTGTGTAGAATTAAATAGTATTTTTTTCATACTAGGTTAGGTAAATACTTGCCAGTTAATACCCCACAGCAGGGAAAATGCTTCATCATTAAGAGAGAATGAGAAAAAAACTTGGCTGCATTTCATTTAAATATTGTTGAACCGGTTTTAGCTGTAACTATCTCAAATTTAAACCAAATTACGATAAGTCAAACAATCTTGTTTACATGCCCTAAAGTCATTTAATTATAAACTCTAATGTATTGAATATTAGGCGTAAAAGGTACGCTCTTAGAGCAATTTTCAGCTTGAAATTGGTTATTTTTGATATAAAATGTGAAAAATTGCGTTTTGCGTGGCATTTTATAAGTATTGCGGTCGAAGATGGCGTCGGTGAAGCCTGTTTTAATCTTAATATTGAGTATCCTTTCTTTGGTTCATCGCGGATGGACGGCAAACTCGGTATGTAACGGGTGGTGTGCTTGCCTAGGTTGGTCTGTGGATGGGTGACCATCCTCAGACCAACCTAGGCAAGCACGGCTTAACCTAAAGATCGATCCGAGTGGCTGTTATTATTTGGCTATGAGCACCTGCTTGCCTGTCACGGGTCTATCATTACGTAGTATGAAACAAAGTCGCTTCCCGCTGTCTGTCCCTATGTATGCTTAGATCTTTAAAACTACGCAACGGATTTTGATGCGGTTTTCAGTAATAGATAAAGTGATTCAAGAGGAAGGTTTATTTACAACATTATTTTTAGTATATGCGAAACCTGAATATAGTTTTTTCAGAATAAGTAACTGAATCGATTCCAATAATTTTTAAACCATGTTATATTTTGTACCAAAAATATTTAAAAAAAGTAACAAGTTGGACACCGAGCGACATTAAGTACCTATCGCAATCATTTAGGTACCTACTGCCAAATTATTATTATCAATGAGCTCAAGACGACGCTGGAGCCGCGCGCTCGGCGGAGCCGCGTGGTGACCACGTCTTTGTGCTGACAATCAGGTAACAGAACAAGCTTATAACTTTGTGGTTTTTCATGATACAGTTTTGAAATTTTGTACATAGATTCTTTACATAAAAATACTCGATACGTGTTTCAGGTTTCGCATATACTAAAACTAATGTTGTATATATTGCACCCGTGCGAAGCCAGGGCGGGTCGCTAGTTTGAAATAAATGTGTAATGTTGTATATATTATCAGTATTGTGTTGGGTGGGCTACTGTCCGACGGTTGTTTTCGAAATTTTGTATACAGCGTGTATCGGAAAGATGTGGTCATAATTAAGAATGTGCTTCAGATCATCAAACTGACAACACATTTTTCGCCAAGGGAGGAGCAATACTGCCACCGCTGCACTGCAATCGTAACCGCGAAATCATAATGGGCTGTCTCTTTCCTTCGGGTCGAGTAGGTGTACCGAAATTTCGTGTAGAAAAATTGATATTTTTTTCGATTTTGTTCCAAGGAGCAAGTCGTTCAGTTTCATGGTCTGCGCCACACCTTTAAATATGACCACACCGTGTATGACCACACCACACAACTTCACGGAAAACTTTCCTTACGCGACGCAGGATTTTAGTGCCTATGTTACGAGTTAGATGGCGCTGCAATAGTTATACATATTTTTCTTAAATTTTTCAGCACATAGATACTAAATTGAACATCCCAATGTTCACTATAGAAGACCGCGCCTATTTCAATCGCTACGTGCCACAACCGCTCATCTCACGAAGCTTCTACAAGCGAAGACCCGTCCACGGGAGGTGGAGACCGCCGTTCGGTGGGTAGACTAGGAATTGGAAATAAACAAATTTAAAAAGTTCAACGACTTGTCATTGACAGCGTAATTCCAGCCCTTTCAAAGTATAGACTTCCTCCCTTACCTGTTATGCTTCCCTGGTATATGTCAGTTCATCTAAGTCTGGCTTACGGTCTTTTGTAGGCTCATCATCATCATCATTTCAGCCGAAAGACGTCCACTGCTGGACATAGGCCTCCCCCAAGTATCGCCACATTGACCGGTCCCGTGCGTCTCGCATCCAGCGGATCCCCGCAACCTTCACCAGGTCATCGGTCCACCTAGAGGGAGGCCTTCCAACGCAACTTCTTCCGGTTCGCGGTCGCCACTCCAGAACTTTTCGGCCCCATCGGCCATCAGTTTTGAGAGCAATGTGCCCTGCCCACAGCCACTTAAGTTTGGCGATTCTTCGGGCTACGTCGGGGATTTGTAGTCTAGCTGTCCCATTTTGAGGGCCGAGAAAGACTATCTGCTCTCAACAAGCGCCACAATCACTCGTCTCCCGCGCCTTCTAGAACTGCAGTCCTCCGTGCGGTGGACAGAGTGTATGAATTGTAAATAAAGTATTATAATAACTCTGGGCCTGGGGATAAATAATGATTAATTAATATAATATGTATTTTTTTATATATATTTTTAAATTTAAGTAGTATTTCTTTTATTTTTTTTATTAATTTTTAGTTTATGATCAAAAGCTAAACACAATATGATCATTATTGACATTTTTGTTTGGCTCTACCTGCTACCGTCTATGCTATACTGGCCTAGTCTATGCAAGTCTCGTACAGGTTTTGCCCCAGGTCCTTTGTATTTGCTGCGGGACTGTTCGAAAGAGATACCGCGGCCCTGGAACACAAAGGGCAAAGAAGGAACATGGATGGGTTTTAGATGAATTCCCAAATACATTCGGTGAAACCTTGGGAAATCAAACCAATTTGTTAAATTGTTGAAATACAGGGTGTAAACGGACCCTTCACGAAGCCGTCAACCAAGCATTCTTTACATAAAACTAAGTAACCCTACGCAAAAATTATTGCTGGAAAACTACTTTTTTTTTTAGGGTGAAAAATCAAGTTTTACGGTAAAACTCAATGTAACGCACTCAAAACATTGTGCTGATGGATGCTTTGAATAGTAAACAGGTCATTGAGGTAATTAAAGTCAATTTATCACCTTAAAAACTAGTATTAAAAAACATTTGGAAAAAAATTAGAACTTTGCCTCAAATATCTCCGTAACTAGGTTCTTTTTTCAAGGCTTCGCTTGGGTCTTTTTACACCCTTTATTTATACCATAGAATTTATAAAATAGCATTCTAGCTTCTACAGTTTTTGGACGGCAAACCAAAAGGTTCTCCACATATGTAGTACGGCAAGTGGTACTCTCTGCCATTCGAATATCTGCAATATGGCTTCCAAGGTGTGCACTAAGAGCCCAGACTAAAATAAAGCTAAAAAGATCCCATTACATAGTATTCTGTTTGTCAGATTAACGAGCCTTTACCCAGAGACTCCTCTCAAGAGACAAGAGACAAAAAGAGTCAGCATGTGTAAAAAATAAAAGAATTCTAAATCAAAACACTGTACTACCTTTGAACTTTGACACTGCGGATCGTTTTCATTCATTCATTATTAGCAGCTTGTGCTGACTCTGTACCAAATGTTTATGAATATGAAATCTTATAACCACTGTGTTATGTAGTTCAGTGTGGAGGTGTAATCCATTATATCTAGATATAATTGCCAATCTGGGGCTGCAGAGCACTCTAAAATTCAGACTTCATTTCGACCGTACCGACCGAACTTTTTATATCTAAATTTTAAATCCCCGAGAAGAAATGTCGAAACCAACTTAGGTATACAATACTTATGTTAAAAAACCCTGTCCGATCCGTGAGGGTATTATCAGGTACCGGGATTCGATTCTATTTATGTAATCCTTTTTGGATAACAAGTCAAAAAATAATATATTGTTTAAGCATCTAGTGACATTGGAATTGTAAACTGGAAATAAAGATTTTATTACCGTTTATTTATTTTCTTACATACTATTTATATTTTTAAATATTTCTTAAAAAAAAACCATATAAAAACATTTAAAAATATAAAAAATGGTGGTCCGCCGGTATCGGGAGCAGGGTCCAAGCTACCGGTGGTTAGGGCTCGAGAGACAGGAACCTCCTCACAATGCGAGCCGTATCGAGGAGTACTGCCTTCTGAATCAGGCCCTTGATCCAACTGCCTAAGGAGAGCCTTGAAACATGGTCGTCGAGGCTCTTGGCTATAAGGCCATTGGCTGTCGCGACGATCGGTATAAAATGATAAAAAAATAAAATATATATTTTTTATTTTATTTAAACTTTTACAAATTATTTTATATTTTTAAATATTCCTTAAAAAAATATAAAAAAAAACATTTAAAAATATAAAAAATTGTAGCCCACCGGTATCGGGAACAGGGTCCAAGCTCAGGTCAGGGCTCCAGAGAGAGGAACCTCCTAACAATACGAGCCGTGTCCAGAAGTACCGCTTTCTGAATCAAGCCCTTGATCCTATTTTATTATTATTATTTATTTCTTGGGGGGAAGGGGGTTTTAGCAGGGCGGATACCTTTTTAAGATTCGAGACAAATGAACAAAAGACACTTAAAAAGTATTTTTTACTGCTTAAAAAGAGGACCTCTTTTGATGACGGTTTTAGAGACTCTTGATTTTTATTACAAGAGCAAACCATTGAAAGTGTATTCTTGGGTCACTGTCAATAGATCTTCCGAATTTTTCAATTGTTACAAAAATACACGTTTTTGATGTGAAACATCTATAGTTGCGCCTTGGCAGTAAAACCGAGTCGTATGCCGTGACGCTGGTAATGGCGTAATGCCCCGTCTACGCCATCGCTGTGTGAAAGTACTGTAGTTGCCCATTCCCTTTTTTTTTTTAGGATGGGAAATCATTAAATGACCTCCCCCTGCTCTGGGCGGAGCGGAAGGGAGTGTCAGACTTGTACTGACTAAAACCCATCCAAATCCATGTTTCTTCTTTGCCCTTTGTGTTCCAGGGCCGCGGTATCTCTTTCGAACAGTCCCGCAGCCCTGGCAGGCATCGGCCCGTGCGAACCCCTACGTGGTTGCTGACAACTCTTTGAGGCGCGCGTGGAACACGAACGCGCCGTCGACACGGCCTGTCGTCATAAGACGGCCGGACGGCGAGCTAGCCCATAACTCGCCGTCCACAGGCCCGCGCAGTTGCCCGTTCCCTAACGTAGATCTCTATGGAGAAGAACAGACAAGAAACTCCATGGACACTCTTTTAAATCAGAATACTTTTACAAAACCTTGGTTACATCATTCATGTTGAGATGGTATGAATTCTAATATAAACATAGTATGTTTCACATCTGCCGGCCGTCCCGTGACGGTCAACTTTTTTTAATTAGAAGTTTTAGGAGAGTTATTTGTGTGAAAGAGTATCAGACGCCAAGGTAACATCGACATATTGCTCGTGGGTTTGAACCACAGGTCATCATCACGAACATCATCTCCAGCCCGAGTTCACCCACTGGTGGGTATAACCCGGTCTTTACTTGTCCTAATCTAAAACTCAAGTTCTTCATATAACTTATTTCATCATCACATTTCGAAACCAGCATGTCCAAGGATCAAAAATTTGAAGACACGTGACATCCATTCACCCGCTCTCGGTTCACGTTGTGCATGGATGATCGAGAGCACCGGCCGTTGTGCACCGAGAGCGGGTGAATGAAATTTTTTTAAACAAAGGGTGTGAGGAAAACATCGTGAGGAAACCAGTATATCCTAGAATCAAAAATTTGAAGAGACGTGACATCCATTCATGCCTGTGAAGTGTGTGGGAAGCCTGTGTCCCAGTGGATTATCGGCGGATTAAACATTACACAACACGTTGCTGTATCATAGTTTGAAGGGTATGTCTGCTGGTGAATTACAGGTGAGTACTGAGCTCGTGGCTTAACAGGAGCTCGCGGCTCAATACGAACAGCCTCACGGGTCAATGTTCAAGGTTAAACCGCGCTTGGTCGGTCTGTGGATGGATGACTATCATTACATACTGAGTTTCCTCCGTGCCTCGGAAAGCAAATTAAGCCTTTGGTCCCGGCTGTTATTTGTAGATCTTTGACAGTCGTTAGGTAGTCAGTAGCCCAAAAGTCTGACAACCAGTCTTACCAAGGGGTACCGTAATACCCAGTACTAACTAGGTTGTGGAGGTCAGATAGGCAGTCGCTCCTTGTAAAATACTGGTATTCAGCTTCATCCGGTATGACTGGAAGCTAACCCCAATTATGGGAAAAGGCAGGCAGATGAATGACTGAGCACGTGCACTTCTCTTTTAAGTGGAAAGTCAGAAAGGGTAACCGTTCCTCACTTACTGGCCTGATGTAGGAACGTGGACGAAGCACGGCAGTCTGTAGTTTCTACCTACCTCAATGCGTGAAAAGCGTGAGTTTTTGTGATATGTATTGTATGACCGTTTTTAACTTTATTTTGGAGTGAAAGGCTGTTTTGAGTTGTTAGTTCTATGAAATTTTGCTTTGATTTTGGTTTTCAGATAGGACACAAAGGACAATGGGCAAAATGATAACGACATTGCTGACATAATTTATATAATTTAACACATATTCAATACACAAGGTACATATAATGTAGTCTTATGATAGCTATAACAACAGTACATTAAGAGACGTTAGGCCATCAACATAAAATAATCGGAGAAGATATCTTATATCTTTAACACATGTTTTGGGCGAAAAAATATCTTGACATATCATTAAATAGTTTCAGAAAATAGGTACACATCACAGTTTTTAGGCTATATTTTTTATTTTATTTTTATTATTTCGACAAACATCAACGGATTTGAAAACAGTGAATATATTACGATAAAAATGTGATAACAATTAGATTTTTTTATTTAAAAAAACTTTTTTTTCATTTGATATGTATTTCCTAGGCACCTAGCATAGTTTGAGAGTTTCACTAAAATTTAAGCGAGAAATTAAAAAATATTTTCTTACGATACTCTTATCTTAGGACTAGCATACATGATATGTTTAGTAATAGAGTTTTTATTAATTTTAACATCAATATTTACTAATATAAATGCCTCAGCCAGTAAGATATGTATTTGTTTCATTGAAGACCTAATAATTAAATTTACTTTTAATCTATTCATAATATTTAGAGATTAAACACTTTAAAATTGTTTTTAATAATAAGATGTGACAACTGTCACCGTAAATACTAATTTTTAAATAACATTCATAAGTATTTAATATTGAAACATTAATCTCCATATTTCTAATTCTACACAATAAATTAAAAACTAAAAATGATATGTCTCAGCTTTGCCTATCTTCTTTTTTGTCTTTTTTTCAAAGCCTCTTTTATACAAATAAAATGTAGCGTATCGATTTACCGTTTTTCGAAGCGAAATTTCATATTTTTGTCTCCATTTTTCGTTTTGTAATTACGCTCACAAAAAAAGAAAGAAATAAAATATAAAAAAGCAGTTCATACCTAGTTTATTTACCGAATTAAAATTAGATTACAAGAAATTATGGCAAATGGTAAAAAAAAAAGTAAAAGTAAGAAAAAGTAAGAAAAATCTGATTTATTTTTACGAAACTTATGGGCGTAATCACAAAACTGTAGTCGTTAATGAGTTTGACATAAAATTTTACGAGTGCCAGTTCTTAGCAATGGAGAGACTCGTAAAAGATTTGTGATCTTTTTTACTAATAAAAATCTAAAAAGATTGGATTAAGCTTTGTTTTTGCAAATTATAGAGGTTCTGTGTCATTAACTTTTATTAGTAAAAATGATGTTTTTTTAGGACGTTGCGTAAAATGGTATAATGTCTGTAATTTTTAATTTAAGTACATACATATTTTTCGTTCTCATAAAATGTTTTACCAAAGTATCTTTAGTTATTTCTTTCTTTACATTTTAATTGTTTAAAAACAAATTAAATCTCCAGCCATCAAAGACCGCAAAAAAACAGAAAAATTTTTTTTTTTTTCAAAATGGCGCCTTAAGCCTTATACCATTTTACGCGACGCAAAACGTAAAGAAAATTAATGAAGTCGATAAACGCCGATGCGTTTCTCCCCGGCGGTATGCTGTACGAACTCGCGGATCTGGTCAGTGGCCACGGGTCCGATGCACACCAAGGGCTCCTTGAAGTATCCGCAGCTCTGAGGGCAGAAATATACGATAAGCATAAGCACAAGCATTTTCAATGACGAACTACAGTGGCCTATCTGGAAATCTCTTAAACTGATTGCGGGCCTAGGTGCAGAAAATAATCTGCCATGGGTATTCTCAAACCATTGCAAATACGTATAATGCTATTGTGGAGCCCATTTTCAGGACATGCTCCACTTTTTCTTCCTGCCCATCTTACGACAAGCACACGCATCTTTGAAGATTTAAATGATAGGGCTGTACAGTAACGAGCACTAATATGTATACACTTTCCTAAATTTAAAAGTAATTTTTGCGTGCAATAACGATTGTAACTTGGAGATAGAACCTTTTCATAAAAAACATGAGTTCCAGAAAACTATGTTCGTAACAACATGAAATTTTAATCAGAACAGTATAAAAAAGAAGAGAAAAACGTTTTAAAAAGTTGTTAAGTGTTTACATAAAAATTTAGTTAAATCGATGGAGCTCGTGACTAAATTAAGCAGCCACTCGGATCGATCTTTAGGTTAAGCCGTGCTTGCCTAGATTGGTATGTGGATGGGTCGCCACCCATTACATACCGAATTTCCTCCATGCCTCGGAAAGCACTATAAGCCGTTGGTCCCGGCTGTCATTTGTAGATCTTTGACAGCCGTTACAGGTAGTCAGTGGCCCAAAAAGTCTGACAACCAGTCTTACCAAGGGGTATCGTATTACCTAGTACTAACTGGGTTGTGGAGGTCAGACAGGCAGTCGCTCCATGTAAAATACTGGTATTCAGCTGCATTCGGTTAGACTGGAAGCCGACCCTAACACAGTTGGGAAAAGGCAAGGCAGATGATGACATGAGGAACCTTACACCTTATTTCTCATATTTTATATTTCTGATTCCCATCAGAAAAATAAAATCATCAAATGACCCCTCCCGCTCTGGGTGGAGCGGAAGGGAGTGTCAGACTTGTACTGACTAAAACCCATCCATGTTCCTTCTTTGCCCTTTGTGTTCCAGGGCCGCGGTATCTCTTTCGAACTGTCCCGCAGCCCCGGCAGACGTCGGCCCTTGCGGTCCGATTTGCTGACATCTCTTTGAGGCGCGCGTGGAACACGAACGCGCCGTCGACACGGCCTGTCGTCATAAGACGGACGGACGGCGAGATAGCCCATTACTCACCGTCTAGACCCGTAATATCACTCATACCTCAACTCACGTAATCAACAACCATAACACAAGATCTATGGCTGCTGGCAGATTCAATGTAGAGTCACTAATTACTTTGGTGGCAGAACCCTAAAAAAACGAATACCATATCTATTGAACAGTCTGCCGGCAGACTTAAGGAGTGAAACGAATTGTCTAATCTGTTTAAATAATTGCTACATACTAATCAACATAATAGATGGCGTTGTGCAGTAACGTCACTTTTGTAGATCGCGGTGTTAAGATTTTCCTACAAAGAAGGACCTCCGCGGTACTCTTAGAAATAAATTGTCATACTCTGGACACCCTTGTTTTATTGCAAGCGAGATATTTTTGGGACGTTGTACACGAATAAAAATAGTTTTAAAAATAAATTAAAAAGATATTTGGTATTTAGAAATATGTTAAAGTGTTAGTTTCTATGTTTTGATATTTCAAATAACTGCGTTTAAATGTTCAGATTTAGTAAAATATTTGTTTCTTTTTTTTTAGTTTGTGCGGCTTAATAAAAAAAAGATAATACAAAAAAGCCTCGTAATTGCTTCATATAATGTAAATACTTTAATTGATGAACGCTTCTGAAATTAACAGAGCAACAAACAGCCGATCTTCTTTAAGAATGAGTGTATAGAGACTCACCGACCAAACAGTCAAACCATTACTACGGTTTTGTGGCGCTTAGTTTATAAGTTATTTACTTAAAATTATGTGAATATAAATAAACTAGCTGTTGCCCGCGACCTTCGTCCGCGTAAAATTTTATAGCCTATAACCTTCCTCGATAAATGGGCTATCCAACACTAAAATAATTTTTCAAATCGAACCAGTAGTTCCTGAGATTAGCGCGTTCAAGCAAACAAACAAACAAACAAACAAACTCTTCAGCTTTATAATATTAGTATAGATAAAAAAACCCTGGGAAACTTCTAGCTCTAAAACTGCCATGTCTTCAAAAGATCATGAACGGTGGAATGATGGAACGAAATCGACACAGGGATCAGACAATTTACGATAACATAAAGACGCTTATATCTGACGATAGGTAATATTATAACGTTGAATATAATAACGTTTTTCCCCAAGTACGCCAGGATTTTGATATTATTTTCCTCAACGAACCGATTTCATGATATTTTTGCCCTCTTTACCGATTTCAATATTTCAATCTTCGATATTTTTTGAGAACTCATTTGGGATCGAGGACAGAGTTTTAATAAAAGAAGATCCTTTTGAAATTTGGAGAATTACTTATATTTGAACGACTTATAAATAAATTAGGTTTTAAGCTTTCACGGTTTACAACTTATACTGTCACTTACGGGATATCTTCCGTCATTTTTGTTCATAATTTTGAGCAAGCGCCATTTTTTTCAATTTTTGCCTGTCTGTATGTCAGTTTGTTCCGGCTAATCTACGAAACGGGTGTAGCGATTTTGACGGGAATTTTACTGGCAGATAGCAGATGTTATAAGGTCTAACTTAAGCAATTTTTTTTAAGAAAAATAAATGGGGTTCCGTGCAAAAAATTAAAACCCTCGAAATTGTTAACAAAATCCAATTCAAAGGGCTAATCTCCGAAACGGCTGGACCGATTTTGACGGGAATTTTTCTGGCAGATGGCTGATGTTATAAGGAGTAACTAAATCAAATCAAATCATTTATTTGCCAATAATAGGTATACAGATATGATGGTAATTTTTATGAGAGTCCCGATACATTTTGCCATACGGCATGCAAAATTATTTATTTAACTTTAAATATTCGGTAAACAAAAAAAAAAAAAAACGCAAAAAAAAAAAAAAAAAAAAAACGGACGAAAGCTAAGCTAAGCTTCGGTAAAGCTACTTTTATTTTAGAATAAGAATTATGCTTTCGTGCAAAGAAATTAAAACCCTTGAAATTGGTAACAAAGGAAAGTAATATGTTTTTATAATAAATTCACGCGAAGCAAGGTCGCGGGCAACAGCTAGTTTTAAATATATTCTAAGCGTACGTTTTGAATGTAAATGAGAATGATTTTACTGAATAATATAATACCACATTAAGAACGTTGGTAATCATTACGGATCAGATATTCGGATGTATATTACATAAATTATGGGCGTTGACTAGTATGGAGTGCGAATTCGGGTATCAAAATAATCGTTGTTATAAGTTCAGTCATATTTTCTATTATATTCTATTTGAATATTTAGCAGCAAAAGGGCTTGGAAGATTTTTTCATGAAGCCTGGCCGGCCTAATTTCCGCCATATTTTTTTTTTTAAATTTGCGGCCATGCTTAATCAAATCAAATCATTTATTTGCCAATAATAGGTATACAGATATGATGGTAATTTTTATGAGAGTCCCGATACATTTTGCCATACGGCAGGCAATTATTTAACATGCAAAATTATTTATTTAACTTTAAATATTCGGTAAACAAAAAAAAAAAAAAAAAGAAAAAAAAAAAAAAAAAAAAAAACGGACAAAAGCTAAGCTAAGCTTCGGTAAAGCTACTTTTATTTTAGAATAAGTATTATGCTTTCGTGCAAAGAAATTAAAACCCTTGAAATTGGTAACAAAGGAAAGTAATATGTTTTTATAATAAATTCACGCGAAGCAAAGACGCGGGCAACAGCTAGTTTTAAATATATTCTAAGCATACGTTTTGAATGTAAATAAGACTGATTTTACTGAATAATATAATACCACATTAAGAACGTTGGTAATCATTACGGATCAGATATTCGGATGTATATTTACATAAATTATGGGCGTTGACTAGTATGGAGTGCGAATTCGGGTATCAAAATAATCGTTGTTATAAGCTCAGTCATATTTTCTATTATATTCTATTTGAATATTTAGCAGCAAGAGGGCTTGGAAGATTTTTTCATGAAGCCTTGCCGGCCTAATTTCCGCCATTTTTTTTTTTTTTAATTTGCGGCCATGCTTAATACCTAGATTAATCAATAGTCGGTCTCAATACAAACAAGTATTGCTTGAGGCAAAACGTTCTAAGGTGTCACGTTTCCGAGATATGAGCTATCAAAACTAAAGTCCATTCACTGATGGCATCTTCAGTCCGTCTTTGGGTCACCGAAAATCGGTGACCCAAAGACGTATGTGTACCAAATTTCAACTCAATCGATCCAGTTGTTTCGGAGTAAATTGGGTGTGACAGACAGACAGACATACACACGAGTGATCCTATAAGGGTACCGTTTTTTTCTTTTCAGGCACGGAAGCCTAAAAAACAATTAATTAATTTAAGTAAATATGACAACTATAGAGATCTTGAACCCTTAGCTGTTTTCTAAATATATCCTGAAGGGTTGAAAATCTCCGCGTCCATGTCAAATTTAATATTTTTATTCTATTTCTAAACTGGCTTCATGAAAGAAAATCTTCTATATGTCGGATCCGGTCATAAAATGAAATGGAAAGCACGCATGTGTGCAGTGGTGGCATCACGCGACCTACTTACCAGTCACAACACAGCGTGCATCTACAGAGCCCTGATGTTCAACTCGTGACGAGGGTGATAGTCAGTGTCTGATCACGGCGGAGTTGAGACGTCTTGGAACTGTAGCCGATTCATTGTGCCCCGTGTTATTGTGTTAAGTTTTAATCTCAAGTCATTCGTTAGTTTTGCTAGAATAGTGTATCGCACCCAGTGTGTTTTCATAGCACAAAACCCATTGTCCGCCCACATGTTGTACCAGCCTAACGGAATAAATCCTCACATATCCGACATATAGCTAAGTAAATAAAACAAGTCTAGCCACCCAGAATAAAACCCGGCTTAGTAAATGCTTTATGTTTATAAATAAAACACTCATACAGTCCTTTCATATTTATTTAACCTTTGAAAGCCACAACCGGAGGAGCTCGTGGATAAATAATAACAGCCGATGAGGTCGATCTTCAGGCGATCCGCGCTTGCCTAGGTTGTTCCGTGTATGGGTGGCCACCCATTACATACCGAGTTTTCTCCGTGTCTCGGAAAGCACGTTAAGCCGTTGGTCAATTGTAGATCTTTAACCTATTGACCTCCACGGACGTCTATGGACGTCAAATCAAAAAGTGCTCACGACGTCTTGGACGGCATAGCACGTCGAAAATAACACAAGCACTAACGATTCGACGTCCATAGACGTCCATCGGTCAATAGGCAGTCGTTACAGGTAGTCAGGGACCCGAAAGTATAACAACCAGTCTTACCAAGAGGTTTTACCACCGTATTACGCAGTACTGAGTTGTGGTGGTCAGATAGGCAGTCGTTCCATCTAAAATACTGGTATTCAGCTGAATCCGGTTGCACTGGAAGCCAACCCCAACATAGTTGAGAAAAGGCCAGGCGGATGATGATGATAGCCATACCACAACCCAAAAGCAGCCTTATAGTAAGGGGAATAAAAATCACTGTTATTTTGTCAGACTTGTCGGTGCCACCAGCCAAAAGTAACCATATGATTAAGATAATAAAAGAACACTACGATTCTGACAACTATGCTACATCAGAGGTAAAATAATTTTGAAAGGACTGTAGTTGTATTGTCAAAACACAAAATTCTACAATAGACACTGTATCTGGACAATGGCACAAAACGTCTCCAAGAAAAATAAAAAAATCTTGGCCCTTTTAACTTAATAGGCGCCGAGTGTTCCAGTTAATATTTTTATTAAGAGAAACTCGGTCGTCGTCTAAATATATTAAGAATTGTACGGCCTTTTATAAGTGGGTTTTATTGAGGAAAACTAAAGTCTTCAGGTCTTAACAAAAACAGCGTTTTTAGAGTACCGTTGCCAAATGGCCGAAAACGAAACTCTTATAGATTCGTCCTGTCCGTCCGTATGTCACAGCTCTATTACTCCGAGACTATCGGTACCATACAGTTAAAAATTGGAGAGTAGGTACCTTTTATAAACCGCTACATAAATAAAATTTGATGTGAAATTATGAAAAAATAAAAATAGGGGTGGCCCTCCATACATGTAACAGAGGGCAGAAAAAATATATCTACGTGTGGGATGTCTGTCAATATGTCTTAAATAATAATATCGAGGTTCTTAAAATTTTTTTTTTCTTATGTCAATGGTTGATGAGATATTTACTTCTAAAGATGTTACAATTGTTTTACTTTTTAATAAGAGGTTCTGAAAAAATGGGCTCGTAGACCGTAAAAAGAATTTTCAGCGAAAATTGATTTGAATAAGCTTTGATATTTAGTTTTTGAGATATGGGACTTTTTCGTCAATAAAACAGGTTTACTTTTGCGATTGAGTGGAAATTGACATATGAATGAGCGTCAAAATATTGGTATTATATGGTTTGGTGCTACGGAACCCTTTCTGCGCGAGATCGACTCGCACTTGGCCGGTTTTTTCTTTTTTATTGTCCGTTTTCGTTTGGAGTTGTATGAACGGAAGCTGGTTGAGAGTTGAAAATGAACGCTTGGTATCATTAGCTTTTGAAAAATCTAATAGATTTTCACTATTTTTGATTACAGAAATCTCTATTTAACCATCGATTGATATAATTACTGATCCTATATCTAGAAAGATAACTGGGTCACAGTAGCGAAGGGTCAATTTTTGTAAGAGGTAAGCCGGAGTACATATCTTTAATGTGATTATTTTATTTGTCTGTAGAATACTGACTGTGCCATTTTTCAAAGGGTCTCCGGTAGGAATCGAGTTCTATGGAGCCTTCGCCACTCATCATCATTGGTCATGTTCTATGCGGAGGCTTGGGAGAGTCTGAGTTGATCAAGATTGATGTTACCTAACCCGAAGGGACATCATTATCGTCGTCGTCGTCGTTCGTCTTCATTTTTTGTTCTAAAGGAGAAACTAGGTGATTATTAAAATGACGGTTGATAAAAGTGTATCAAACAAAAATATTAAAATGCAGCCCCGGCCTTAAATAAACTATAACAGTTGAAAAAATAATACATTTTCAATACACTTTCTCGAAAACTGGTTCTTAACGCACTACGATTAGGTTCAACATGCAATGTATTTCACACGCGTGGATTTTTAGTATTTTTCCGCACACGTGAGGCAATAAACATTTCCAAATGGGTTCAATGACTGTATAGTGGGCGATGATTGTTTTTTTTTTAATCTCGGCAAAGAGATGTGCGTCTTTACGGCGTAAATATATTTTGAGTATTTAAATTGTGTTTATAAATTTAAAAACATGATTATTTAAAACAAATATTTACTTTTATGAACAAATTAACATTTATTTGTGTTCTAAATTAAAAAATATTTGAATTTTCTATTTTTCATATGGCGGCATCATACCTTAGCTTCAACCTGACAAAAGCAAATCGCGGAAAAAAAGCAAATTAAATCATAGTTTCCTAATAATTCCTGACAAAACTACTTTCCGTTCTAATATTTTATTTCTTCGAAAGTGTATTGAAAAACGTCGTTTTTGATACGCATGCGAGGCGGGGAAAGTTTCGCTACTTATATTAAAATGTACTATTTCCCAATCTGAAACCAACCAATGAAAATTCAAGGCAATTGTTTCACGATCTCTAACACAATATTCTCTATTCCAAAGCACAAAATGTTACTAAAACGTTATTCCAACAAAAAAGGGATTCGGCTTAAGAAAGAAAATATATAAAAAGAAAGCGTCTTTTATAAGAAAACTTGGCTCTTTCGTATTCATGATTATTTTTGCGACATTTTGCCTCAAATTCTGTTTATGGAATATTTCCTTGAATATGAATATAAATTAGGTTTTTTTGAATTGTAAAGAATTGTCTTTGTTAATATCGATGTATTGCTTATTTCAGTTCTACCTCGTTGGTTTAGTGGTCGCACAGGACCGGTCAATGTGGCAACACTTGGGAGAGGCCTATGTCCAGTAGTGGACGTCTTTCAGCTGAAATGATGATGATGATGATGAATGGCGACTGCTGAGTCTAAATTCTGGGGTTCGATTTCAGGAACGGGCAAATTGGTATTGGGATTTTTCATCAGGAATTTCTCAGCGGTTGCCAAAGAATCTTTGTGGATTTATGCCCGGTTGATGCCAATAGACTCGCCCCTTATTACATCGGGCTAAAACATAACTGCTGAAATGTGGGTGCTGTTTTAGGTACACCTCAGCCTTACCCTTCGGGGATTACAGGCGTGATGTTATGTTTGTACTATGTACTTATTTCAAGTGATGATATTCAAACCTAAGCAGCTTTGCTTTGTGTAATTATTTCATCACCACTACATTTAAAACAGGTAAGACAGACATCATGGGGAAACCTGTCCTAGTGTAGTGACACTAGAACAAGTACTACAGCAATATAGAACAAAAAGTACTACAGCGCCATCTATGACATAGACGATGCACTAAACATTGAAATACATCTAAATCCTACATCGCGCAAGTAAAGTTATCCGCGACTTAAGACTATATACAACATTAGTTTTAGTATATGCGAAACCTGATACACGTGTCTAGTATTTTTATGTAAAGAATCTATGTACAAAATTTCAAAACTGTATCATGAAAAAATCACAAAGTTATAAGCTTGTTCTGTTACCTAGTTGTCCGCACAAAAACGCGGTCACCACGCAGCGCGCGCCTTCAGCTTCGTCTTGAGCTCATTGATAATAATAATTTGGCAGTAGGTACCTAAATTATTGCGATAGGTACTCAAAGTCACTCGGTATCCAACTATTAACTTTTTTAAATATTTTTGGGAAAAAATTCTGAACAAACTATATTCAGGTTTCGCATATACTAAAAATAATGTTGTAGAAGAGCCCGATAACAACTGTCGGGCAGTAGCCCACCAGACACAACACCCGTCTGGTCGGAGGATCCTCCCTTTTCTATGGGGGATGAAGAACTTTACACTAGTACCAAAAATTTGAAGATATGCGACAGTCACCGACCTGCACTAGGTCATACAGGGTGTAAAGATACCAGTAACAAAGCCGAAAGGCACTTGTTTTCCCCGTCATTGCGATATTTTTTTTGTTCTAGACCATACCTGGGAACCTTCTAGTTACGGTGATATTGGAGGTCACAGTTCCAAATTATTCACAAGTTTTATTTAATACTAGTTTTTAAGGTAATATTATTATGAGCCTGATGTGTCCCACTGCAGGGCAAAGGCCTCCGTGCCCTCTTTCCTTTTAAGGTAATAACTTTACTTTAATTACCTCCATGATCCGTTTACTGTTCAAAGTATCCATCATCATCTGCCTAGCTTTTTCTCAACTATCTTAGGGCCGCCTTCCAGTCTAACCGGATGCAGCTGAATACCCGTATTTTACATGGAACGACTGCCTATCTGAACCCAGTTAGTCTAGGTAATACGATACCTCTTTGTAAGACTGGTTGTCAGACTTTCTGAGCCACTGACTACCTAACGACTGTCAAAGATCTACAAATGACAGTCGTGACCAACGGCTTAACGTGCTTTCCGAGGCACGGAGTAAACTCGGTATGTTATGGGTGGTCACCCATCCACAGACCAACCTAGGCAAGCACGGCTTAACCTAAAGATCGATCCGAGCAGCTGTTTTTATTTAGCCACGAGCTCCTCACTATTCAAAGCATCCATCACCACAATATTTTTTTATGAGACCTTTAACATACGAAGAAACAGAAAACATTCTAATCAGGGTAACCTAACATGATGAATACTCACACATATACACACACATACATTCACAGACGCACATACAGACAAACACACACGCACACACAAGCACACGCACACACAAGAACCTCACGCCCGCACATACAAATACGTGCACTTCTCAGACAGCGAGAGCTGCTTAATTCATTAATTTTTAATTTAAATTTTTATATTTTTATTTGTATTTTTTCCTGCTCAGTAGCTTCATCATAATTAATATAATAATTATCATTGCAAAGATACCACCTAAGGGAAGAGTGAGACAGCCCCGACACAAGTACTATTGTAACTTACTGGGGCTGCCTCAGTTTGTGTATGACACAATGTTTTGAGAAAAATAAATATTTTTATAAAATTAATATTTTTGAATTTTTGAATTTGAATTTTGCCCATATACCAAATAAACTTTAGAGAATCTCTTTACAAACATACATACTACAGTTCAACTGGACCCGAGAGACGTATTGTGTAAGAGCCGACATTACATACGAAATTAAAATATGAATATACATAACGACAGAGCAGATTAGGGCACTTTAGTGTTTGTCCCTTCTATTGACGCAAGTTTATAAAGGTACTAGCGACCCGCCCCGGCTTCGCACGGGTGCAATGTACAACATTAGTTTTAGTATATGCCTGAAACCTGAAACAAGTGTCTAGTATTTTTATGTAAAGAATTTATGTTCAAAATTTTAAAACTGTCTCATGAAAAATCACAAAGTTATAAGTTTGTTTTGTTATCTGGTTGTCCGCACGAAAACGTGGTCACCACGCAGCGCGCCCCTCCAGCGTCGTCTAGAGCTCATTGATAATAATAATATGGCAGTAGGTACCTTAATAATTGCGATAGGTACTTAGTGTCGTTCGGTGTCCAACTTGTAGCCTTTTTTAAATATTTTTGGGACAAAATATAACATGGTCTCAAAATTATTGGAATTGATTCAGTTCCTTATACTGAACAAACTATATTTAGGTTGCGCATATACTAAAAATAATGTTGTATACATATAAACCTTCCTCTTGAATCACTCCATCTATTAAAAAAACCGTATCAAAATCCGTTGCGTAGTTTTAAAGATCTAAGCATACATAGGGACAGATAGACAGCGGGAAGCGACTTTGTTTTATACTATCTAGTGATGACGAATAGGGAATTAAGTCCCTCATATCATAGAAAAGTGAGAATCTTCCAACCCGTCGGGAGTGGTGTCTGGGGAACCGCCGCGGATAACTACTTGAGCGAAGCAGAATTTTATATGACCTCAGCATGGTACGTAGTTCGCATGTGACGTCGTATTTGCCGCGACAATTTCATAACATTAACAAAATGATTAAGGAAAGCTTTTCATTTAACTTAGCTTCTTTTTCCTTAGAAGGTCGTTAATGTGAAATCTTTTCTGTCACTGGGGATCAGGGATCATATGAACTCAAGTCGTTCAGTATTCCTTTTATGAATTTCTGTGCAGCAACGCTCACCGGTTATATAAATGGTGTAACAAGACCCTTAACGAAGCCGAAAGGCACTTGTTCTCCCCATCATTGTGATCATTTTTTTGTTCTAGACCATATCTGGGAACCTTCTAGTTACGTATATATTGGGGGTAGAAGTTCCAAGTTTTTTTTTTTAAATACATGTTTTTAATGTCAGATTTTTGCTTTAAACAGCTCAATGACCCCTGTACTATTCAATCTGTGCATCAGCACAATGTTTTGAGTGCGTTACATTGCGTCCTACCGTAAAACGCGATTTTTCACCCCAATGAAAAGAGTCGTCTCTCAGCAATAATTTTTGCGTAAAGTAACTTAGTTTGATGTACATAATGCTTGGTTGACGACTTCGTTAAGGGTCTTGTTACACTCTGTCTAATACGTTGGATGCGTTTCTTGGGTCGTGTATGTCTTAACAAACGTGCATTGCTTTTCGACACGGGGTAGTATAATGATTTGTTCGGCGAGATCGATCAAATACTACAATAATCTAAAACCTTCTGACTTCTGCCAGATCTTCTTGGGCTTCTGCCTTCAACATGATACAGCGTAGGCCTCGGGTGACGTCACTATCGGACGAAGAGTTGCAGTCCTCGTTGTACTGCACACAGCGCCTGCAACTATTAAGGATATCTCACCTTCCTGGGCTTCTGCCGGTGTCGGCGCTGCATGATGCAGCAGAGTCCCCTGGTGACGTCACACTCGGTTGAAGAGTTGCAGTCCTCGTTGTACTGCTTGCGGCCGGCGGTCGGAGGACGGCAGACGTGCATCTCGCCTGGTAAAGAGAAAACATTTTGGATGTCTATTTTGCTAAGAAACGCTGGTTTCTGAAGTTTATAGAGGTTGAAGATAAGTTTTATAAGTTTAAAGCGCGAAAAAAAGGCAACCAAATGAAACAGACATGCCACCGTCATTCCGACCTCGCTGTTGAGGTCCGTTGCAACGTCTCCGTTCACCCCCCCCCTCCCCCCGACCCTTGCTCGAGCCAGCCCGCGATGCTAAGCTGAGCTAGTAGTATCCAATCAGACCGTAAATAATCTCGCTCAGATCCAGCCTGTTCCTTTGCGGCCCTCCCCAGCGATGCCCGAAGCCGAGGCTCGTACCCCACAGTAGGTGCCCTTAGAGCGCTGTCGCTTAGTTTATAAGATTTATGCCCCTGGCTGGAGGCCTAACACTCAAAGCATCCACAGGATAGGCATCCGGTTAAGCAGAAGCCAGCCCTATAAATTGACCTGCATGATGCAATGGCCAAAAGCAATCGAATGAGTACCAGTTACTCACCAGGTACCACTTCTTCGCAGATTAGTCCAGCATCGCATTGGTTCTCTCGGTTGCAGATCTCGCCCAGTTTCCTGCCGGCAAAGGCTGGCAGGCAGCGGCCTCCGTCCTCTGAGGGCAAAATTATTTAGTATTAACAATTTGTCTTATTATGAAGTATGGAAGAAGAAGACATGCTGCGCCGACCCCAAATGAATTGGGATAAGGGCAAGAGAATGATGATGATGAATTTGTCTTATTATGTTACAAAGTTAAGGCGTTCCCTTGGAACCTCATCCAAGTGACCGTACACAAGGTGACGCTATACAAATCCAGTATGACCTGGGGGTTTACCATGACGTCTTAAAGCAGGAGTAACTACAGTGTGGGAAAGAGACGGCGCTAGACGACCTGTGTAGCTCTGTCTCTAGACCACCTGACCTCGCTTTGTATGAGCTTTTTATACAATGAGAGATCAGGTTAATTTGGTTTTGGATACCTTGATTGGTCGTCGTGGGTAGACAAATCAAGAGTGAATTAATTAGATTGTAAAAGTTAATGATCGACGTTTCACACCTAGATAACGCATAAATAATTATGAAGGACGACTATTTTTTTATATTTTTTTATTAATGTAATTTAAATAGTAGTAGTAGTAGTAGTGGTAGTAGTTTAAGTTATTATTATTTTCTTCTACTTTTACGAAGACAATTAAAAATAGGTCTCGAAATAGTCCAATTAAACTTTTATTTTTTCCTCTATATATATAGTATACCAATATATTATTCAGAACTGTATTCTGTCTCTGTATTCTTCAAATAATTGACAGAAACAGAACGAGGTTCTAAATTATTTTATCCTATTTCATTTCAATTATTCATAAACAATTTATATTGTGTTGAATATTACACACATGCAATTTACATACAATTATAAGAACTATTAATTATTAGTTAACATTCCAAGAAATTCAAATAAGTGCCAACCAGTTTTAAATATAATGTCAAACAATTTTAAATATAATGTCAAACAGTTTTAAATATAATGTCAAACAGTTTCAAATATAATGCCAAACAGTTTCAAATAAAATGTCAAACAGTATAAGCATAAGCATAATCATCCTATAATGTTCCCACTGGTGGGACACAGGCCTCCTCTCTATGAGAGGGAATGGGCTATAATCCACCACGCGGGCCCAGTGCGGGTTGGTAGATGTCACATGTCTTCGAATTTTTGGTTCTACGACATCAAATATAATGTTAAACAGTTTTAAATATAATGTCAAACAGTTTCAAATATAATGTCAAACAGTTTTAAATATAATGTCAAACAGTATCAAATATAATGCCAAACAGTTTTAAATATAATGTCAAGAGATTCTAGATTATAAATAATGTCAAATGTTAAAAAAAAACGCGAACCGTTAGAATTGTGGGCCTTAGTCATTGCCTAATCATCTGTATATAAAGGATCCTGTTCTAATGTCTATTTCATACTCATTACCGATACAAAAAGCTATTTCCTCGCCTTTAATGAAACGCCGATGTGCGATGAATTTGTAATAAACTGTAAGAGGAAAGAATCCGCATTTATATTGAAAATATCTTTTCCGAATGCGTTCCGGATAAAGGGCGCGTTTTTCTCGAAGGTCGTATCGATTTAGGAGATGAGAAGAACGTATGGCAGAGGCAGAGGTGTACCTATAGGTAGGTTTATAGGCGTATGAAGAACAAGGTGTGAAGTTCTTCACCTTAAGGGTGAAAAGGGAAGGTCCGACCAGACGGGTGGTATCTGGGGGGCTACTGCTCGACAGTTGTTATCGGGATTTTCTATGTAAGGTCTAACTATTCATCACGAAATATTTTCAGAGAATCATCCCACGGCTATAACGAAGCCATTTCAAGGGATTTTTTTTTTATCTAAGTATATTTTTATAAAAATAAATAATTTAAAATGGGTCAAGTATGACCCATAAAATAAATACTGGTTCCTTATTTTTCAACATGCATTACGCTAGTTTACTACGTCGTATTTACCTACTGTGATGGTTAGAACACTGAGTAAAAGTTTAATGCAAAAAATCTCAAGAAATTTTAGAATATAATAATTTCGTAGAAACAAAAACAATCTGATGATTTTTTTTTTCGTTGCTATGGTTACTGTGGCGACACTTGGGGGAGGCCTATGTCCAGCAGTGGACGTCTTTTGGCTGAAATGACGATGATGATGACATCTAATAGCTATTGGACCTTGGGGCAGATGCCCATACTTCAATGCCCATTCTCCTTTTCTTATGTATTTTGCAATTTACAGGTCAGTATCAGGTTGTATGTTGATTAAGATATGGTTCGCGAGCGTAACAAATATGACTTTACAGAATTATAATCATTAGAATCAGCTTCAGTTTATCCGTGATCATGGTGCTTGCAACAGACCCGAAATATCGGGAACTCAAAGAAATCAGTAAACATGGTAAATATCCCGTTTCTAGTGTTAATTATAATGATATCCTTGAATCATGTCCAAAGAGGCTTATTTCCTTTATTTGACAAGATCAAACAAAAACGGGTTTTAATTATTTGATGTGCTTAAACTCCGCCATTTTTTTTTTCTAAATTGCGACCACGCATTCAGCCTGTATTAATCAATAGCTGGCATCAATACAAACAAGTTTTGTATGGGACAAATCATTAAAGCGTTATGCTATCAATGTTGTCCTGATGGCAAAGATTGGAACTTTGATGGCTTGTATCTCGGAAACGTGACGCTGTAGAGGATTTTCTCTTGAACAAAACTTGTTTGTATTGATACTAGCTATTGATTAATACAGGCATGCGTGGCCGCTATTTTGAAAATAAAATAAACTGGCGGAAGTCAGCCAGGCCAGCCTTCATACGAAAATTTTTCAGCCCCTTTAACACCAATTAACCCATCCAATTACATCCCCCGACAAACAACCTTTTCAAACTCACCCCCAAAATGTATAAAAAATTACAACCCCTCAACGCGAATGAATTTAAAATTACAAACGCGGTTTACTCTAAACGTCCGTACTTATTCAGTAATTTATTTACACAAAAAGGTTCCTGAAGTAATTTTATTTGAACCATACATTTTTGAGTCCCTTCAGACGTCCTCGGATGAATCCTTTAACAAAAGGGGTGAGTTCTATCAAAGAGGATGAACCCGTTTCACGCAGTTTAGGAGAGATGAATATTATGTTAGTTGGTCGCTTCTTGTTGAATTTTTCAGCTCGTTTTGCGGGTAGACGGGAAATTTAATTATTTACGGTATGTCTTTGAACGTAGTCTGAAGGAAAGCTGGTTTATTATGAGAATTATAAGTACTAAGAGGTACTTGTCTGAATAATAAGTACGCAGAATGTAGGGCTTGGTGAAGTTCTTACTTTGGAACTTGTACCAAGGTCTCTTCATAAACATGGTTGTAAAGAGCATTGGTCTCAGTCACACAGTCATCAAGGTCACCCAAGCTTTCTTCTTACATAGGGTTTGAGAGATCATTAGCCGTATCCACACTAGACGATCCAACGCGCTACGATCGCGCGTGGTTTGAGCGCGTTCCACAGGAGCGTTTGGTGTGGACGTGCTTCATGAGTCAAACTGCGTGGCACGAGCGCATGTTTCTTGCCGCGACTGATCCGTTGGTTGTCGATTTTTGGATTAAGCACAAAGGTGCCTCAGTCTCTTGGCGCGCGTGGTGTGGACCGTTGCGTGTGGAGCGCGCGCTCAAACGCATGGTTTGTGGTCAAAGGATATGGAAAATTTTGAAGGTCGTCGTCTAATATCCCTTTACAAACAACATAAATGCTTATGGGAGCCCAATAACAGCAAATTCACCAATAGAGGAGCGAGGGAAGATGCATGGCGAGATATTTAGGCGCGAAATTAATAATATCCCAGTTGAAGAGTTAAAGAAGAAAATGAAATCTTCAACTGTAGGCGGATCAACGTGGATCGGCTGGTGTTGGAGCGGCGCGGCAGGATCGCTAAAAAGTTCAAGCTGTCAGACGAATACGATCCGTGTTCCATGCTCCACGCTCCCGGATCGCGGATCGCAGGATCGGCAATCCATAATTGGATCGTCTGGTGTGGACAGGTCTTACCGGTCTTACATAAGTATTCAAATAAATATATCTGTTACGGCTAATAGCCGAAGTGGGCTACACCTAGTTTTAGCTGGCTAAACCTAGGTGCGGTCGGCTAAACTTAGATGTATCCTACTTATCTTCGGATAGAACATGCAACTAATTTAGATGTAGCGCTCGCTCGGCTCGCGCGCGTTTGGTCACAGTTCTAACCTAACCTAATCCATTTGGTCGGTGTGTCCTAGCAATAAAAGGTTACACAACTGTTACCGGCCGCACCTAGGTTTAGCCGGCTAGAACTAGGTGTAGCCGCACTTCGTCTTTTAGCCGTAACATATCCAAGAGATCGGAAACTCATGTTAGTTTGGGTTTGAATCAACCATTTGCTACGTAACAATTGAGTCACAAACATCTGGCCAACGAAAGCAGCTTTTTCTTTTTTTTTTTTGAAATTTTGTGTGATGCACGTCATGTCCCTGCGGCAAATAAATATATTTTCTTTCTTTCTTTCCCATTTTCTTTGATCCTAATTCAAGAGGAAAATGTTCTAATTTATTTTACAAGCGTTTTCCTGCTTATGATCCGAGGTTCTGTGAATAATATGTGTGTGTTTTAACCGAAATGGTAATGTATAAAATTAATATAACGTTACCAAAACGCGTGTAACAGTGTTTTAGATTTAATTGAACAAAGTAGCCATTTCGCGGAATAACAAAGCTTTGATGTGATTAATTTGGCACTTATTTTAATTAAGTGACTACATTCTGAGAAACCGCAATGTTCTAACATAGAGTTTGATGTTTTTTTTTCACAACATAACTTACAGGTTGTAAACAGACCCTTCACGAAGCCGTCAACCAAGCATACTGTTCATCAAACTAAGAACTCAGTCCATTCATCAGCACAATGCGTTGAATGCGTTCCATCGAGTCCTACCGTGAAACGTGATTTTTCACCCCAAAAAAAAAGGCGATTCCCAGCAATAATTTTTGTGTAAAGTTTCTTAGTTTGATGTATATAATGCTTGGTTGACGGCTATGTGAAGGGTCTGTTTACACCCTGTAGATTACGAAGAAAAACTACGCCTGCGTTCATCTTCATAAAATAATATATATTCTACCCTATATCGAAGAAAAATGTATAAATATACAATTCTGAATGTACAAATTACATTCGAAGAAGTATACTGTATTTATATTTATTAAAGGCACATTCAAGACATGTACAACACAATTTGATTAGGCCTGTCTATGTATACATGTATCTACTTTATTTATGTAAACGAGAGGTGTACGTATGTGTGTCTAATAATAATATACAAGCTCGTAAAATGTATGTTTTTAGGGTTCTGCCTCCAAAGGGTGCTTACGGGACTCTATTATTAAGCTCCGCATCTGTCCGTTCATCCGTCTGTCTCATGGTTGTATCTTCTATACTGCAGGACTTTTGAAATTTTCACAAAATCCGTAGTACTGTGGCCGCTATTACAACAATAAAAATAATATATTCAGACACGAAACTTGTTTTTTTGGTGATTTATTATCAATCTTAATAATGGCAATACGCACAAACGTCTAATTAGTAAAACTATATTATTATATTATACTAGCGACCCACCCCGGCTTCGCACGGGTGCAATGTAGATACATATTTACATATAAATCTTCCTCTTGAATCAGACTATCTATTGCTGAAATTGCACTGCATTAAAATCCGTTGCGTAGTTTAAAAGATTTAAGCGTACAAACAGCGGGAGCGACATGTATTTTATAATATGTAAAATAATAATACGTGCTTTGACGTGGAGTTGCGGACATCAGCCCGTTATACAATACAATATGTTAAGATTTACTAGACGATTAAAATAACAATAATATTCTGTCGGTATAGTAAATAATGTATGCATAGTATGTGTATTTTATGAGAAAGTTAATAAAGTATTGAAAAAGTAACCTAAAAATAATAATAATATGTAATATTCAATATTAGACGGCGCTACGGAACCCCTCGGCTACGAGTCTGACTCGCACTTGGCTGTTTTTTTAAGTAAACGAGACATGTATGTATAATAATAATATACAAGCTCGTAAAATGCCATTTTTTATGTACATTGCTATACACGAAGTAATCACATTGTTCGTCTGTGTCTATTGGGATGATAAAAAATCTATAAACATATTTTTTGTGAAGTATGTTTTGTTCTTTTTACCCGACTGCGAAGCCCAAAAGGAAGGTTATGTGTTTGACCTGTATGTATGTCCGTTTCTTTGTTCCCTCGTAACTCATATACGGATGAACGGATTTGTATAAACTATACGTCGCGTGTCGCTAGATTCGTCCTCGTGCGCAAAATGTCACTGGCTAAAATTAACAAAAAAAAAAAACAAAGAAAAATGGCGAATTTGGGATGCCATTGTGGAGTTCTTTTCGAAATTCTTATTATCCAGGCAGCTAAAATGCGCCCGTGCACAGCGTGCTTCGCGGTGGGTTTGCCCCTTTATACTGCGTGTTTATAAAAACGTGTCTTTTTTAAAATACAACCAGATTTTTATGAAAAACTTTCTTTTCAAACCGCCAGTATATTCACGCGCCGATTAAACAAACAGGTTGTATAAACAAGTATTTGCAAAAAGTTTGAATATAAAAATAGTCCGTACATTCACAAAGGCATGCATTAAAAAAAACAAACAGAACAATGAAAAAACATCACGCACTACCCTTTTATAGGAAAATCAGCATGAACGGATTGTAAAAACACATTTTACACACTAGGTTCTTTCAGTTAACACAGTAATGGGTTTTTAATGGTTTTTCCTTCATACTACGTGTTAGCAAAAGTAGGTTTATAAACTGCAAAAAACGAGGATAATGGTAGGGCAGAAAAAGGGTCGAGAAGTAGGTTCACCATGTATTGTAATTTATTTGAATAGAGGGCGTTAATAGTGTTGAAGGAAAATACATGTCGTTTTGAAAAGAGGTTGCATGTTAAGCTTTTTTGTTAAACTAGCTTTTGCCTGCGGCTTCGCTCGCGTTGATTTAGAATTTGACAATTAATTCGGGTTGTGCTCTGCTTGTTTATAATTCAATCATGATTCGAACGACACGTGGCGCCATCTATTATCATAAGAACGTTATTGATGTTTTCCTCGGGAACAGTACTTTTTTTCAAGATGAAAGGTGTATGTCCGTTTCTGTCTTCCTGACATCGTATATGCTTAATTTGAGGATAATCGGTTCAGTGGTTTAGGCGTGAAAAGGAAACAAAAAAAACTAACTTTCGCATTCATAATATTAGTATCGATATGGATTGTGAAAAAAATACCTCGTGACCTACCGCGTAGGTACAATATTCTTATTAAAAAAAATCTTTTAATTGGCGTTGATTGTCAAGAAAGCATCAATATGTCAAACTTGGTAGATTTATTTTAGTTTTTTGTTGTCCAATGATATTATAAATAAAAAGGGGTAGATATAGCACTAGCGCGCGCAAATTGTTGCAGACAAATTCAGACAATTGTCGTAATTTAAGTCCGGCGGCGAGATGGGCAGACGACATAGTTGCCATCGGGGGAAAAACCTGGATGAGGCTGGCACAGGACCGTGGGGATTGGCACGAGAAAAGAGAGGCCTATACCCAGCAGTGGGTGAGTTCGGGCTGTGGATGATGATGATGAAGTACTTTAAGTGCAATAGTTATCTCTTTCTGTATCATGCGTTCCGTATTATCTATCGCAGTCGTAACAACGCAACGATATCTTTATATTGTGTGATTGCGTAAACAATGCATATTTATGCGATAGCAGCAATCGCGTTTGATTTGATGTCATTTTTTGAAGAGTTCTGCTGTCTGCCTGCGAAACTCACCATCAGATCTATATGAAATTTAAATGGGACCATTTCGGAATAAACCCATTTCGAATAAAAAGACAACAAGAATTTGGCGAAACCGTCTATACAACATTATTTTGAGTATATGCGAAACCTGAATATAGTTTGTTCAGAATAAGTAACTGAATCGATTCCAATAATTTTTAAATCATGTTATATTTTTTCCCAAAAATATTTAATAAAGTTAAAAGTTGGACCCCTAACGACTTTAAGTACCTATCGCAATAATTTAGGTACCTACTGTCAAATTATTATTATCAATGAGCTCAAGACGACGTTAGAGTCGCGCGTTGCGTGGTGACCACGATTTTGAGCGGACAAGTAGGTAACAGAACAAGCTTATAATTTTGTGATTTTTCATGATACGGTTTTTTACGGTTTCTTTACATAAAAATACTAGACACGTGTAACAGGTTTTGCATATACTAAAACTGATGTTGTATATCACGGAGTTGAGCCCGAACATACATAAAAAATATAAACAATCCGAATTGATAGCCTCCTCCTTTTTAAAGTCGGTTAAAAAAAATGCAAAAACAGAAATGTTACGTGCGGCTTTTAAAACTGCAAAAAGAAACCCTTGCTTGGTATAATAATAAAAAAAAAACAATAACAAAAGAAAAATTATTTCTTTTCTAACATCGTGTTTGCACTAATCCAAAAATAGTTCCTCGTTCCACTTTCCTACAACGCAACGTCACTAAGTGGTTTTGCTATTAACTTTATTTGCGCAGTTAATGCGCAAATAAACTGTTTACTTCGAAAAAGTCACAAGTTAAGTTCAAGGGAAGTTTATTTTTAGTGAGCAAAACCACTGCGCAAATGAGGGTAGTCGTAACATAACATGGTTGTTTTTGTAGCGAGTTAATCTTTGGCCGTTTCTTATTGGTGCGTATCATCTTTTGCTGTATTGCGCCGCACTGACGGGCCCCGTATTACAAACTCATATTACAAACAGACACTTCAAGATATAATATAATCACACTTTCCTAGCTCATCGTGCTGTGCTGGGGCTGCCGCTGCGGCTGCAGAGTACCTCAAGCGGCGTAAATATAGTAACCTTATTGGTAACTATATTTTCGAGCCGTTTGGGGTTGAAACTCTAGGTCCGTGGGGTCCGAGTGCTTACAGCCTTTTCAAGAACATTTCTAAACGTTTAGTTGACTCTTCCCGTGACCCAAGGGCTGGCTTTTACTTTGGCCAAAGGCTTAGTTGCCATACAACGTGGCAACGCCGCCAGTTTTTTGGGTACATTACCAGTTGACAGCGTTGAGGAGGAGTTTTTTGACGCCATTTTTTAAGTTTATTTTTAAGTTAGTTAGTTAATATAGGTTATTTTAATTTATTAATGTATATAATATTTACTTATACAAATAAAGAATTTCCCCTTCAAGTTTATTTATTAGTATCGATGAAAAATCTCGAAAGATATAGTTTACCAGTCTATCTCTGATAAATATATAGCCACGATTATACAGTTCGTATAAAACAATGGCTACTCAAAGGTATAATTTGCTTGATCTTGTGGTCGTAAGCGTGAATATTGAGCATGAGGACTAGCCCCCGTAGCATGACCACCGTAGACAAGGATTTCTTTGACGGAAGAATCGACAAAATGACTGATTGTGTCGACACAATGACAGATTTCTTTGCATTAGCTGTCATTTTGTCGATTCTTCCGTCAGAGAAATCCTTGTCTACGGTGCTCATGCTACGGGGACTGGGTTCGATTCCCAGGTCGGGCAAAGTGTTATTGAGTTTTTCCATCAGAAATTTCTCAGAAGCAGCCACGGAGTCTGGATTTGTGCCCATTGTGGCAATGCTGCCAGCGTTCTGGGCACTTTTCCTGTTGGCAGAGATGTGGACGAATTTTTTGGCGCCCTGTAACCGTTTTGATACTTGTAGATATTTTTATTACTATTATAGATTTGTAGTTTGTAAATAATGTAAATATTCTTTGAACTTAAATGTGCAAACAATTTTATTTTTAAGTTATTGACATTTGTAATCTAATTTCTTTGGTTGTTATTTGAAAGTTGATATTTAGAAAATTTGTAATTTAATGTTTTTTTTTTCTTTTTTGTTGTAATGTAATTGTATTTCTTGTTTTGAAATTGGAATTTAATTATTTTGTCGCAAATTTTGCATGCCGAATTAAGGAGGCGGAATATGCTGAACTATTGTGTACCTGTGTGTTATAAAATCTGTAAAATACCATATTTCAAGCAAATAAATGAATCTAAATCTGAATCTGTGGGTGTACTAGTTAGGTACACCTCTGCATTACCCTTCGGGGATTACAGACTTGATGTTATGATTAAAAAAAATGTTGTGTAAAGTCAAACAATAAGGCATGACGCCATGATGGAAATCAGTCAGCCAAGAGAAAATTAAGTACGTGTGGAAAACTGTTCTAGCAGATTGTATTTTGCCCAAGATTTCACTCGGTATAAAAACACATTGCTAGATTTGCCTTCGCAAGGAAATCGGTGAGAATTTCTTGCGAAACACAAGACATACGAGACAACAAAAACACTTTGCATAAACATCAACATAAGATATGAGAGTACTTCGTTAACTTATGTGAAAATGTTTTGAAGTTTTCCCGTTTTCACCTGTTTCAAGGGAATGTTTGGCGAGTGTCTTTTTTAATACCCGACGCAAAAAGAGGGGTGTTATAAGTTTGACCGCAATGTGTATGTCTGTCTCTGGCACCGTAGCTCTTAAACGAGTGAACCGATTTGGATGTAGTTTTTTTTATTTGTAAGCTAGTTTCTTGGCGATGGTTCTTAGATGCGTTTTTATCAAAATCGGTGTAGCTATTTACTAGTTATGGGGGATGAAAGTGGGTATGAAAAATCGAATATTTTCAAATATACCCAAGTGGGGTATCAAATGAAAGTGCATGATGTGTTTATTACAATTAGACATGCTTTATCAAAATCGGTGTAGTCATGTACTAGATTTGAGGGATGAAAAATTGAATATTTTCAAATATACACAAGTGGGGTATCAAATTAAAGGGCATGATGTGTATATTACAATTAGACTTGTTTTATCAAAACCGGCTCAGCCATTTTTTGACTTTTCAAATGTTTGTTCGCTTTTCTTTGTTGCGATGGGGGTTTTTAAATTTTAAATTTTATTTTATAATAAATGGGCCTACTCTTTACCTCAATCTAATCCTGAGGATAGAGTTGAGGACGACGATGGAAGAAGCTAACCCAAAACAAACCTATTGACTCGCGACTATGATTGAAAGTGGTCGGTCCGGTATAGCGAGCGAGCGAACGAGCTGGCGGGCAAAGCGAGGCGAGGTAAACTATATAAACTAAGCGAAGCTTTGGCGAGCTAAACCATGTAGGTTCAGACTGAAAACTACGGATGGATGGGCGAGCGAGCGGGCGGGTGCACCGAGCGGTGCGGGCGTGTTAAAATAATAGCATCGCTGGCATCTCGCATCGTTTGTATCGCTGACGTAGCTTAGCTCTGTAGTTCGCGGTGTGAACCAAAGTATGAAAAGAGGTGATATGATGCTTGCCCGGCTCGCTCGCTCGCTCGCTTGACCGAACGTTACTTATCATCCTAATTACCTAATGTCTCCTAACTATATTTGGGAGAGCAGGCTTCCAATCTATCCGGATGCAGCTGATATTCAGCAATTACATGAAGCGTCTGCCTTTATGACTTCTACAGCCCAGTTACGTGGTAACACGGCAACCCCTTGGTAATACTGGTTGTCAGAGTCAGTCTTCTAACTAGCCATATTATAAGGTACAGTCACCAGCACGTCAAGTTACCACAAACTGTCAAATTTCTCCAAATGATTTTAAACTATAAAATGTTGAAGGTTAAGTTCAAAATCGAATGAGAAAATTTGACAGTTGGTCGCGTTGGCGACTGTACTTCCCTGACCATAACAGTTCAAGGTTCCTATAGAATTACTAAAACGAAAGCACACACGAGTGATTTACTTAAATTACCATATAAAACATAACATGTATTTACCTCTCATTTAACTTGCAAAATATTGTAATTAGAACCAGCTTATATAGTATTTTACACATGGAACTTAGGTACCGTTTGATTATAAAATCGATAGTCAGAAAAGTAACTACTAATTGAATTATAGTATCATATTAGCCCTCTTGTACATTATGAAATGCAATAAATAAAATAATATGAATTATATACATAATAATATGTATACAACATTAGTTTTGTATAGTAAAACTAATGTTGTATACATATTATTATGTATATAATTCATATTATTTTATTTATATTTTTATGTAAATAATCTATGTACAAAATTTCAAAACTGTATCATGAAAAATCTGAAAGTTATAAGCATGTTCTGTTTCCTAGTTGTCCGCACAAAAACGTTGTCACCACGCAGCGCGCGCCTCCAGCGTCGTCTTGAGGTCATTGATAATAATAATTTGGCAGTAGGTAAATAAATTAGTGTGATAGGTACTTAAAGTTAAAAAAAAAGTCGCTCGGTGTCCAACTTTTAACTTTTTAAATATTTATGGGAAAAAATATAACATGGTTTTTTAAATTATTGGTATCGATTCAGTTACTTATTCTGAAGAAACTATATTCAGGTTTCGCATATACTAAAAATAATATTGTATATGTAAAATGTAAGACACTATCTGTTATCCGCGACATCGTTCGCGTTGACATTTCGATGTGTATGTAAAAAAAAAGTAGCCTGTGTTCTATTCCAGACTATAATCTATCTCTGTGCCAAATTTTCTCCGGAACCGTTCAGCCGTTCTGTTGTTATTGAGTAACAAACATCCATCTGAGCTTACCAAAACTTCAGATACAAACATGTTAAATACGCATTATTATTAAAAAAAAAATTGTGACGAATTTTTCTTCACTATCTTCAATCTCCAACTACCGGTGATGATGATGATGATGACATCTATCTGACTTCGGTAACAGCGACTGCATTTGAAATCGGCTAGATGTCATCATCATCATAATTATGACAAATTCTTATTCACTGTCTTCGATGGCCGATGACTGCGCTAACAGAACTACCTTTTTTTGCGATAGTGCATACTATATGCTATAATACATGCAAATCGCAAAAGAAGTAGCTACATTAGCTTTCTAGAAGAGCAGCAAAGTTATTAGTATTTACCTGTAATATTACTTAAGAAATAGATATTCTAATACAAAATACACCACTAGTTTTTAATTAGTAC
The DNA here is from genome assembly GCA_905163415.1 of Noctua fimbriata. Taxonomy (NCBI): domain Eukaryota; kingdom Metazoa; phylum Arthropoda; class Insecta; order Lepidoptera; family Noctuidae; genus Noctua; species Noctua fimbriata. The sequence goes on along the minus strand of LR990948.1, from coordinate 10,467,564 downwards.
AAATACTTAAAGGGCTTATTAGAGAAGGTCTTGTTATTATATATGTAAAGTCTTAATAAATAATATTCATAAACAGCAAAGTTATAAGCGTTTGTTTATATCCCAAAATGTCACTCAATTTATGGAAATATAGTTTGCCGGGACATATAAATGGCGACAGGAATGGAAAAGCACTGCACGTAGTATTTTCTAGTGGTAATTGTTATGAATGATTGATTCAATTATGAATTTACCAGTTATGACAAATTTTCGTGAACAATTTTGGGATTTCGTTTTTTTGACTTTTGATTACACAAATATGATCAGTAACGGGTACGGATAGAGCTCCATTTTTTTTATTGTACTAATTAAAAAATAGTGGTGAATATTTATTTATTTATTATTCTCAACGCACACATTTGTTTTTACAGGTAAGACCCAAGCTAACAAAGTAGTCATAAGTTACAAATATATTTTTTTTTTTTTTCTTATTCTTATAATGGGTATAAAAGTACCCCTACTTAAAAAAAAATAAAGTCTGAAACACCACTCAAAAATAACCCCGCATTACAAAAAATCTCGTTCATCATTTTCGACTATTTTCCATGATCCATCTCACACTACATCAGAAGGGCCACGGCGCTGCATTAATTATACATCTTTGACAGTGTTGAGAAAGTCGAGTCTGTATAATAAAAACCGGGTCGATCTTTAGGTTAAGACGCGTTTGCCTAAGTTGGGCCGTGGATGGGTGACCACCAATTACATACCGAGTTTCCTGCGTGTCTCGCGATATTTCGCGAAAAAAAAAACAAGCCGGCAGCGTTAATTCCGACAATGACCACTTGCCACAAGATTCATGCACAACTTTAACTGAAACTAACTGATCAACACTTCCTGTAACTCAAAGGCTGGAGGCGCATTTGTGCTAGTGCCTCATATCTTATTTATTCATTCAATAATATACAACATTATTTTTAGTATCTGCGAAACCTGAATACAGTTTGTTCAGAATAAGTAACTGAATCGATTCCAATCATTTTTAAACCATGTTATATTTAGTCCCAAAAATATTTAAAAAAAGTTACAAGTTGGACACCGAGCGACACTAAGTACCTACCTACTGCCAAATTATTATTATCAATGAGCTCAAGACGACGCTGGAAGCGCGCGAGCGGGCGCGCTGCGTGGTGAACACGTTATTGCGCGGACAACCAGGTAACAGAACAAGCTTTTAAGTTTGTGATTTTTAATGAAACAGTTTTGATATTTTGTACATAGATTCTTTACATAAAAATACTAGACAAGAGTTTCAGGTTTCGCATATACTAAAACTAAGATTGTATATGTCGGATCCGGTTGGTAGTATGGACATAAAATGAATCGCAAGTACGGCAGTTTGTAGTGGTGACGTCACGCGACCTACTTATCAGTCTACCCACAACACAGCGTGCTTATACAGAGTGGGAGAGGGCGAGGTCGCAGCGAGGACGAGAGGGAGTGTCTGATCGCGGTGAAGTTGAGACCCCGAAAATGTATCCGATTGATTGTGCCCCGTGTTAAGTTGTAATTTCAAGTAATTTGTTAGTTAGCTAAAAACCGTGTATCGCACCCAGTATGTTTTCATAGCACGAAACCCATCTGCTGCCCACATGATGCACAAGCTTAACCGAATAAATCCTGACATATCCGACATATCTAGATCAAAAATTGCACTGCAAGTCTTATCATCCATGTTTCTTTTATGCTGTATCTTGGTTCCCTCGAAGTCTGAAGTCTGCAGAACCTTAAACGCCAATAAAAATCCATATTGGACATGGACTTTTATTGGGGTCCACGGCGCTGACCGAAGATATCGCTTGCTGACTCTTTCTTCTTTGGTATAAAGGTTGTAAATAGATCCTTAACATATCCGAAAGGCACTTGTTTTCCCCGTCTTTGCGATGATTTTTTTGTTCTAGACCATACCTGGGAACCTTCTAGTTACGGAGATATTGGGGGTCAAAGTTCCAACGTTTTCACAAGTTTTTTTTTTAAATACATGTTTTTAATGTAAGATTTTTACTTTACACACCTCCACGACTCCCGTACTATTCAATCCATCCATCAACATAATGCTTTGAGTGCTTTCCATCGAGTCCTACCGTAAAACGTGATTTTTCACCCCAAAAAAAAGTTATTTCCCAGCAAACATTTTTGCGTAAAGTTACTTAGTTTGATGTACAGAATGCTTGGTTGACGGCTTCGTGAAGGGTCTGTTTACACTTTATTGATTGTAAAACTTGCCTGGTCTAGACTTCACAAAATTTCAGGGAAAATGGAGTATATATATAGTATATATTTATATATAGGTACATAATACAAATTGTAGTCGGAATTTTTTGATAGTTTTAATTAAATGTTATTTGTTATCCATTGAAAACGGCCGGCGCATCGATTTATGAGAGTGTGGTAAGAGAGTGTTCACTTATGTTTGTTTGTGCACTTCAATAATTTTGCGTCGATGTGTGATCTCCACTTAGATTGACCGCCATGACCGATGACGGTCTGGAGGACTAGCATCACTTCCTCAGACGAACGTCGTAGAGGCTGTTTTTAATTAAGGGCTGACTTCTGTATCCGATAAACAAAGCCAAAGGTCGTAGTCGAATGATAAAGATGACGAATGAAAATGGTAGTAGTATAACGTACTCGCTACACTCAAAATAAATTAACAACTAACAAACATGCACGCGCGCGTCTGACGAGCTGCCGCGCGGTGGCTCATTTCCCCTCTCCTCCGCAAACACCTCTTGCCACCCGCCCTTATTGGCTGTCTCATCGGACGCGATAAGGAAAAACACAAGAAATCGTCACTTTATGTCACTTTTTGTTTGGTGAACCGGAACACGTGGTCGTGCCGACAGAGGGAGGCGCCTTCAAATAGGATCTCTTTACATTAATACGACGCCTTACGGTTATACACCCATTAAAAAAATGCTGAAAAAAAATTCAACGAGGTCTATGACTCTTTTTCAAGGAGTCGCTGCCTATATTAAGCACTCACCGGTATCCAAGCACAGTAGACCGCGGCAGCAGTCGCCATTGGTGGTGCAGGGGGCGCTGTAGCAATGGCCGGGCTCGTCGATCACGTCGTCAATGCGGTTGCCCTCCAAGGCTTCAGCGTAGACTTCCTCGGGTTCCTGGTGAAGAGAGGAATCTTAGCCATCTCACTTTTTAACCGACTTCCATAAGGAGGAGGGTATCAATTCGTCAGATTTTTTTTTGTGTATATTCAGCGTAATCTTCGCCAATTGTAAACCGATTTCGATGATTCTTTTTTTATTTGAAAGATAATCATTTCGTGGTCGTCCCGTTTAAATTTAGTGAAGATTTCATGCTGATCTTCGGAGATATACAATGGAACTCTTCAATAATAGGAAGCAAATCTGTCGTGATTGCTGCAATCGCTTTTTATTGTTTGCACATTATCATAACATAACATAACGTCTGTATGCTCGAAATAGGGAAGGTTTTCTCAAGATTAGTTTGCCAAAAAGAAGCTCCTACTAAACTAGTTTTCAGGTATATTACTCTAAAACTCAACCCTCAAAATCTCATATTAGCAGTTGATATTGGTTACCGGACATAAAGGTATATTTACTAGAAAGAAAGATAGTGATGGATGCACTGTGTGAAGGATGATACGGCTAGAAAGGAGCTGACTCAAATAAATTGATAAAAGACTGAAGCCAGTAAATATCGTTAGTCGCCTAGACTGGAAGCCGACCCCAATATAATTGGGAAAATGCTAGGCAGATGATGAGGTTTACCACCAACAAATCACAACCAACCAATACCACCACCAACCAACCATACCATATTTAAATCTACATTCTTAATTTTCATCATGAAATAAGACTAAATTGCTCACAAGCTAGATATTAGTAGTCATAGTAATTATTATAAGGGTTCTCGTATTTTGGACTATTTTTATGTATTATAATATATATATTAGTTTATTTCATTTTACTGTATATGTTTATTAGTATGTACCTATTTATGTGTATCAATCTATGTTAATAAAATTGTATTTTTCTTATTATTTTCTATTGTACTCTATAACAATGCTGTCCTATTTAACCCAAAGGTTGACTGGTAGAGAATACCTTGTGGCATTAAGTCCGCCTATGTACCACTCTTGTACATGAAGTTTAAATAAATAAATAAATGAATTCTATGCCAAAACTACAACAGCTTTAATGATGGCCTTCCCCCAGAATTTATCTAAGCATTATTAAGTAACAAATCACGATATATTACGTACTAAATCCATTGTACTATAAATACAAATTAAACAAGCCTACATTTATAGGCCAGGACCTTTACGGCGATATAATGCGCAATGACCCGTTAAAAGCCACGGATTTACGCATCAAATAGCCATGGAATTACGCGCGTAATTATGTGCCAAGAATTGAATTTATGTGTTTTTAATGCAGGTGCTATATCATCATTCTCTTATGCCAATTCATTTGGGGTCGGTGCAGCATGTCTTCTTTTTCCATACTTCTCTTTTACTCGGAGTTTTTCGGCCAAAGTTGGGTAAGCTAGCCACTTGAGAGCACATGATAGAACGGCATACCAAAGCTCTCGACAACCTCCCTAGAAAGCCATCGTATGCAGTCGCTGTGGCCGAAATCGGCTTGATGGCATCATCATCATCATCGTCATTACTCGTCATCTCATCAGACACCTCCTTTCTTGCCATATCATCCTTCACACAGTCCATCCATCGTTTCTTTGGTCTTCCTCTACTGTTGTACCCATCCACACTCATACTTAAAACTTTCCTCGCGAGATATTCCTTATTCCCCCGCATTACATGCCCATACCAAGCCAACCGATTACTACACAACTTTTGAGTCACCGGCGCCACTTTCAGACTTCCTCTTACTTATGTACTCATTTCTTATTTTAACGCTCGGGTCGATCTTTAGGTTAAGCCGTGCTTGCCTAGGTTGGTCTGTGAATGGGAGACCACCCATTACATACCGAGTTTCCTCAGTGCCTCGGAAAGCACGTTAAGCCGCTGGTTCCGGGTGTCATTTGTAGATCTTTGACAGTCGTTAGGCAGTCAGTGGCCCAAAAAGGCTAACAACCAGTCTTACCAACGGGTATCGTATTACCCAGTACTAACTGTGTGTGGGTTGTGGAGGTCAGATAGGCAGTCGCTCCATGTAAAATACTGGTATTCAGCTGCATACGGTTAGACTGGAAGCCGACCCCAACATAGTTGGGAAAAGGCTAGGCAGATGGCTGTTATCGCGGCAGCAGAAATACACATTCTGTGAAAACAACTATCTACCTATTACGGACCATGAGATACAGCCTGCTGACAGACAGACGGACGGACGGACGGACGTCCAGCGGATACGGAACCCTAAAAACTAAAAAATCCGACTGAAAAAACTGAAAAGCAAAATATGGAATGGGGAAAAACACTTTCGATTGATTCCGCGACACTTGCAACTGGCGTTATGTAAATTAATCAAGATAGTACCAAATAATACTAACATATATCGCTAGCAGTAGCTAGCGATATATGTTTGTATTAAATTAAACAAAATACAGTTACTTACAGTTGCTATATAAGAAGGAGACCGATATACATAAGTGTTATTAATTGGTGGACATCTGTTAACAATGACATTGAGGTGAGTTTTTAGTTTATTTCTTTTTCGACTGATTTATTGTTTGGTTTTGTTAATCGTTTCGTTATTAATTGGTGGACATCTGTTAACAATGACATTGAGGTAAGTTTTTAGTTTATTTCTTTTTCGACTGACTTATTGTTTGGTTTTGTTAATCGTTTCGTTTTGTTTTTTACTTAAGAGCGTTAACGTCTTACGGCATGTCATAGAAACTTTCAAGTGATTTTTTTTCTCTAAATAACTGAACTGATTTTAATGAAACTTTACGCATAAACAGGATATATTTAAGTCTAAAAACTTGACAGAGAACATTTTCAAAAAATAGTGTTACAGCTAAATTAGACCGATTTTAGATTTTCCATAGAAACAGAAAAAAAACACATCACATTACACATTTTTTATTCAACAAACCCTGTCTTTCAATAGCTGTACTCGAACATAGCTAGTGAGCTCTGGCTGTTATAATTAATGTAAAAGTATGTCTTTTTTCAGCGTAGTAAGAATCGTTTTACTTGAACATAATTCGCTTATAGATCAAAGTCTTAACAACGTAGTTTTAATAGTGATTGAACTAATTACTAGGTTAGTAATCAGTATAGTCTCTAGCCGCAGTCTGGCAGTTTTATGATACATCAATTAGGTACGGGCAATGAAGTAAAAATCCGGGTTTTGGCTTAAGACGAGAAGCAACACAAGTACCGGTAAAACTAAAACTGCGAGGGAAATACAGTAATCTCAGAGACCAGAAGCGAAATAGAAAGTTACGTTTCTTAGAATTTGTCTTTAATCAACAACGAGCACATAAGTAGTACATCAAAATACTATAACACGACCCGAACCAAAATTATCAGTCAGTTACCTACCACCAAAAACCAAAGAGAACCAAAAAGCACAGAGCATCGTCAAAAGAGGCCGTGTACAACGCGCCATGCCTTTTTATACCCTTCTACTCGAATCGGGTAGGTTGGAAAGGGAATAATCTAAGAGTAGTATACTCGAATCATTATTTTTTTATTCATTTTAAATAAATAAGCAGAGATTCCACAGTTAAAAACCTTAATCGTAAGATTTTTAGGTTATCTTGCATATAGACGTATATCGCTTTTCTCCCAACTTTTTCGTCTTACTTTTCACATACTTTTCTGTTAGTCTTTAGTCGTTTTACAATTATGTATAATTTGCCATAATGAATGCTACCTCTAAGAGTAGGTCCCAAAATACATGTAAAGTCGCCAGCGTTCTTTCTAATAACTTTAAAAAAAAAAAGACTTTTCGAATAGTCCTCAAAGACCTATTCAGATTGATCTTCATGTGCAGTATAGCATCTCCTGTGGGGACCTAGTCTTTACTGAGATTAACCGCCATCCTCGAAAACCGACAGGAGCACCATGAACAGTGAATTCATTTTTTTTTTAAATAACCTTTGTTTTCTGTTCAGCTAAACTATTTATTGTCTGCCGATTACTATAACAGAAGATTGTTTTGGTCTTAGTTGCAGTACAGAATCCTGCTTGACTCCAACAGTGGGAGCTGCTCCTGAAACCTTCGCAGCAGCATTGCAGTACTTTGCAGCTGCACAATGTTTCCTAACACGACCTTTACTACCAGAAGCTGATGTACATGGTAAATTAAAATGATTATCATCGTCTGCGTAGCCTTTACTCAACTACCAATGGAGGAGTCGGGATCCAATCTAACTGGGTGCAGCTGAATACCAGTATTTTACACGGAACGACAGCCTATCTGATATTCTGACCCAGTAACTGGGTTACATAATAGGCCTTGGTAAGACTGGGTGTCGCACATTCAGGTTTCTGACTATCCCTAACGACTTTCTGAGGTACGAGGGTTCTCGGTGTGAAATGAAAAATCACTCATCCACGGACTCATGATACTTTGCCACGACCTCTTCATATGACTTGTGATTTACCAACACTTAAATATGTCAAACACAACACTGACGTCATTGAAATCAGAATCTGTCTGCCAAGCAATATGTATAGGCATAATCAACCGATAACGTTGCTACCCACGAATGCCCTCCAAGTTAAAGGGGAAAATATACAAGCCCGTGATTAGACCTGTCGTACTGTATGGATCGGAATGCTGGGCTGTGAAGAAGATAAATGAAACAAGATTGCATGTAGCGGAGATGGGAATGTTGAGGTGGATGTGTTGTGTGACAAGAATGGATAAAATTAGGAATGAGTGAGTATATTAGAGGAAGTTTGAAAGTTGCGCCTGTTACAGAAAAGTTCAAAGGGAATTCATTGTCCTGATAAGGACATGTGATGAGGAAAGACGAATCGCATGTGATTAAAAAGAGTGATGAATATAAACGTTGATGGAAGACCAAGGAAACGATGGATGGATTGTGTGAGGAATGATATGAGAGAAAAAGGATGATAGCGTGACAGTTGACAGAGCAGAATGGAAGAAAAAAACGTGTTGCGCCGACTCTAAGAATCATGGGACAAGGGCAGGAAGATAGTGATGAACGTTTCCACAGCACTGGGCACAGGCCAAGTCCTCTCTGTGAGAGAGAGAGGGCTGTAATCCATGCGAGCCCAGTGAGTGTATTTCACATGGAGTCGAATTGTCTAGTTTTTCTCACAATGTTTTCTTTCACCGTTTAAGGTATCTAAATCATCATCATCTGCCTAGCCTTTTCACAACTAAGTTAGGGTCGGCTTCCAGTGTTACCGGATGCAGCTGAATACCAGTATTTTACATGGAGCAACTGCCTATCTGACCTCCACAACCCTGTTAGTACTTAGTAATACAATACCCCTTGGTAAGACTGCTTGTCAGACTCTCGGGCCCCTGACTACTTGTAATGACTGTCAAAGATCTACAAATGACAGCCGGGACCAACGGCTTAACGTACTTTCCGAGGAGGAAATTCGTATGTGTATTTGGTGGTCCCCCATCCACGGACCAACCTAGGCAAGCGCGGCTTAACCTAAAGATGGACCCGATTGCCTGTTATTATTAAGCCACGAGAGGTGGTTATTAAATAAATTATACAAACAATTGGTCGGTAATTAAACAGTGGATAATTACACAACCTGGGTTCGAACACAACATATAACGACAACATATAAGTCGAGGACGATTCTACTGGGCCACCGCTGTTCAAATAATATTTAACTTTTTTGTTTTAGACTGCGAGAGTTTTGACTTCATCATAGTTGGAGCGGGATCGGCAGGGAGTGTGGTCGCCAACCGGCTCAGCGAAGTTAATGACTGGAGAATTATGCTTATTGAAGCAGGATCTGATGCCCCCATAGAAGCTGATGTAAGTTTTGAAAATGCGATATCTTAGTTAGCCTTCACAAAGTGACATTCTGTTAGCTACGATGCTGGTGAAGTCAAAAATATTTCAGCTACTGACAACCTAATGTCAACCCTGTTGAAAGTATTTGCATTCATATGAAATGCTTGTAAACTGAATGGAACTTAACCGGGTCCTCTGGTATTAGCAATTCACAATAAAGAGCAATTTAGAGTTTAGTTTTTGTGTGTTGACATCATTACTATTTAAATAACGGTCAAAGAATTGAAGACTTGTGTCCTTCACTAACCCACGTGCCCACTGGGCCCACGTGTTGAGTTATGCCCCACTCCCTCTCACAAAGAGAAAGTGGGGGACGGTGACGGCATTGGAAACATCATAAGCTAATTATGGTATTCGAAATCTCATGAGTTTTCACAAAATAACCTCTAAATTGTTTTCAATCCTTCCAGATTCCCGGTTCCGAAGGTGCTTTATTCGCCACAATTTATGACTGGAAATATTCAACAGTAAACAATGGAATCACAAGCCAAGGCCTCATTAATGGTTCCGTGGGTTGGCCTAGAGGGAAAATGTTTGGCGGCAGCAGTGGCATTAACGGTATGATCTATGTCAAAGGTAACGATAAGGATTATCAGAAATGGTACGAGGAAGGCAATGAAGAATGGAGTGTTGATGAAGTACGGAGATGTTACAAAAAAGCTGAAAATCTTCAAAACATGGACATGTGCGAAAACTTGACAATAAAAGAAAATTATGGTCATGATGGTCCTCTTATAATAAACAAATATAACAGCACTTTCAAAAGCTACTTGGAGAAGATAGTCGATTCATGGGATGAAATTGGCTTTAAAAAGGTTCCTGATCTAAACAAAGAAAATCTCATGGCTTCTGGTTTCATGCCTGTAACAGCAGCTAACGGCATAAGACAAAGTACAGATAGAGCGTATTTAATGCCAATAACAACAAGAAAAAACCTAAAAATATTGAAACGCACTTTGGTAACAAAAGTGTTAATAGATGAGAATTTAACTGCATATGGAGTTGAAGTAGAGAAAGACGGAGAGAAGAGGACATTTTATGCTTCCAAGGAAGTCATTCTAAGTGCTGGTCCTATAAATTCCCCACAGCTACTGATGTTATCCGGTGTAGGTCCTGCTAAAAATCTTAAAGAAAATAACGTAACTTGTCTTGTAGATTCACCAAACGTCGGCCATAACCTTAAAGATCATAGTTTCGTACCAATATTTATATTTGCTGATGTACCGGGGGAAGTTGACGAAGAAGATAAATCTTTTGATGCTATTAAGTATCTTTATAACCGTGAAGGGACTTTATCATACGGTGATTTGATATCAGATGCTGTAGCCTTATATTCGACAGAGATCAACCCAACTTATGCGAACTGTCAAAACCATGTTTCGATCATTCCAAAAAATACGACGACTCTTAAACGGAGTTACATGACAGTATTTAGATTTAATGAGACTGTAATGGATTCTGTAGTGGAACTGAACCGAAAGCATGGAATCTTCTTCTTTCTCTTTCATTTCCTACACCATCATTCGAAAGGAAATATCTCACTGGATTCTAATCACCCTGAAGACCACCCTCTTATATATCTAAACTATTTCGAAGATCCAAGAGATTTGGAAGCAGCTGCAACAGGAATCAAAATGATGACGAAAATTCTTGACACAAAATACTTCAAATCGATCAATGCATTCTTGGGAAGAATGAACGTGCCTGCGTGTAATGATTTTGAATTAGATAGTTTAGATTATTGGAAATGCGTTTGTGTGAATTTAGTAACTACAGTGTATCATCCTACAGGGACTTGTAAGATGGGCAGAGATGTAAGTATGTCGGTAGTGGATAGCCGTTTGAAAGTTCATGGAGTGAAGAATTTAAGAGTTATTGACTCAGGAGTAATGCCTGGTACAGTGAGTGGTAACACGAATGGGCCAACTATCATGATTGGAGAAAGAGGTACGGAATTAGTTAAAGAAGACTGTTTGGAAGTATAAAAGTATGACAACCAATGAACTGCATTGGCTAATACCGCTTCCTCTGTTCTTCTTTATAGGAGTAGTCAACAAATGCATGGCACTGACTATACTAATTTCAATCCACCCTGGTTTGCACCGGGTACTGGTGTGGTGGCAACTTTTCAAAACTTCATGATTTCTATGTTATACCTAAGTTATAAAGGGTGTAAAAAGACCCTTAACGAAACCGAAAGGCAGTTGTTCTCCTCGTCTTTGCGATCATATTTTTGTTCTGGACCATACCTGGGAACCTTCTAGTTACGGAGATATTTGAGGTCAAATTTCCAATTTTTTCACAAGTTTTTTTTTTTTTAATTGTAGCTTTTAAGGTTATAAATTGACTTTAATTACCGCAATGACCTGTTTACTATTCAAAGCATCCATCAGCACAATGTTTTGAGTGTGTTAAATTGAGTTTTACCGTAGAACGTGATTTTTCACCCCAAAAAAAATTGTCGTTTCCTAGTAATAATTTTTGCGTAGAGTTACTTAGTTTGATGTACAGAATGCTTGGTTGATGGCTTCGTGAAGGGTTCGTTTACACCCTGTATTAAGCTATGTATTATACGCTTGAACCTCCTGAAATGAATGCTCTAAATCTATACTAATATTATAAAGCTGAAGAGTTTGTTTGTTTGCTTGAACGCGCTAATCTCAGGAACTACTGGTCCGAATTGAAAAAATATTTTAGTGTTTGATAGCCCATTTATCGAGGAAGGCTATAGGCTACATACCATCACGCTACGACCAATAGGAGTGGAGCATTTATGAAAAAGATTGCAAAAACGGGGAAAATCCAAACGCAGACGAAGTTGCGCGGGTCAGCTAGTATAAATATAAGACCCGCGTACAAATCCACTGTCTAGTTCAAAAGAATCAAGCGGAGAAACAGGCAGATATGAACTGTGATTTCGTGTTTAGTACTATTTATTTAAATAGATTAATATAAGTTCAAAAAATTGTAACTATAGACCGACCACTTTAATGAGTACTCCACCTTGCCCCATCAAAGGCACATTAAGCGGCCACAAAGTCCTAACAATATCCCACAGGCTTTAAAATAACCATAATCCACGTAGGTTTTACGGTACTAATTGAACCAATACATTCCATTTAAATTGATACCTTCGCGAGGACTCATGAACGCGGTCGGTCTATACAACATTATTTTTAGTATATGCGAAACCTGAATACAGTTTGTTCAGAATAAGTAACTGAATCGATTCCAATAATTTTTAAACCATGTTATATTTAGTCCCAGAAATAATTAAAAAAGGTTACAAGTTGGACACCGAGCGATACTAAGTACTTCTCGCAATCATTTAGGTACCTACTGCCAAATTATTATTATCAATGAGCTCAAGACGACGCGCAGCCGCGGCACGTGGTGACCCCGTTTTAGTGCGGACAACCAGGTAACAGAACAAGCTTTTAACTTTGTAATTTTTCGTGATACAGTTTTGAAATTTTGTACATAGATTCTTTACATAAAAATACTAGACACTTGTTTTAGGTTTCGCATATACTAAAACTAATGTTGTAGATTCGTAATTTTGTGTAGCTTCGCATTTATATTTTGGCTACTTCAATTTATCATTTTCTCCAGAAAAATGTTAATATTAATTTAATGCTTTTGTTGATATAAAAGAGAGACCTTGAGAAACAGCGGCGACGTGTCATTGCAACGATTTAAAATTCATGTAAGATAATACAAACAGAGGTTGCTTATTTATTAGTTCATATCCAGTACAACTGAGTTAATAGTCTCCTGATGGTTTTCAGTTATGAATTCTCTGTTTTAAACAAACATATTTTCAATATAATATATAGGTATATATATTTTTTTAATATTTTTATTTTATTTTTTACTAGCGACCCGCCCCGACTTCGCACGGGTGCAATATATATACAATATAAACCTTCCTCTTGAATCACTCTATCTATTACTGAACACCGCATCAAAATCTGTTGCGTAGTTTTAAAGATCTAAGCATACATAGGGACAGACAGCGGGAAGTGACTTTGTTTTATACTATGTAGTGATAAAAATATTTAATAATATAATATTTTTTTTTAATGCTAGAATGATTATTTGCTAGTGAGAGCAGACGAAGACATGTGACATCTACCAACCCGCACTGGGCCCGCGTGGTGGTTTATAGCCCATTTCTGTGACTGTGTCCCAGCAGTGGGAACATTATAGGCTGATTATGCTTATGCTTATGAGAGCAGACGAGCAGTTCTTTATAAGGCTCCTGCAAATCACTGTATGTTTCCAGAAGCAATCGAAACACGAAATATTCTCTGAATTAACTGTTTCCAAAACTAGTACCTACTTGGTCAATGATCATTCATTTTGATCGTTTTTTTTAGTCTGTGTGCAGCAGTAAAGGATCCTGCATAAATTTTCATCCAAAGTAAAGCTGTGTAGCTTAACCGTGGGTAAGTTTGGAGCGGGTGTTGGAAATCGCACCCAATATACACGAAGACGGCACGCGCAGGCGACGTGACCGACCTACGCGTCATCGGTATCAAGCGGAGGTGCGGCGTGGGGAGCCGGCGGGATGGAGGACACTCGCTTTCTCGATGGCCACCGCGACGGACGACACCCTCGAACGTTCAATAGATTTTATGTTTTTATGGGACAGTTATAATGCCTCATCATCATCTGCCTAGCCTTTTTTCCAACTATATTGGGGTCGGCTTCCAGTCTAACCGGATGCAGCTGAATACCAGTATTTTACATGGAGCGACTGCCTATCTAACCTCCACAACCCAGTTAGTACTGGGCAATACGAAACCCCTTGATAAGACTGATAAAGTGCTTATTAATTTGATATACAGTCCACTTTCATTTATCCCCAACAAGCAAGTCGAACAGCGAGAACAGTACTCTTGATAAATTAATTATGTCTCAAAACCCATTCAGAACTTTTCAAATAGTTTTTTCAACAAATTTTCGTCGAACATAACCTCAAAATAGTATTTTAATTTTTTTTTAATATTTCGGAAATAGCATTGTTGTTTGTGTTGAATCTTTTGAGTTATATTTAGACATGCCATCGATAATAATTGATAATTTGATGAAGACACCACAATGTTGAATTGAGTACATTTGTCCATAGTGCTATGGGCATTCTCCTTTAACATCCAACATCCTTGCTGCTTTACTATCACCAAAACAACGGGTCACATTCGACTCACCTGTCCATACGGGTAGTGGCGGTACGGGGAGCGCCCGTATCCCAGATTGGCCAGCATGTCGGAGCTGAACCGGTTGAACAACCCCCCCCACGCGTGGGCAGCGCCGGCCGCGGTTAGTACCAGCACTGCGGTAACAGCCATCGTCGTGCTGTGGACAAGGAAAGAGTGTGTTAGAGGGAGATAGAACATTTTCAATATCATATTCCTAACCTTGTCCCAAACTAGGTTGGAGACGGTTTCCAATCTAAACTAACACAGGCACACAATAAAGGAGCTCATAATAATTAAAAAACAATTTTGCAAAAAAAAAAACAGACTTCAAAAACACAACAACGCGCGGGTGCTCTGCCTACCGTTGCACGGTACGATAGTAATGAGAAAGAACGGCGTCACGCGGCTAACAGCTGATAGGTCACAGGCGCGCACGCGAGAATTTCATGCGGCTGTTGTGTGGACACTAATTACCAGCCACCCTATATTTAAGGTCCCATTAAAATAGATGGACAAACTTTTAGAAATCATTCAGACCACAAAAATAAGGACAATGGTAAAAAAAATAAGAAAAACGCATTAGACATTTACAAGAAAAAAAAATCTGCAAATAAAAATACAAAATATATGTTGGTTACCCAATGATTTTAGGTCAAAATGTTTTTTTTGCTTGGATATCTTTGGTTAGACGAACTGAACGCTGTGTTAAAATTTGTCCATCTATTTTAATGGGACCTTATATAAAAGAGCCCGACAACAACCAGACACAACACCCGTCTGGTCGGAGGATCCTTCCTTTTCTATGGGGGATGAAGAACACACACACACACATTACACCCTGTTCTTCACACCCTCAAAATAATTTCATAATATAACATCGCCTGTCTTCCTCGCAGGTTCCAGCAGCGATGTTAGAGTGAACCCCGTTTCATTCACGTAATAGAGGACGAGCCTATTGCCATCAACCGGGCACAAATCTAGACTAAGATAATATTGTTACAGATCTACAAAAATAAATAGAGCCGTATTCAATTGCCTAGCATTACAGTAAACATAGTTATACACTTTCCATTCAATAAATAAACATAACAGAAATTGATTCAGACACGACTCAACGTAATTGGCTAAATTGAATTCAAGCAACCAATCAAATGGCTGCGTTCAAATACCCATATAATTTGGTTGATATTAATCACTCCAATCGACTATGTTAAATTGGGATTCTACTAATTGCTATATTCAAAACTTGTTGTTTGAAATGGGATAGTCATAAATAATAACGTAAGTGACGGATACATAACTCAGATACAACATTATTTTTAGTATATGCGAAACCTGAATATAGTTTGTTCAGAATAAGTAACTGAATCGATTCCAATATTTTTTAAACCATGTTATATTTTGCCCAAAAATATTTAAAAAAGTTAAAAGTTGGACACCGAGCGACTTTAAGTACCTATCGCAATAATTTAGGTACCTACTGCCAAATTATGTTTATCAATGAGCTCAAGACGACGCTGGAGGCGCGCGCTGCGTGGTGACCACGATTTTGTGCGGACAACTACATAACAGAACAAGCTTATAACTTTGTGATTTTTCATGATACAGTTTTGAAATTTTGTACATAGATTTTTTACATAAAAATACTAGACACGTGTATCAGGTTTCGCATATACTAAAACTAATGTTTTATATTATTTATTTAGTAATAATTTACTGTACGTTTATTTATTTTTTTGTAATATTTAAGTACCTTTTCACTACCACCATTGACACAACACATAAAACTGTTTTACATCCGTGATCTCTCTAATCCAGGTCCAGTTGAAAACCAGCGTCAGGTACTAGTTGCCCGGCATTTTGCTGAACTGGTCCTATTTGGCGCAGCTATGAGGTACACAGTGTTACCTACATTTTTGTTTAGTTTTAAGTTTTTTTTTTTCTTGTATTATTTTTGTTTTATATTGTGTGCACATGTGGCATGTGCCAAATTAATGTATTTTCTTTCTATATATTATAAATTCTTTAATCTACGAAGGGTTAGGCAGGGCAGTACTCCCACACTTCATGATCAATGTTTAAGTCCCATATGTAAAAAGGGGGGAGCCTATCGCCGTCCACAGGTCACGAAACGAGTCTCCAGCTTGCTACTGAGAAATTCCTGATGGAAAAATCCAATGACACTTTTTTCGACCACCACGCGGAGCACGACCACCGTAGAAACGGGTTTTGTCGACGGAAGAATCGATAAAATGACAGATCAACAAAATAAATCTGTCAGTTTGTCGATTCTCCCTTCGACAAAACTCGTTTCGTCTGTGGTCATACTATGCGTGCTGGCAATCGAACCCAGGACCTTGTGTTTAGTTTTGTTTATGTATGGGTTTTAGTCAGTACAAGTCTGACACTCCCTTCCGCTCCGCCGAGAGCGGGGGGGGTCATTTGATGATTTCCCATCCTAAAAAAAAAAAAAAAGGACCTTATGTTTAGTAGTAGCGCTTGCGATCAATTGACCAACGAGACAGGTAAGTGATGGGGAAACTAAAAGCTTCTGTTTTGGTTGACGGCCCCCAAAGAACGAAACGAACAAAGTTATTGAACACTCTTTCTTATTACCCCGACAACGGAGAAGCCAAAAGGAAGGGTTATGATTTTAGCAGTGTATGTATGTATGTTTGTTCCTCCGTAGCGCCTAAACTATGCATCCGATTTTGACGAATAAGGTGTCAATCGATTAATTATTATAGCCCGGGTAACATAAGCATACATTTTAACCAACTTTAACAATAGGAGGAGTCGATTTTACCTTATAAACCCCAGATTTAGTTAGAGCGTGATTTTTAAGTAGTCGGGTTTTTTGGTGTAGTATATAATATACCACACAAATTATTTTTTTGATTATCAATGGTGATTGCATTGTACGTTGAAATAACATTGAAAACTATTAGGAGCTCGTGGCTAAATAATAACAGCCGCATAGGCCCATCTTCAAGGTTAAGTCGCGCTTGCCTAGGTTAGTCTGTAGATGGGTGACCACCCATGACATACTGAGTTTCCTCCGTGCTTCGAAAAGCACGTTAAGCCATTAGTTCCGGCTGTCATTTGTAGATCTTTGACAGTCGTTACAGGTAGTCAGTGACCCGAAAGTCTAATAACCAGTCTTACCAAGGGGTACCGTATTACCCAGTACTAACTGGGCTGTGGAGGTCAGATAGGCAGTCGCTCCTTGTAAAATACTGGTATTCAGCTGCATCCGGTAAGACTGGAAGCCGTCCCCAATAAAATGAAAAGGCAGAATGATGAAGGAAATGAAGGCAGATGATGAACATTTAACCCTTCAAATTCTACCCACACTAAATTATTTCACCCCCCAACCAATTTCTGATCCCTTCTATTATTAAATAAACACGACTTCCTTATAATGGTTCGTTTTGTCGCCTCCGGGGTCTATTGAACTAGATTTTAATAATTAACTAGGAACAATTTCCTTTCGTAAAAACGTTAGTGGGTTTGACAAATTACATTACCTCGAAGACAGTGTCTATAGTACGCATGACGGCACATCAAGCTATACAAAACCAGTTTATGCGAATTCAAATTTAAATTCATTTATTGCAAATATTTCTTCTTCTTGTTCTCTATGGTGTCCGGACGTAAAGAATAGCACCATCCCATATCTTCCCGTGGGTGTCGTAAGAGGCGACTAAGGGACTTACCAGTGAATGGGCAGCAGCGTTCTCTGTGATTTTTTATAACAAACATACTGCGATCGCCAACCCGCCTGCCAAGCGTGGCGATTATGGCAAAACCCCCCTTGGGCAGGCCTATGTCCAGCATTGGACGTCTTTCGGCTGAAATGATGATGATGATGATTGCAAATATGGGTAGTTACACAGGCGGGTTTTGAAGAACAGGAAAGTTGTTAGTGTCACCATATTCTGCACTAGGCATGCAACATTTAGTTCGGAACGTGGTTAGTCCCTACATTAAAAATTTAAATTCATTAAAGTTCAAAATTACATGTCTATTAAATTGTCAATTAAAGTCAAAGTAAATAATGTCAAAGTAATAATGTCAAAGTTAATCTATTATGCTAAAATGTCAAGAATTAATCATTGTGAAATACGCAATTTATGTCAAACTTAAGTAAATCTCAAACTAATCTCTTATTGTATATGAAATCTATACAAAGCGAGGCCAAGTTATACTTGAAATGTATAGCTTCATGTGCCGCCGTGTGTACGTAACTGTGAATAGAGCCTAAAGTATTCATTAGAACCTTTTGAATAGGTTGTATATTACACGCTTGTTTGAACGAAAATCTCGGCGAATATTTGTGTACGAATTTTACAAGGGGCGAAATTGTACGTTATTTTTTTTTTCATCCCTCGGGGTTTATTATATTAATTTTCTCTACACGATTTAGTAACCTTTATAGCTCTTGGATTCTTTTTTATTAAAATACTAGCTGTTGCCCGCGATCTTCGTTCACGTGAAATTATAAAGGATGCAACAAGAACCTTAACGAAGCCGAAAGGCACTTGTTCTCCCCAATAATGCGATTCTAGTTACGGAGATATTGGGGATCAAAGTTCCAACTTTTACACAAGTTTTTTTTTAAAATATTTTTTTAAATGTTAGATTTCTACTTTAAGCACACCCACGACCCCTTTACTATTAATTACATCCATCAGCACAATGTTTTGAGTGTGTTACATTAAGTCCTGCCGTAAAACGTGATTTTTCACCCCAAAAAAAAGGCATTTCCCAGCAATAATTTATGCGTAAAGTTACTTAGTTAGATGTACAGAATGCTTGGTTGCCGGCTTCGTGAAGGGTCCGTTTACACCCTGTATACTCGTACAAAAAATTACTTCCCGTTTTGAATCGGATTTTGTTAACAATTTCAAGGATTTTATTTTTTTTGCATGGACCCCAAATTATTTTCCTTTAATAAACGTAGCCTAAGTTAGACCTTATATCATCAGCTATCTGCCAGTAAAAGCTCTGTCAAAATCTGTCCAGCCGTTTCGGAGATTAGCCGGAACACAGACAGACAAAAATTGAAAAAGTTTATTTTATTTATTTGTTATAGATACGAGTATTTAGCGCCGGATTTTTTTTTTACACAAAGCTGTTTGTAATATATTGTATCTATATGACTTACGGAGCCGAAACGTGGACACTCACAGTACGGCTGGTCCATAAATTTAAGGTCGCTCAGCGAGCTATGAAACGAGCTATGCTTGGAGTCTCTCTGAGGGATCGCATTCGAAACGATGTGATCCGACAGAGAACCAGAGTTGTCGACATAGCTCACAGAATAAGTAAGCTGAAGTGGCAATGGGCCGGTCATATTTGCCGTAGAACCGATGACCGTTGGGGTACACGTATTCTTGAGTGGAGACCGCGAATCGGCAAACGTAAGGTGGGACGCCCACAGGCTCGGTGGAGTGACGATCTTCGCAGGGTGGCTGGTAGCAACTGGATGAGAATTGCTGAGAGTTGAGTTAAATGGCGTGCGATTGAGGAGGCCTATGTCCAGCAGTGGACTACTATAGGCTGATGATGAATATATTGTATCTGCAGTTGTATTGATGTTTTCGTTTATTGAATACCTCGTTGGTCTAGTGGTTCCAAGCGCGACTGCTGCGCATGAGGTCCTGGGTTCTATTCTCAACTCGGGCATGGTGTTATAAGGTTTTTCCGTAAGGAATTTCTAATTGTTTCTTTCTAGTAGCAGCCACAGAGGATACATTTGTGCCCGTTTGATGGCAATAGGCTCGCCTCCTATTACATGGGACTTAAACATAACTGGCGAAATGTGGGTGTAAGGTACAGTCACGAGGACCAATATGTACCACTTAACAACTCCTACACAGTACTGTACTGTTATACCTCGTCAATGACAATAGTATGGCTGACCGCTCTCCAGACTTGGCTGCTCAGCATTTATGGCATGTATTTAAAGATAATTAAAATGGGTAGAAAAAATAATTGGTTGGCAGCTACAATTAACCACTAGTAACACGAAGGGGATTGCGGGGTCTTAGTTCACTCACTTCGCTCGCTCACTAGACCCCGCCATCCCCTTCGAACCTAACCTGTCCGAGTCGGGGTGCCACAAGTCTGCCTTCGCTCGCTCTTGCTTCCTATGTTCTCCTTGCCGCAATGACCGGATAAATAGTTACTTACTTGGTACAATAGTCGCAGTTCAGTATATTGGTCGCCAATTAAATTTTTATTCGCCCGATTAATAATTTCTCAGCATTTATCAACTTAGTTAGACGCCATATTCATGGGCTTGCACACCAGTTCCGTCTGAATCTCGGTACGGGTCGGAAGTCCTATATCATTTCTATTTTTTATTATTCTACTAATTCTAAGTCCGAGTTCTTTAAAGTAATAAATTCTATTTCAAGTTTAATTGAATAGTTTTTTTTTTTAAAACAAGAATCCGAGCTCTCGTATAAACGATGATTTTCACCAAACGGATCGCATCGGATCGGAAAGTGTACAAACGGGTGCGGCGACAGACGACCGCGTCCGGCAGGATGTCGGCGCATACGATCGGGTCCGTGCCATGGCTAGCGAACGTATGCGCTTTTGTGCCTAGTAAATAGTTTACTACTGTGTTGACACGTCAACGTTCTTATTAACAAAAGGATCCGGTCGGATACGACGACAGGCGAACGGAGCCGGTCGGGCTTCGCAACGTACTGTCGGCTACGATCGCCTGTCGCGCAAGACGCCCGCGGTCAAGCTGCTTTGCGCTGCTTAGTAATATAGACTTTAAACACTGTGTAAACGATTGAATATCGTTTTAAGATTGTAAAATCATTCTTTATAGTACGTACACACGCCACGTTATCTTACGCCAAAAGCTGCTAAACATTAAGACTACTTAATCTACACCCCCTAGAGACGAAACCAGCAGTATTTTACTTAAATCATATATTAAAGTCCCCAACAATAGGCCCCAAGGGCCTTTATACGCACGAGCTGTTTCAGGAGGAAGTTACAAATAGTAGACACTTTATAATGCATGATGAACAATATACACTGGACTGGTAGACTGGTAGAAAATGCCCAAGGCATTAAGTCCGCCTTTGTACAGTTTTTAGGGGTTCGTAATTCGGGCTGCGGGACTGTTCGAAAGAGATACCGCGGCCCTGGAACACAAAGGGCAAAGAAGGAACATGGATGGGTTTTAGTCAGTACAAGTCTGACACTCCCTTCCGCTCCGCCCAGAGCGGGGGGGGGGGGGGGGTCATTTGATGATATCCCATCCTAAAAAAAAAGGGGTTCGTAATTCAAAAGGAAAAAACGGAACCCTTTTAGGAGCACTCGCGTGTCTGTCTGTCTGTCCGGCTGTCACAGCCAATTTACTCCGAAACTACAAGACCGATTGAGTTGAAATTTGGTACACATATGTAAGTTGGTGTCCCAAAGATAGACGTGTGACGTAAATGAATGAATTTTAAACATGGGGGCCACTTTTTGGTGATAAATTAGTAAATTCAAAAAAAAGTTTTGCAAACTATATTATTTTATATTTCAAATGAAAGGTCGTATTGTGAGCATCTCAAATATATATTTTTTATAATTCTAAAATAAATACATTTGAAGTTATTTAAGAAAATAGGCGATAATTGACCATTTCCTCCTTAAACTCCGAAACTATAAAGCCGATAATTTTGAAAAAAAAATACAAAAATAGTTCTAGGCCTATAGATTACAGGAAAACCTATAAGAAAGCTATAACAACAAATAATAAAAATAAATTAAAGGGGGCTCGCCTACTACGATGGTACAGAACTCTTCATGCGCGAGTCCAATTCGCACTTGGCCGGTTTTTCTCTACCAATGTTTTTACCTAATTCATCATCTGCCCAGCCTTTTCCCAACTATGTTGGGGTCGGCTTCCAGTGTTACCGGATGCAGCTGAATACCAGTATTTTACATGGAGCGACTGCCTATCTGGGGGGTTACCATGACGTCTAAAAGCAGGATTAATTCCAGTGTGGGAAAGAGACAGAGCTATACACATCCTCTAGCGCCATCCTTTTTCCACACTGGAATTACTTCTGTTTTAAGATGTTATGTTAGGCCACCTAATCTCCACAACCCAGTTAGTACTGGGTAATACGATAGTCCTTGGTAAGACTCGTTGTCAGATTTTCGGGTCACTTACTTCCTGTAACAACTGTCAAAGATCTACAAATGCCAGCCAGGACTAACGGCTGAACGTGCTTTCCAAGGTACGGAGGACTGGGTACGTAATGGATGGTCACCCATCTACAGACCAACCTAGGCAAGCGTGGCTTAACCTGAAGATTGATCCGAGTTAATTATGAGTCAAAACACGCATTTCATAATGATCATAATGATTACTATTCATTATCTCATCACTATTCCAATTTGAACAGAATATGCAGAAGAAAAAAAAACCGGCCAAGTGCGAGTAGTACTCACACGCACACAGGTTCCGTTGCACCAAACATTATAACAAAAATATTTTGAAGGCTCATTCATAACAATTGTGTTGTATTGTATACATTCAACAGTAAAACAAAATTTGTTTTTGTTAATGGATATCAAAGTTCTTGCTGCAGTTTGATTAAAAAGTCCCATAATAATGTCAAAAACTAAACATCAAATCTTATTCAAACCAAGTTTCGTTGAAAGTTTTTTTACGTTCTACAATCCTATATTTTTTTTGAATTTTCCTCCTCTTACTTTAGAAATTAGAGGGGGGGGGGGGGCACATATACATTTTACCATTTTGGAAGTGTCTATCTTTCAAACGATTAACTTTGAGAAAAAATGGTTTTAAAAACCTCGGTGTCATTTTTAAAGACCTATCTATAGACACCCCGCACGTAAAGGTTATATGATTGCCCCCTTTTGCTTTCTCTCCCCCCCCCCTTAATCTTTTATTTTTGTATAAAAATCGTAAAGCGGTTCACAGAATACTACTATCTACCAAGTTTCAACTGTGTAGCACGCGAGCACGAGAACGTTTTTGCATTAAAAGGTAAAGTAAATTACTTACGGTACTCAAAACATGGAAGCCTTACTTAAATGGCTGTTAAATTACGAAATTAAAAAACACAAAATGTTGCTTTTCAATTAAAAAGAGCAACAGGTAGTGTTGTTGAATTATACTGTTTTGGAACAAAATATATTTTGTAACATGAAGCTTTCTAGGGGTTTTTAAGTTAAAAAGAATTTTAGAAGGAAATAATACATTATGATACAAGTGTAAGTATGTCATTACGGCTGAGATGGAACTTACGTACTTGACAATTGCCCACGTGTATCAAACGATGTCTTTCAATACACTTACGAAGAAATAAAATAATAGCACGAAAAGTATTTCTGTCATTGATCACAATGAAACTATGATTTAATTTCCTTTTGTATCCGCGCTCTGCTTTTGCAGGTTAAAGTAGAAACAAAGGCCTATCTTAAACGGCCTATTTTTTAAAATTAAATTTTCAAGTATTTTAGAAAGAAATAAATGTTAATTTGTTGATAAACGCAAATAATTTTATAATGTTAGTTTTAAAAACAATTAAAATATTTAGACATTAATGACCTCTTTGCTGAAATTAAAAAAAAAAAAACAATCACCGCTGACTATAGCTGAATTGAAGCACGTTGGACTTAGTTTAATTATGTGTATTTGTGCAAATAAAACACTAGTAGAAACAAAATTAAAAAAAAAACACGACTGGAAAGTACTGCATTATGAATCTAATAACTAGTAGTGCGATAAGAGCAACTTTTCGACTAAGTGTATTGAAAAATAAAGTTATTTTAATAAATCCAGGAATAAATTACTCATTTTGTTGGAACCGTAAATGTTCGTAATATTTAGCCGGTTTGGCGCCAAGCGTAATAATTTGTTAATTCCATAGTCTCTGTATTTTTAATGTTATTAGTAATACTAAGAAAAATGTTACTGTACGGCCCGCACTGTGGGGAAGTTCCTGTCTCTGGAGCCCTAACCACCGGTAGCTTGGACTCTGGCTCCCGACACCGGCGGACCATTATTCCGCCTCTTCTCGCCAATTAACGAGAAAGTCATCTAAGGCGTCCCGCCATCTCCTCCTCGGGCTGCCCCCGTCTAACTGTCTCAGGGCTCCAGTTTTGTGATATGTGGGCCCACAGCTTTGCCAGCATCCGGCAGACAAGGCCTGCCCAGTCCCATTTTAGTTTAGCAGTTTTATGAGCTACGGCAGCTATTTATGTTTTTTGAAGAAATATTTAAAAAAATATATAAAAAGATGATTAAATGAATAAACGATAGAATAATTTTACAATTATATTTCCAATGAAGAGTCTTCAAATGCAATTCAATTCAAATCTAGGTTCGCTCCACTATTCGTAGTCTTCATCGTCATAAAATTACTTTATAAAAAATCACGATGTGGAGCCCTGACACAGCCAGACGGCGGCACGGCAGACCTCGTAGAAGATGGCGGGACGAGTTAGACAAAACTAACAACCAGTGGTCCACATTGGCCCTGGATCGAAGAATTTGGAAGTCATTGAGGCCTTTGCCCAGCAGTGGGATGACGCAGGCTAGCAGTATGAGTATCAGTATAAAAAAACCATGGATTCGCTTACCAATGCTCCTATATCCAATAACGTAATCTTCAAAAGCGGTTCACTGCAGCCCTACACTCTAATGAGAGACTAGTTGCACCACTCACGGCTCAAAACTAACTAACAGACCACTTGCTACAATATATTCAGCAGATATGAATTACCCTACACAATCATGCGTACTGTGTTGGGGCCCCACCCGTTGCAATATTGATCTACCGTCCGGGACCTAGGTACCTCGGTACTACTATAGACCGTCCGCTTTAATGAGTCAGTCAGTCAGGTCGGCCAATAAAGTAAAAAAAGATATATAAATACAACATTAGTTTTAGTATATGCGAAACCTGAAACACGTGTCGAGTATTTTTATTACAAAATTTCAAAACTGTATCATGAAAAATCACAAAGTGTGAAGCTTATTCTGTTACCTGGTTATCCGCACAAAAGCGTGGTCACGACGTCTTGAGCTCGTTGATAAACATAATTTGGCAGTAGGTACCTCAATTATTGCGATAGGTACTTAATGTCACTCGGTGTCTAATTTGTAACTTTTTTTAAATATTATTGGGAAAAAATATAACATGGTTTAAAAATTATTGGAATCGATTCAGTTACTTATTCTGAACAAAGTATATTCAGATTTCGCATATACTAAAAATAATGTTGTATATCTTTGGTTACGCGTTCTCTCTCTCTACCGTTCAAGACTCACTTAATGCAGTATTGATCTACCATCTGGGACCTAGACACCCTCAGTAGCGTTGGTAAGACTTTAGGGTTGGTAAATATTGGTAACAGCACTCTCTCTGCCGTTCAACCCTTACCCAATGCACTCTTATTTCTCGGACTCCCACTAACGAAAATGGTCGCTTCGATACTGGTGGCTACCAGTAGCGAAGCGACCTGTGGGAAAGAGATGGCGCTAGACGACCTGTATAGCTCTGTCTCTTTCACACACTGGAATTACTCCTGCTTTAAGACGTCATAGTAACCCTCCTGGTAGTGACGACTCGTCATTTTAACTTATAACGACCGGTTAAATGTAGAAACCCAGCTTAAACACGCGAACTCTATCGTCCGAGCCTCGCCCGATGCAGTATTGATCCGATATTCTGGAGTGTCCGAGCTCTAGAGACCTCGGATTATATACAAATGCATTATGCATACACACATTTACATACATTTGCATATTATGGCTGTTTTTGGAAGATAATGTAAATTGTAGAAAAAATCTGCATAACGTACTTTTTTTGGGCATATTTCCTTTGTTTATAACTGAAAAAATGTGCCAGAGGTGATTACCCGCAAAAAAGCATTAAAATTCAAATAGACCTAAGTGAATGAGGATCGATCATTTTCAAGATATAAAAATATTTTAATTATTAGATGGCTTAATCGGACTATATACTTTTCAAGAAAAAAAAAGATAATATCATGCCGAAAATGTAAAAAAAAACATTGTTTTGTAGTACTTGTTAGATTTTTTTTTTAATATGTAGCGGAAAATGTCGTTGGTTATAGTTTTATATCTCTTGTATATTTATTACTTAGTGAAAAAAAATAATGTTTATTTTCCCGAATAAATAAAATTAAATACTTACTTCAATGTTATTTTGCATATCGAGCATTTATTATGCATTATTTGCATGCATATTTCGGCGATTTTAAGTTACATAATTATGATCCGGTCTCTAATGATTAATTATAATATAAGGTAGGACGAGTAATGTAATAGAGAAATATGAAAGGTATACTTTCCTTATTCCAATTTAATTTGGGATAAGGGAAGTAGCTTGACGATGATCTACCTACCTATCCCAATGGCGAACGAACCTCGCTCGTTGGTAGTACTTGTACGACCAAATAAATAATAGGTATGTACTGTTCAATCATGCGTACTGGAACTGGTGGTCTGGAGGTCGTTGCACTCAAGTATTGATCCGACTATGCAGACTCCTATCAAAAGTAATCATCTACCTAGGTTGAGAACCCTGACTTCATTGGGGTCGTTTTCCAATCCAACCATGTTCTTTCATCTTGATTTTGATGGTTAATAATCTAGTTTCTTTTCGCCTAAAATAGTGCTTGTGTCAAGAAAATACGGGATGGCAGGCAAGAAAATAAAGGAGGCGGCGTGTTCCTCTGTGTGTGCCACCCGGTGCCTATGCCCTCCTGGTCGAAAGGTAAAAATACGTCACTGTCACACATTGATAGTGAAGAAGTTTGTAAAAAATTGTACCAACGTATTGTGGTCTTTGAATTTCTGTAATTTATAGCTGGATATTGTCTTGTTGAGATTGGGTTCTTATCAAGCTTTGATCAAAATCAAAGCATTTATTTCAAGTAAGCTAGTTACTGGCACTTTTGAACTGTCAAAACAAAGACAACAATGAAATGTAGCTATAGTTCACAAGGCATAAAAACTGTGAAAGTACTGTCGTCCCCATTCTTAAGCATCATCGACGCTCTTTTAAATCAGATAATTGTTACAAAACCTTGGTTACATCATTCATGTTGAGATTGTATATTATGTGAGAACAATGTAGCAAGATGTGCACGTTAAATGTGTCCTTATTAAAAACAAAAAGACAATTCAAAAATAAAATAATTAACTCAAATAAGCCGTGGCAACTAAGAGATGACCAGTCCCTACTGACAATGCTCGTTCACGAACATGACGCATGGATCAGTACCATTCAACTCAACCATTTTGAAGGGAACTAAATGATCCGACACACGCGCCACCATCAACGAGACATTTGAATGAGCATGACATACTCTCAACCGCCAAGGCACATTTAAGTCAAGAAAAGTCGTAGATCGGGTTTGAGATTCTGAAATCTACGATTAACACTTTAATTTTATTCTGAAATCTGTTCTTAAAAGACCGTTGTCAGATGGCGGACCACCTCGAAGGCGATGGCGATGGTGCGGGCCTGGGGTAGAGCAGCCTTAATCAAAATTCTAAAGGGATCGTCTACACAATGAAGAAGATGATTTACCAACTCTCTATAAGTCCTCAGCTTAAATAAGTACATGATTTACAAGACTATCTTTAGATTAAGAACCTACCCATCATTATAATTAATAATCAAACATGTTACCGACTTGTTAATTAGTGAAGAGCTCTGTTTGTTACTACCCTTAGCGCTAATTAAGCGTAACACTACATACTGTGTAATGGATGATATGGCAAGATAGGAGATGTCTGATGAGGGGCTCTACCTGGCAGAATTTTGATGCTCCGAAATGTATTTGGCATAACACGCTTGGCATAATCTTCTTTAAACGAATATTTTTAAGGCATAAAAATTATTTAACATAATTATTTTTGGCCAAATGTTTGTGTCTGAATTTAAAATGGCATACTTTTAAGATGACCGAATTTTATTTGGTATAATTACCTTTGGCATAGTTAAAATTTCGCATAATTTCGTTTGGCATGATGTTTGGCATAACGTTTATTTACAGCGACGATTATTTGTACAATTTCACTTGGCATACTTCTTCTTCTTAGCGTGTCGATGGCAATCTAAATTGTGTAGGCCCAGAACTGAGCTACTAGTTTGGCGCTTTCGGTAGCGTCCATCAGTTCCTGTAGTGAACAAACAACAGGACACGCAGGACACAATATTAAGTGCCCCATCGTTTGTAGAACAGCACCACATTTACACTGCAAACTATGAAGATGGCAGGATTTCAATTGGAATACATTTTGGTAGGCATATTGCCATTTCTATAATTAAGCATTTTTAACCTTAAATTAAAATTAAAATTTTGTTTTAAAAAGTCAATAATAATGTTGTGCTACAAAAGTTAGTGACAGAAACGAATCGCTGCAAAACCGACTCCACGTAGTCTCGTCTGCCCTAACCCTAGAGTGTAATTTAAGCCCGCGTAGGCGCGGAGAGGCGAGGCTGCCTGCGAGCTGAAGAGCAGGTGGTTTTAACGCTTGCTGCAGTGGCTGAGTTTGGCCGACCAGGCCGGCCAGTAAGCCGAACCGCGCGCCGGAGCCGTGACAGAAACCATGCATGCTGCATGTTGCAAGGTCGCTTGCGTGTTGCATGCTTGATTGCATGCTGCATGCTTGCTTGTATCCATAGTGTATGCTTGTTTGCATGCTGCATTCTTGCTGCATGCATGGTGTAGGCTTGTTTGCATGTTTCTTACAGGTAAGAAATACAAAATTATTCTAGCTATGAATTTTCTTTAATGTGATAGATGAGTCTTTCAATTATTATGGATATGAAATGTATGCTAAAAGATGATTGTAACTGTAAACTTTCTGAGATATGATAATTCTGCCCTTTAATGACTATTGATATGAAATGTATGCTAAAAGACGAATCTGACTGTGAAATTTCTGCGATATGATGGTTCGACTTTTCAATTCTTATGGATACTAAATGTAAGTATGCCTTTTTTTCTTTCGGTTGTGAAATTATCAAATGACCCGAGTGGAAGGCAGTGTCAGACTTCTACTATATGCCTAAAGATGATATGAGTTTTCATTCAATAATGTTGAACATATAAACTGAACATTTTTGGTACTTGAAACGTTGAAAATGAGATCTGAATTCATCCTCTTATGAGGAAATTCAAGATATACATTCAAAAGACGTTTTTTTTTAAATCGAGTAGGTATATTTTATAAAAGATATATTATTTTTTAAAACGAATAACACATTCCTGAGTTAGGTAAGTATATGTAATTGAGTTGAGACTGCCTCATTGGTCTAGTAGTTGCAAGCACGACTACTGAGAATGAGGTCCTGGGTTCGATTCCCGGGTCGGGCAAAGTGTTATTGAGTTTTTCCATCAGGAATTTTACAGTAGCAACCAGGGAGTCTGAATTTTTGCCCGGTTGATGGTAAAAGGCTCGCCGCCTATTACATGGGACTTATACATAACTGGTGAAATGTGGGTGTACTATTAGATACACCTCTGCCTAACCCTTCGGGGATTACTGGCGTGATGTTATGTTATGTAGTACAACTACTACTGAGATAGAAATGTCTGTCCTAACCCAGGTCTACAGTGTGGCAGACATTGAAATTCTATAAAGGGTGTAAAAGGACCCTTATAGAAGCCGATAGGCACTTGTTCTCCCCATCATTGCGATATTTTTTTTGTTCTAGACCATACCTGGGAACCTTCTAGTTACGGAGATATTGGGGGTCAAAGTTGCAAATTTTTCACAAGTTTTTTTTTAAACCTATTTTTAATGTTAGATTTTTACTTTAAACACCTCCACGACCCCCATACTATTCAATCCATCAATGAGAACAATGTTTTGAGTGCGTTACACTGAATCCTACCGTAAAACGTGTTTTTTCACCAAAAAAAAAGTCGTTTCCCAGCAATAATTTTAGCGTAAAGTTACTTAGTTGGATGTACAGAATGCTTGGTTGACGGCTTCGTGAAGGGTCCGTTTACACTCTGTATAGTGCATTACAACGTCATGCCCGCTTTAAGTTGAGACACGGGCGGATGAGGAACTAAATGCAATGTATTAAATATCACGTGGTTCCCTTTATTCTGTTAATATGGGTGCCAGCCAGAGAAATCAAGTTGCATTGGTATTTACCTTCCACTCGATTAAGTGAGATTTTATGGCGGATTGGTGGAAATCGGTAGTTTGACAAAATTACTGAAACCGATCATTTAATTTTAATGGGCAGCCCAGAGACGCACAATGGATTTTCAACTCTCTGCATTTGGGCAAGTGTTGGGAATTAAAATATAGTTCAGAGTGCTAGGAATGCACTCTGTTGACTTCTGAATTCTGAACGCTCGGTTCAACCGTCGAAAGTTAAAAATCAAGTGCGCGGTAAAACAGCACCCACTCTAACGTGGATTTAGTTGTTGTGTAGGTGAGTTTTACGCGAGCAAAAAATCATTTTTTTGCAGCATAATGTAAAAATTGGCCGAGTAGTTATAGTGCAAAATATTCTTTTTTAGGGTTCTACCTCAAAAGGAAAAAAACAGAACCCTTATATAATCACTTTGTTGTCCATCTGTCTGTCAAGACCCTTTATCTCAAGAACGCGTTGAGGTATCGATTTGAAATTAAAACCATTTACTCAAGTTTTCATTTCCTTGAAGATGTGAAAAAATCAAACTTCTAAGTAACCGTAAAAAAAAGATACGGCCGTTTATGCCACAAAAAAACCTATATTTCGACACTCGCAAGGGAATCAAAATTTATAGGATTCTTCCCGTTAACCTAGAATCATGAAATTTGGTAAGATGCAATGTCTTACAGCACTTCTTAAGGGAAAAATTATGAAAATCGTAAATATGAAGTTTTATAACAAAATACTGACAAGTTTATACGGAACCCTCGTGCGCGAGTCCAACTCGCACTTGACGGGTTTTTTTGTAATTTTTTTTATGTCAGCCTTCTATATCCCACTGCTGGGCAAAGCCCTTCCCCATGGTTTGCCAATTTTGTTTACAAGTTTTTATTTTATTAAAAAAACAACGACGGCATTTATCAATTTTAGAAGGCACAAGCAATCAAATCCTATTCCAATCCATAAGTTTCTGATGCGCGCCAGTTTATAAAACTTATTTTTAAATGGTTTCTGACACAAAGGTCAAAGGTTATTTATGCATAAAACGTCAAATTCACGAAATACGATTAATTTGAATAGAAATTCGAAAAACACGCGACCGCAAAACGTTTATCTAAAACTAACAATATTTTAAACAAAACACCGAGTGTTCCAAAACACAGCGTATAGAAAAATATAAAACCAATTAAAGTAAAAAATACACCAAAAACTAACTTAACCCCAACATTTTAAATTCAAAACTTTATCTACGGCGCAAAAACCAAAAACAAAACGCCAACTTTTTATTCGAAATTCAAATCCCAAAAAAAAAAAATTGCATTTAAAGAATCCTATTCACGGTTAAAGCTTCCCATTAAATTATAAAATTATTTTACCAAAAAAATCAAAGGAGAAGTAGGATGGGGTGTACTCACCGATGCATGACTGCTGTCTTCAACGTTCCGTGGAGAACTGGCGATCCATACCGGGCTGCCCACTGCGCATGATGGGGTGGGAGTAGGGTGCGGCCAGGTGGGCGTGTAAGGCGGTGCGATTTACTGGATACTGTTGAGATCGGGGGCGACTTTATTTTCGCTGTTTTTTTTTTATTTATTTTAATTAATATAACCTGAATACCTAGAAATGTCAATGTTTACAAATGTATTATTAGAATATGATTCAATGTAATTTAATAAAATATTATTTACACTCATGCTTTCAAGCATTAATTTAAAAATAATATTTAAATAATCATAAAAAAAAAAATTACAAAGAAACATACAAGATACGCGCGAAAAACATAATCCTTCTAAGCCGGGTAAAAACAAATCGGGATATCTTGCAATCGTGCTACGGCGTAGCAAATGCGGGCTACGCCGTAGCACGTCATGTAGCATGTTAAGACGGGGCGGTTTTTTCACATTTCTTGTAATCGCTGTTAATAAAAATAAGAACAGTATTTTTACAA
Source organism: Noctua fimbriata (assembly GCA_905163415.1). Classification (NCBI taxonomy): domain Eukaryota; kingdom Metazoa; phylum Arthropoda; class Insecta; order Lepidoptera; family Noctuidae; genus Noctua; species Noctua fimbriata. Next base: position 10,435,216 of record LR990948.1, on the reverse strand, counting down.
AGTTAATTACCATTATGGTTTTAGATATTAAAAAGTATTATGTATCTTTTTATTGAAGTTCCAAAAAAAATGTTTTTTTTTATGTCTACAGTTCAAGAAGTTGATCATGGGTCTCGTGGCTAAATAATAACAGCCATTCGGGTCAGTCTTCAGGTTAAGCCGCGCTTGCCTAGGTTGGTCGATGGATGGGTGACCACCAATTTTTTACCGAGTTTCCTCCGTCCCTCGGAAAGCACGTTAAGCCGTTGGTACCGGCTATCAATTGTAGATTTTTGACAGTCGTTAGGTAATCAGTGGCCCGAAAGTCTGACAACTAGTCTTACCAAGGAGTATCGTACCTAGTAATAACTGGGTTGTGGAGGTCAGATAGGCAGTCGCTCCATATAAAATACTGGTATTCAGCTGCATCCGGTTAGACTGGAAGACGACCTCAACAAACCTCGTTCCACTTTTTAACTATTTTTTTATCTAATTGCTCTTAGCTATATCGGGGAATCCCTACTAACATTATAAATACGAAAGTAAGTTTGTTTGTTACCTTTTCACGTCTAAACCACTGAACCAATCATCCTGAAATATTGCATATACGTTGTCAGGTGTACAGAAACGCACATAGAGTACATTTCAACCCGAAAAAAAGTTATATTTCCGAGAAAAATAACAAAAACGTTCTTATGATAATAGATGGCGCCACGTATCTTTCAACTCATGATTCAATTATATTATTACAAGCAAAGTAAAACCCGAATTCATTGCCAAATTCTATAGTACCGAGCAAAACCTATTATAATAATTTTTCATACTCATTTTCGCCTACGACCAACGATTGTATGATACTATTTTAGCTACCCCAAAGCCGCATTGCCAAATTCTCCAATATGACTGGACCTTTACTTATCAGTAATGGAGGCACGAAAATATACCTGACGTCAGTTAGATGAGCGTCAACGTATGCTTCAAGACTTTTATAGAAAAGGGGAAAGCAGAGATTTAGTAAGAAAGTCAAATTTTATTTGTTTTAACATGGTGTACATGATACATTGAGTGCAAGATAATAATGAGATACAGAAAAGTTCTAGCATGTTCAGCCGCATATTGTGGCATACAAATTGGTAGGAAGAGATGGTGCATAAACCGTGATAATATTCATCAAAAATGACATTATAGAAATTATGTAGGTTGTAGAATTATTTTTTATATAAGGTCTAACTATTCATACACGAAATATTTTCAGGGAATCGTCTAACGGCTATAACGAAGTCGTTTCAAGGGATTATTTTTTTTATCTGAGTATATTTTTATAAAAAATAAATAATTTAAAATTACTTGACCCATAAAATAAATCTATAAAAGAAATAGCTCCTTATTTTTGACATCCATTACGCTAGTTTACTTTGTCATATTTACCTACTGTCATTGTTAGAATATGGGAGTAAAGGTTTTATGCAAAAAGTCTCAATAAATTTGGAATTACAATAATTTCGTAAAAATAAAACACTCAGTAATTTTTTTTTTTCATTGCTTTGGCGACTTTACGACTTATAGAAGTTACTCTTAAAATATTTCGTGTATGAAAAGATAGACCTTATATATTAATGAAATTAATTAGTTAAGGACAGAGAGATTTAAGAGTATAGTTAAAGTAGTATAGAGGCTATCAAAATAAATATCAGAGAAATAAAGAAAACTTAAAAAAAAAAAAACATTTTTTTTTACAAACAAAGAAAAAATGAATGGTCTATTCATCAACATTGAACGCGAGAAAGTTTCGTGTCCGTGCTATTAACCGTTGAGGAATTCTCTCATGAGGAGACAATCCTGGCTGCAGGACCAAGTCATGTCTGTCATAAAAATGTATTGTCACTTGAACCCAAGGAGTGTGCAAAATTACAGCTCAATCGGTTGGGGGGAACTGGTTTGAAATTAATTTGCAAGATTTCAACCAATCTATTAAAACGTTTTACTTCGAACAAGAATCCATGTGGGTTAGTAGTGAACGCTTAAGAACTATGTTAGTACGACTTGACCCTAACTAACTAACAAGACAAGTTAAGAGTCGTATTACACAAAAACCAGCCAAGTGCGAGTTGGACACGCGCACCGAGGGTTCCGTATAAGCTTCTAGGTATTGTGATACTAAACTACATATTTTGCGGTTTTCTTTTTTCTTAACACGTGCTGTAAGACATTGCTTCTTGATAAATTTCATGATTCTAGGTCAACGAGAAGTACCCGTAAGTTTTGAATCCCTTGTGAAATCGCAAAATATGTGACATAAACGATCATATCTTTTGACTACAAGTTTGATTTATAGCAGACCTGAGAAAAACGGCTTTGACAGATGGAAAGACAGACGGATAGACGGACAACAAAGTGGTCCTATAAAGTTTTTTGTCGACTGAGGTACGGAACCCTAAACACCGGCTAAGTGCGAGTCGTACTCACACGCACAGTGGGTTCCGTAACACCAAACAATATAAAAATATTTTAAAGGCATTTTTTTTCATATGTTGCACTGTATTACATTCAACAGCAAAACTGAATTTGTTTTTCATTGTATGTTAATGAAAAACAAAGTTACGACTGCAATTTGATAAAAAAAGTCCCATATCTCAAAAACTAGACATCAAATCTTATTCAAACCAATTTTCGTTGAAAGTTTTTTCTACGTTCTATGATCCTACATTTTTTTCAGAATTTTCCTCCTCTTGCTTTAGGAATTAGAGGGGCCCAAATTTTACCACTTTGGAAGTGCGTATCTTTTATACAAACCGAAAATCGAAATACAGGCATTGCCTAGTTCGGTTGCAGTAGCTACATCCACTTATTGGAAATTCATCATCATCTGCCTAGCCTTTTCCCAACTATGTTGGGGTCGGCTTCCAGTCTAACCGGATGCAGCTGAATACCAGTATTTTACATGGAGCGACTGCCTATCTATCTATTGGAAATTAATACTGCCAAACTATTTTTCTGTAAAATATTACTAAGATTTTTTTTTGAGAAATAAATTTATTTATTTTATTATATAATTATACATCTGTAATAGCAGTTGGTACTCCTATTTATGAAAAAATAGAGTATTTAGTTTTAATGAATGAAGGAAAGTAATTACATTAGAAGTTCAGTGACTTTGTACACTTATGTTTTATTAAACCATATTTTATCCTTGTGTGTTCACAAATCATGAATGAATTACCTCTTGCCTACGTCACCGCCGCGCGCCGGCGTAGAATTCAAGTGAAATTTTGAACCCGTTCAGGACTATCTTTGAGACAAAATCTATAGTCATTTTTTTTGGCTGTCCACAATGAGTACCTACACTTTTACATGTAATATAGTAAAACATTACAAACTTAAGTCTAAGTGCCCCATTACTTAAAGCAAAGCACTACGTGCACTATATTATGCGCCTAAATAAACAATGAAAATTAAAAAAAAGAATAAAAATACAAATAAAAATGAAAACAACAGCGCACTCGATAATATTAAGTTAAGTATGTTTTTTTACTTTACCAGTTATTAACAATATGATGTATTATAAGAGTACCTACCTATGTTACTGCTATTCGTGTGTACAATCACTTACCGCAAGCAATTATGCAATTAAATGGAACTATACAACATTATTTTTAGTATATGCGAAACCTGAATATAGTTTGTTCAGAATAAGTAACTGAATCGATTCCAATCATTTTTAAACCATGTTATATTTTGTCCCAAAAATATTTAAAAAGTTAAAAGTTGGACACCGAGCGACTTTAAGTACCTATCGCAATAATTTGGGTACCTACTGCCGAATTATTATTATCAAAAAACTCAAGACGATGCTGGAGGCGGGCGCTGCGTGGTGACCACGATTTTGTGCAGACAACTAGGTAATAAAACAAGCTTATAACTTTGTGATTTTTCATGATAAATTTTGTACATAGAATCTTTACATAAAAATACTAGACATCTGTTTCAGGTTTCGCATAATTATACTAAAACTAATGTTGTAAATTTTTTTTTCAAACAAACGGTGCCCCACACTTGGAATTTCTCCTGTATCGTGGGTGCGTTTACAAACATTTAAATTCACATACACAAACAGCCAGACCTGGAACAACTACCTGTATGCCATACAAATATTTGTTCCGTGCAGGAATCGAACCCACGACACGAAGCGCAGCAGACCATCGCTCATCCACTGCGCCAACAGTGCCGTCTTGCCGTCGTATTTAAAAATAAATTGATAATGTATTTTATAACCTGCAGTTTATCGATAAAAAATGACATTTGTAAGTACCCACCCAATTTCTTAAAATACTATTGCCTATCCGACTTGGGTAGACTGTTGAAACTAAACATGTAAAGTTTATTAATAAGATCTTATTGAACACAGTCCTTACTTATAATATGCGAAAGTAAGTTTGTTTGTTACCTTTTTACGCCTAAACCACTGAACCGATCATCCTGAAATTTTGCATATACGTTGTCATGTGTACAGAAACGGACGTAGAGAAACCTTTCATCCCGAAAAAAAGTACTGTTCCCGAGAAAAACAACAATAACGTTCTTGTAATAATAGATGGCGCCACGTGTCTTTCGAATCATGGTTGAACTATATTATTACAAGCAGAGTACAACCCGAATTGATTGTCTAATTCTAAATTAAAGCGAGCGAAGCTACGGGCAAAAGTCAGTATCTTTATCGAAATCTGTGTACCCGTTTCGGAATGAAAAGGTAATTAACAGACATACTCTCAAGTCTAGACAGCGAATACATTAGTAATATGCTTCAATGGGCGTACTCAATTAATTATATCATTCCCCAAAGTAATCTTAGGTGGAAAACTTTATCATAATGAGATCATCATGAACCCTGTCGGGCATAACAGGTGAAGTCGGGGAAAATAATTGATAAGCAAATTGACACTACGTCATCACCGCCATTAGTGTAGTATTAGCGAAGAAACGGAGAAAAAATAACTAATAGGATTGCATAAAATCTCCGCTCCGCTCCAGTCTGCAAAATCAAAATCAAAGCATTTATTTCAAATAGGCCAGTTACAGGCACTTTTGAATTGTCGAAACAAAGACAATAATGAAATGTAGCTACAGTCCCAGTCACAAGGCATAAAAAATGTGAAAGTACTGTAGTTGCCCATTCCCGAACGTAGATCTCTATGGAGAAGAACGGGCAAGAAACTCCATGGACACTCTTTTAAATCAGAATACTTTTACAATAACTTGGTTACATCATTTATGTTGAGATGGTACATTATGTGAGAACGATGTAGCAAGATGTGTACGTTAAAAATGCAATATTATTGGTTATTTTTTCTCCATTTCTCCGCTCCGCAGCCTCGCTCCGCTTCAATGGACAGGCAGCTTTATGGCCCGGACTACATCAAAGCGGACACGAGAAGAAATAAGCGAAGCGGAGAGGAGAGGAGATGCGGCAGAGCTAGGGTGTATCTACCGAAGCTGTGCGTAAATGTGCAAAGCGGGGACGAAAACAGAGGTGCACCGCACGCCGCTCACCGCACGCCGCACACAGCACACGACATACCGCACGCCGCCGCACGCATCACACCACTCACGTCATTTCTCGTCTACGCTGTGCGCATGACCGTCGAGTGCGGAGGCTGGCCTAAATAATTATTTAGGCCAGCCGGAGCAGGCCAGGAGATGTCTCGTAATTTTGTTATTAGGACTTAGGGTTTCAATAATAAACAGAGTTACGCTTCAGAAATGAATTTGAATACAAATTCATTTCTAATTTGTCTAATAATAATTAGACAAATTATGGAGACAGCCATTACGCTATGGTTTTTGTACAAGAATGTTGCCACTTTAGAAAACTATACATCAAATATAAGTGTTGCCATCCTTCAATCTTCAACACACCCCTCAACACTTATTTTATATAGAAGAATTTTTTCATAACTCAACATTTTTACTCATAATAAAACAAAATAAATTCTATTGCTCTTCTATATCTCGTAATTACGAGACATTTCCTCTCCTCTTAACTCAACCGTTTCCACTAAAGCTAATCGGAGACGAGAAGTGTAAATAGGGAAATTCTAAAGGGTGTAAATAGACCATTAACATAGCCGAAAAGCACTTGTTCTTCCCGTCTTTGCGATCACTTTTTTGTTCTAAACCATACCTGGGAACCTTCTAGTTACGGAGATATTGGGGGTCAAAGTTCCAACTTTTTCACAAGTTTTTTTTTTAATTCATGTTTTTAATGTAAGATTTTTACTTTAAACACCTCCACGACCCCCCAAGCGCCATGATCGCGGGTTGGCGGGTTCGCGGGTATATAGGGAGCTCAAAATAATGAACAATCATGCAAGATATCCCGTAAGTGACAGTATAGATTTAGTTGTAAACCGTGAAACCTTAAAACAGTGTTTGTATCCGGTTATACTAGAAGTCGACCCCAACATAGTTGGAAAAGGATCTTCATATGATAAGTCAATTTGTTTCACAATTAAATTCCCTGACTGTACATTTGAAATTCGTGGAGAATATGGCTATGTTTTCAGGCTGAATGAATATCAGTCACGTTATGGAACGTATACAAAAATATCTGTATCTATTTTTGTATTCCCACGCAAATGACGTCACCGTTGCTTCAGTACTAGCTTTTGCCCGCGGGTTCGCTCGCGTTAATTTAGAGTTTGACAACGAATTATATTATTACAAGCGTTGTACTCTGCTTATAATAATATAATTTAATCATGATTTGATTCGAAAGACACGTGGCGCCATCTATTATCGTAAGAACGTTATTGTGGTTTTCCTCGGGATTTTTTTTTCGGCATGAAATATACCCTGTGTTCGTTTCTGTACACCTGACAACGTATATACAAAATTTCAGGATGATTGGTTCAGTGGTTTAGGCGTGAAAAGGTAACAATCAAACTTACTTTCGCATTTATAATATTAGGTATAATTCACAATCATTGTAATTTAAATCTTATGCCAATGAGTTTAAAGTCACATGTCGCTCCCTCATGTATTAAAACAGATTTCTGTATACTCGACGTAGCTCCACCATCATTTTAATTAAAACCTTACACCAATGTAGTTAAGTCACATATTCCACGCGTTTGTTATTTGCAGCGGCCATCTACGTAACTTCACCCTGCTTGTGACACTCGTGACGTATGTTTAAAGTTATTTCTATACACGGTGAATTAATACTGTCTGTCGGTGAACTAATAATGACTGTAAATGGGCGTGGATGAGCAAATCCGAAACTATGAAGAAATAGCTAAAAATACTCAAAGGAATTTCGAGTTCGATTTTGATGAAAACTTAAACTGTATCATTAGACTTTTGGAAAATCAATATTACTAGCTAAAAATCGAATCCGTTGATTTTGAAAAAAAAACACATACTGTATTATTACACCATTCGATAGTGTCGCTAAAAGGGATCAAATTCTAGGAAGTAATGACATGTGGCAAATTTTAGATTGTGGATTGATTTCCTGCCGTTGGCACTATAAAAATTTAATACAGGGTGTAAGGTACACCGACGCGAAAACGGTTACCACGTATTCAGTACATCATTCTGAGCACCCCATATCAAAAAAAAAGGACAGCTGTTTCCTACAAAAGTGCAATACCTACACGGTCAAAATGTATGGAACAGCTGTTTTTTTTTTTTAATAACCGACGAAAAATGTCTATGTGGGGGCTCAGAATGATGTACTGAATACGTGGTAACCGATTTCGCGTCGGTGTACCTTACACCCTGCATAATCGATTCAAAATAATTGGACCAACAGCCACAGTCATTAAACCGAATCATTTTAATTTGCTAAATGGCGGATTAGGACTTAATCCATGACAGCATTGAAGTGTTTGATTTCTAGATTTTACTAAAAATAAAAAACAAAATTAAATTAAAAAATAATTAAATTAATTTGCAACACGTCTTGGATGGTTTCCTCGGGAATTGGCGAGAAGAAGCACACCATCGTGAGAAGTGGAAGGAATGGGGGGAAGCCTTTGCTCAGGAGTGGGACAATACGGGCTAAATTAAAAAAAAAAAACACAAAAATACAACAACGACAATTTATTTAAATAAAACTACACACTTAACCTACAACAACAGACTCAACAACGCTTGTACAACCATCACGACCAGCTGCAGCAGACCAGGCAACAACGCCCCCCCGATACCCGTCAACACATCATCTGTCAAATCCGTGACAGACGATATCAAGGTCGTCAACAGCCCTTGAAGGTTAACCACATTCGAGGGAGGCGTGTTAGGGTTAGCACCCACCGCATATTCTGGCAAAGACCTAAGGAAGTTTACAATAGCGAGAGCTTGAGAGTATAGTTTCAGTAAGGAAGTTTCCAAAGCTCCTAGGTCTACAGGGATCATGCAGCTGATGTTGGCTGGTAAAGTGTCGAAGATTGATAAGAGGGAGAGGAGGAGATTGTAGACGTTGTTAAGGAGGGGTAGTAGGATGTTCACGAGGGGGTAGACGGCTGGGAGTTGCACGCTGGTTGCTGATACTGGTTGCTGTAACAAAGAGTTGTGGTTAATAATATATAAGTTAGATACGTGAGGTGGGGTGAGTTGGGTAGCTTGTTTATGTTGTGTTTTATATACAGGGTATTAGGGGCAGCCCTCCAGAAACTGACAGGGTGCATTCAGCTCCTTATTTTGAATCATTTTCCACCAGAATTTTTATTTTCGGTTACTATTCCTTTATTTCAAAGTAAAATTACATTCCCTGTACGCAGCATTCCATTTATGTAAATAATACGGCTAAAATAAAAAATCCAACAATGGATGTTGAAATACTCTAACGAACGACTCGTCAAATTAGCTATTCACTTCCTGCCTAGCTACAGAGTTCATCAAACTCGTTGTCGCACTTGCCGTTCGCTACGTGCGTTTTGCGTCGGTAACGATAAATTGCGTATGAGGAAATAAAACAAATCAAATTTATTTGATTCCCATAACATTCCTGAAATAATTTCTTGTACCGGTCATCTCAGTATGATATACTGAATTCACCCCATCAGTTTGTGGAGGGATGTCCCTTACACCCTGTATGTTGTTGATAATGGGTCATTTTAGCCTGAAATAAATGATGTTGTTGTTGTTATATTATTGTTGCATTAACTTTTTTTTATTACAGTTATGAGTTCAAAAAACTTATAAGATAATTAAATTTTAGGACGTTTTCACAACACTAAGCAAATGCTAAAAGCTACTAAATGTTACAGTTTCTCGGAGAAAATCTAAATTGCACTTTGATTTAGGCATTATATTTGAAGACGGCTGTTTGCACCTTTTTGACAACCTCCAATATATACTATTTAGATTTTTTTTTAGATTATCTTTCTTTTTGTCTTTTTGACGATATACAACATTAATTTTAGTATATGCGAAACCTGATACACGTGTCTAGTATTTTTATGTAAAGAATCTTTGTACAAAATTTCAAAACTGTATCATGAAAAATCACAAAGTTATAAGCTTGTCCTGTTACCTAGTTGTCCGCACAAAAACGCGGTCACCACGCAGCGTCGTCTTGAGCTCATTGATAATAATAATTTGGCAGTAGGTACCTACATTATTGCGATAGGTACTCAAAGTCGCTCGGTATCCAACTTTAAACTTTTTAAAATGTTTTTGGGAAAAAATATAACATGGTTTAAAAATTATTGGAATTGATTCAGTTACTTATTCTGAACAAACTATATTCAGGTTTCGCATATACTAAAAATAATGTTGTATAAACATCTCAAAATTAACTTAGTAGTTAGATGGATAGAGACAGTTTTGAGATAATAATATTCAAGCATTCACCTCTAGGTTTAATGGCATTATCAGTTCTACGTGCTAGATTCGAGAGAAATTGAGATTAGACATTTTAGATAGTAATAAATACTATCTTCACACATCCTTTTCAAATTAACATTCAAAACATAAAAAGCGTATACTAATTAAATTCATATCAAAAAGCTCTCCAGTTCTATACAGGGTGGTGCCGACAATACGACAATAAATTAAATTGCGTATCTCATGCTGTTCCCAGTCTGCATACAAAAAATCATTCGAATATACTACTACTATACTACTACTATACTACTACTATATACTATGTACTTTAGTCTCAGGACATTAATGTTCGGTTGGAGTGGCGCTATGGAGCAAGGACTTAGAAAAAAAAATTGGACTAAATTTTTTTTTAGTTTTTTATTTTTTTGTCCGAAATTTTCCAATTTTATTGCAGTATCGGGCTGACCTAGACCATAGAAATCATTTAGGTTCTGAGACGCATAGTCGTCAAACGCACTGTTTTTGAAATAAGGGCCTTCTAAAACGAAATAAAACTAAAAATTTTGTCCGAATTATTTTGTAAGGCCCAAAAAAAATTTTTTTTTGTTGCTTTGCTGATCACAGTGCCCCTAAGCGTATACTTCAACTCCTACAAATCCGCCCCTAAGACTACCCACTGACCTAATGTTCATTTTCAGCATCTTCTACATGATGTAGATTAATAGGCTAATACGGACAGGTTAACAGCCTTTGCATCGGTTTAACAACCTTTTGGAATCTGCTGTTGGCTGTCAACAAGGTGACCCCCTGGGGCCAGTGATTTTCAGTTTAGCTATTCACCCAATTGTTCGACAGCTAAATTCTAAATTTAACGTTTGGTATCTTGATGATGGAACCCTGGGCGGCGACGTAGATACTGTTTTAAATGATTTAATTTTCTTAAAAAATAAACTTCATTCAATTGGCCTTGACCTAAACCTTGCAAAATGTGAACTGTATTTAGCGGACTGTACCAACAGACAACTGACTATTCCTAAATTTAACGTAATAGCCCCTAACATCAAAATTATTGAAAAAAGTTCTCTTCGTCTCCTTGGGTCTCCAATCTTCGAGAATTCCTTTCCCGATTTTATCGAGGAAAAAATTCAAAATTTCAATGATATTTCGGAAAGGTTGCTCCAAATTAATATGCATTCGGCCATCACCCTAATCCGTTCCTGTTGTTTCGGCCCAAAATTAACATATTTCCTACGTGCTTCCCCTTTATGGAAGCACACTCATCTTTTGGACAAAATGGACCAAATTATCAAAAATACTATATCATCCGTTTTAAATGTGGCTTTGGACGACCGTGCTTGGATACAAGCTACTCTTCCCATTCGTATGGGAGGACTCGGCGTCCGCAAAATTTCTAGTATTAGTTTACCGGCGTTTATATCTTCGGTCCACGGCACTGAGAAATTAATCAGGAATATCCTGGCTTCCACACTGATTGATTTTGATGTGCCGTGCTTCTCCGAGGCTATTAATGCCTGGAAACTCGCTTGCCCGAATTCTGAAGAACCCGTCCATCCATTTTCCCAGAGACGTTCGGACGAGCCGCTCTGCAGAGTAGTTCAGAACAATTTACTGCTCACGTCTGCTACTACTGCTGAGCGTGCGCGTCTGCTGGCTGTGGGTGAGTGGGAGTCGGGTCTTTGGCTTCACGTACTACCGTCGTCGAGCATAGGCACTTTGCTCGACGACACTACTTTCCGCCTTGCTGCTGCTCTACGCCTAGGCGCCCCTTGTTTTTCTCCTCATCGCTGTCACTGTGGTGAAGCTGTCAACAGCCTTGGACACCACGGCCTTTCATGCAGCCGAACTGCGGGCCGCTTTGCACGGCACGCGAACTTAAATGATATCATCCGTCGAGCTCTTGTCACCGTCGGCGTTCCAGCTTTATTAGAACCAAATGGCTTGGCACGCGACGATGGCAAGAGACCGGACGGCATGTCTTTGTTTCCATGGAGGATGGGTAGGCCTTTAGTGTGGGATGCAACTTGTGTCGATACTCTTGCGCCATCCCATCTTCCTAGCTCATCGTGCTGTGCTGGGGCTGCGGCTGCAGCTGCAGAGAACCTCAAGCGGCGTAAATATAGTAACCTTATTGGTAACTATATTTTCGAGCCGTTTGGGGTTGAAACTCTGGGTCCGTGGGGTCCGAGTGCTCACAGCCTTTTCAAGGACATTTCTAAACGTTTAGTTGACTCTTCCCGTGACCCAAGGGCTGGCTTTTACCTTGGCCAAAGGCTTAGCGTTGCCATACAGCGTGGCAACGCCGCCAGTCTTTTGGGTACATTACCAGTTGACTACGTTGAGGAGGAGTTTTTTGACGCCATTTTTTAAGTTTATTTTTAAGTTAGTTAGTTAATATAGGTTATTTTAATTTATTAATGTATATAATATTCTTATGTTATTTAATTAAATTCATCATTCACTAGCAAAATTTATGAAGAAACCAAAATAGTTTATCAGTATACACAAAAACATGTTGCAAATTCGCTACTTTAATAACCTTTGCGAAATTGGTTTCTATTTTATTTCCAGATGCGAATTCGTGCAAATTATACCTATGGTTATTATAGTAAACCAATAATTATAAATGGTGTTCTATTTTGTTAACAGTTTAATGCAATTTCAATTGTTTGAAAAATTTTTTTTTTTCTTTCGATGTTAGGATTTATTTGATAGTCAAAAAATAATCTTATGAAGTAGAGTGTTTTCAATTATTGTCGTTTTGTCGGCGCCACCTTGTATAATTAGCTAGAAAAGATTTTTTAATTTTTTTTTTATACTAAACTAGCGACCCGCCCCGGCTTCGCACGGGTGCAATATATACATGTAAACCTTCCTCTTGAATCACTCTGCCTCTTTAAAAAAACCGCATCAAAATCGGTTGCGTAGTTTTAAAGATCTAAGCATACATAGGGACAGACAGCGGGAAGCGACTTTGTTTTATACTACGTAGTGATAGGCTTGCAATTGGCCGCAACTTGCCTGGTGTGAAGCGATGACGCGGCCTAGGGTGGAGCACGCTTGCCTAGAAGAATCGACTCACTCGAACTTAGAAGAAATTTATTTATTTATTTAACACTTCAAGCACAAAGTACAGAGGCGGACTTAAGGAAAAAAAAAATAAAAAAAATAGAAATCTAGATAATGATCGGAAAACAGGAATACGGGCAGTGAATTTCACATACGGAAGTGAATGTGTGTGGAGGTGGTGTGTGTGTCGTGTGTGTGTTTTTTCTCTTACCGTGGCAAAAACTGCTGCAACGCACAAAACAACTAAACCGAACTTCGACATTCTTAGCGAAAAATGTGTAGCTCTCCCTAAAATAATATTTACAATGTTTACTTCTTGTAAAAAAACAGTTTTATATACTTACAAGTTACTTCACTTATTTCTAAAACAAAAAAGATAATGGAAGGTAATCTTTTATCGTTTTTAATTTCACAAATGATTACCTAATTATATAATCGAAGCAAAGTATTTTTGCGTAACTGTATTGCGAGTGATACATACATTGTTTCTATGCAGAAATAGCGAAGCATAACATTATGCTTGTACTAAAGTACTGTAGTACTGTAGAATATCAACATGGGGGCCGTATTCTACTCTAATAAAAAAAAACACTAAAAAAGTCTAAAATAATTTTACTTTTGGAAGTCGTCGACTTTGTTCGTTTCATTGACTTTTTTGCCACCGACTTCCGAAAGTAAAGTTATTTTAGACTTTTTTAGTGTTTTTTTGGAAGTCGGTTTTTTTTTCGCAGAAAGTTTTTTATTTTAACCTTTTTAGTTGTAGTATAACATACAAATTCTTGTCATGAATTAATATTTACATTGTTTGTTATGGCTCGTACAAAATTGTAAGGTAACCATCACCCGAAGTCGCGTGAACGGCAATTAATGTGAGGAAAAAACCAAATTACTGAACCAATTTTGATAAAATTTCTATGGGACCAATCGGGAAGTATATAATATATCCTTTCACATAAAAGAAGATTTTTTAAAATCGGTTTAGAAATGACGGAGTTATGAGGTAACAAACATACATGCGAGTCGCACGGGACCGGTCAATGTGGCGTCACTTGGGGGAGGCCTATGTCCAGCAGTGGACATCTTTCGGCTGAAATGATGATGATGATGATGAAATATAAAAAAAATACAAACGAATTCAGAACCTCCTTCTGTTTGAAGAAAGTCGGTTATAACATTGAACTTGAACATTGAATAATAATTATTTGAACAAAAATAATAAAAAAAAACATTGACACACTTTGACGGACGCCTCAACAGTCAATTTTTTTTTTTGTCCTAATTTCTAAAATATCATCCGACTTCTAAAAAATTTGAAAGTTATGTTTGTTATTAGGTTATTCATTTTTTCATATAGGTATACTACTCTGTCAAGAAAGTACCGGGAAACGATCAATAATACACAAAATGTTAGTGATTCATCCAAAGTTATTTTATCGCCTTCAAAGTATGCTCCTTCAGATACGATACACTTACGCCAACGAATTGTAAGTAATAATGAAAGTGTGTGTTGTGTTTTGTCTTATTTCATTTATTTTTCTGTTATTTTTTTTTATTTGTTGTAGCTAATGCTATTTATTATATGATCCAACTGTTGATTGAGATAAATAAATTAAATTGAATTGAATAATCCAATCATTAAAACATTTTTTAAAGGCTTTTTCCGGAGTTCAGTTCTCGCCGAGAATTCTCCTTTATGTCTTCTACCAAATAAAAACGGGTGCCACGAAGTGGTACTTTGAGTTGAGGAAAAAGAAAGAAGTCGGCTGGAGCCATATCTGGTGAATAAGGTGGTTGCTCGATGGTATTTGTTGAGTTTTTGTTCAAAACTTCGTTCACTATGGTGGCCTTGTGCGAAGGCGCATTATGGTGGTGAAAAATCCAAGAATTTCTTTCCACAAATCTGGCCTTTTTCGTCGAATTTGCTCTCTTAAACGCCGCGTAACGCTCAAATAATATTCTTTATTTACTGTTTGACCTTCCGGCAAGAATTCCGAGTGCAAAACACCGCGAGTCAAAGAAAACGGTCAACATGGATTTATTGAGAGTGGTTGGATATAAAGACTAGAAACGGGATATTTACCATGTTTACTGTTTTTATTGAGTTCCCGATATTTCGGCGCTGTAGCAAGCACCCATGATCACGGATAAACTGAAGTTATTGCGGGTGGGTGTTTATGAGCAGACAAATCGGTCTACCCTCTTTCTTGTTCGTTTTTTGCACTCAGTACCGCTACCACTATCACTCGCAACTCGATTATGTTCCCGACACACGAAACTCACTGTGTCCGCTCGCGAACTTTTTTCCGCACTTTTCCGCTTTTTACACAGCTGGACCACTGGATTCCAACCTCTCGACGGTTGAAACCCATCATCCCGGTTGAAGTTCCTATATTTGATTTTGTTTGGTTTTTTGGTTGCGGCAAGTCTTATATCGGTCAGATAGTCAACAGCGCCGAAATATCGGGAACTCAATAAAAACAGTATAAATGGTAAATATCCCGTTTCTAGTCTATTTAATAATGTTAGTGACCGTGATAGTTTAAAATCGTATATTGTGGTTGGATATAGATACTAAAAAAAAAACACCCACATTTCGTCTGATAATAACAAAAGATAATGATGAGTCACGCCTCTAGGGTTGACGACCCTCAAAGTTATATAGTGAAAGAAACCAAATGTATTTTTGATGACAGGTAATTTGTTGCTAACAGTGTGGGCAGAAAAATAGATGGAATTATATAAAATACTAGCTGTTGCCCGCGACCTTCGTCCGCATAAAATTGTATAACCCAATACCTTCCCAATACCTTCTTCAATAAATGGGCTATCCAACACTAAAAGAATTTTTCAAATCGAACCAGTAGTTCCTGAGATTAGCACGTTCAACCAAACAAACGAACTCTTCAGCTTTATAATATTAGTATAGATGAGTGTTGTACTTAGTAGTAGATGAAGACCGAAGAAACGATGGATAGACTGTATGAAGGATGATATGACAAGAAAGGAGGTGGCTGACGAGATGACGAGTAATAGAGAAGTATGGAAGAAGAAGACATGCTGCGCCGACCCCAAATGAATTGGGATAAGGGCAGGAGTATGACGATGGTGATAGGATGGTAGGGACTTTAGTAGACCATCCTGAAATGCGGAGTGTGACCATACAAAGTGACATCCTATCAGCGATAACGAGAATAAAATCATCAATAAATCCTCTTCTCCTTTTTAGCAGTTGGTTAAAAATGTATTGGAGGAGACGACGTAGGAGCTCGTCGCTAAAAAATACCAGCCACTCGGATCGATATTTAGGTTAAGCCGTGCTTGCCTAGGTTGGTCTGTGGATTAGTGGGCATACCGAGTTTCCTCCGTGCCTCGGAAAGCACGTTAAGCCGTTGGTCCCGGCTGTCATTTGTAGATCTTTAGACAGTCGTTACAGGTAGTCAGTGGCCCAAAAAGTCGGACAACCAGTCTTAGCAAGGGGTATTGTATTACCTAGTACTAACTGCGTTGTGGAGGTCACATAGGCAGTCGCTCCATGTAAATCTAATATTGGTATTGAACTGCATCCGGTTAGACTGGAAGCCGACTCTAACAAAGTTGGCAGTAGTAATACTAGGCAGATGATGGTAAAAAATTGTTTTGGAATCATACATATACCACAGGACATACTTTCAGTATGTTGGTGCCCATAGTAATGGGCACCAACACAAGCATGCAAGCATGCTCTGCATGGCTGTAGAGCATCAGGAAATTTTAAACCTAAACACCTCCACGACCTATACTACTATTCAATCCATCCATCAGCACAATGCTTTGAGTTCCTTGCTTTGTTTGATGTACAGAATGCTTGGTTGAAGGCTTCGTGAAGGGTCTGTTTACACCCTGGATATGAATTAAAATCTTATCTAACATAGCTTATAAGTAGTGAGCATTACTAATATCATAGGGATCAAGGTCTGAAATAAAGCATTTTTTTTTATTAGCTTCAGAAAAGCCTATGCCACCTATGTTGCCTCTCTGTGTGAGTTTGTGTGTGTGTATGTGTGTATGTGTATTGTATGTGTGTTGTTGCTGACAGTCGGTGAAATACAAAACACTTTGACAGTGATTACAATTGTGTGCGAGTGATTACGCTCTCAGATACAAGTTTTATGTCCAATTTGTCCACTCAACGAATTCGTCGTTACACAATATTGTACCGTATCCACATAAAAACATGACCTACATTAATGCACTTGACCTTTTTGTTCGGTTCAAAAATGCTGAGTTAGTAATACTAAGTAAAATGTTATTGTTATTTTGCTGAGTGAGAACTTGAAGTAAAAGCGCTGTGGAATGTGAAGTTTTGCTTGGTAAGCAATTCAATACTAACCTACATTTTTTTCTTTTAATTTTATTCTTATGGGAAATCATCATGATTTCCCCTATTTCCACCGCTCTGGGTGGAGCAGAGGGGAGTGTCAGACTTCTACTGACTAAAACCCATCCATGTTCCTTCCTTGCCCTTTGTGTTCCAGGGTCGCGGTATCTCTTTCGAACAGTCCCGCAGCCCTGGCCAGCATCGGCCCTTACCTACTTTGATTCTCTAGAGTATACAGGGTCGAAAGGACCACCGACGCAAAAACGGTTACCACGTATTCAGTACATCATTCTGAGTACATAGAGTTTTTTTATCGGTAATTTAAAAAAAATCAGCTGTTCCATACGTTTTGAGCGTATTTTGTAGGAAACAGCTGTTTTTTTTTTATAAACCGATGAAATATTTCCCTGGTGAAATAGGTTCAGTTTCATTGTCTGAATCATACCCTGAAATATGTATAATACCTGCTGTATATGTTACGGCTACAATACCTGCTGTATATGTTACGGCTAGAACTATGATGAGCTACGGTTAGAACTGTGACCAAAGGCGTGCAAATAGGTTGCATGTTCTAACCGAAGATAAGTAGGATACATCTAAGTTTAACCGGCAGCACCTAGTTGTACCCGGCTAAAACTAGGTGTACATGTATATGTAGAGATAAGGCGTATATATGTATATATTTACTTAAGCTGACGCCTTATCCCTTGGGGATGGTCAAAAACTATAGAGCTCCATCTGCTAGGATCTGCGCATACACGTACTCATCTGCCTAGCCTTTTATCAACTATGTTCGGGTCGCTTCCAGTCTAACCGGATACAGCTGAATATCAGTATTTTACATGTCCAGCATTTCACGCTCTTGCCAAATATGACATAATATAATTTTATTATCTTTGCACATAATCAAAGGCATTCGATTTAATTACTAAACGAATTATGTAAAAACAATTGCACATAACTTTATTGAAAGATAACAGGTGTATTTATAAAGACAAAACTCGGAAACTATAGACAAATATAATTTATATTTAGATTTAGTGTTGACGTTCAACATGCGTCCCTCTATTGCTGTCTTTGGTTTGTCGGTGGCTGTGCTGGTTAGTATACTTATTTTTTGTTACTATAGGATCAATATTATGTGTTATTTTTAAGAGAAAAAACTTAAAAATGTTTAAGCTTTCCATTAGGTAGTAGCTAGGCCTGTTTATTACCTACAAATATGTTTGCGTTCATATTGAAGGACCACATTTGAATTTTGAGCTTTTGAATACACCTTAAGCAAAAGTTTTCAAACAATTGTAAATTGTACCTCTAGTATGTAAAACTAGCCACTCAAAAGTTACAATTAGTTAAAAGTGGTCCCTCAGTCGTGACAGACAGGCATCCATATCTCAAAACCAAGTGAAAATTTACAACAGCTATAAATTACGGCTTATAGTAAAAGATTTGTAAAACTAATTTATTGAATTTCAACCATTCCTGTTCACACAATAAAAAAGAACTAGCATGCGGAATGTGGTCCCCCAACTGATCACCATAAGTTCTCCTGAGTGGAGACCACAATGGAATTTGAAATTTACATATGGGTCTAGCGTTTAAAAACCATCCAGCGTGCTTAGCAGAATCGTATAGAAAGAAAGAAAAAATATTTATTTGTCGCAGGGACATGACGTGCATACAGACAATATAACTTAACAATAATCATACAACGCATACCAAATATTATAAATACAAAAGGACAGAAACAAAAAAAAAAAAACAATCGTCGTATCGTTAAGCGCATGTCATCCAATCGGAATACGAGAAATGACGGACCAATTGCGCAAGAACTGAATTTGAATCCAAATAGAATTCTAATCGGAAACGACTCGCTACGAATTCAGTTTCAACCGTCACATTTCGAATACTAAGCGCTTTTCATAGTGTCCTCCTACTTCGAAAGCTCTTCACCGTTATCCATTGACATTTTCTCCAAAACTAACGTTCAATTTTTGTTTTCCAGATCGGACAGACCCACGCAATGATCCCAGCCTATTCAGTCTCCGCTCTCCGGCTTGCTTTCGATGAAATATCCACCGTTCTACCCATAGCCAATCAACTGGCATGCCTCCTCTTACCATTCTTAATCAACCTGATAAACAATTTGAACAATTTGTCTAACATTGTTCAGAATTTGACACCAGCTTTGCTCCCTTACTTCGGATGTACATTACCTTTATTATATGCTACTTTGACAGATTTAGCATCAGTGCTTTTCTTGTACATTAGTGTATTAATCTCTCTATTCAGATCCAATGTGTTGGCAGCACCTGGTTTGTTACTGGGATTGGTTGCTCAAGTACTCAATTTGGTGCTCAATTTGTTAAGTGGTCTGACCGATGGTACCGGGCTGTTGAGCAGTCTGATCAAGCTGATCACTAGTATTGTTGTTGAGTTGGAGAAGTTGTTGGTTTAGTGTTGTATTTAATGTAGTTGTTGTTGAGTGATTAAATATTTTGAAAATATTCCGTGTTTTTTTTTTCATTTTATTGTTTTACAAGCTTTTATTTAATTTGCCTCGTTATTAAGTTGTTTATTTAGTACTAGCGACCCGCCCCGGCTTCGCACGGGTGCAATATATACATATAAACCTTCCTCTTGAATCACTCTATCTATTAAAAAAACCGCATCAAAATCCGTTGCGGAGTTTTAAAGTTCTAAGCATACATAGGGACAGACAGAGGGAAGCGTCTTTGTTTTATACTATGTAGTGATGTTTTTGTCAAAACTAGTAACTTTTCAAACCAGTTCCCCCAACCGATTGAGATGAAATTTTACACACACCTTTGGTTCCATTGCCATTAATTTTTTATGACAGACATGACTTGATCTTGCAGCCAGGATCACCTACTCATGACAAAACTCCTAAACGGTTAATACAAAACTTTGTATATGTGTTCAATGTTGATAGATAAACCTAATATTTTTCTTTTCATTTAATAAAAGCTTATTTTATTTAAAAAAACGAGCCATGTGCGAGGCGGACTCTTGCATGAAGGGTTCCGTGCCATCGTAGTAGGGGAGCCCCCTTTAATATTTAATTTATTATTTGTTGTTATAGCGGCAACAGAAATACACATTCAGTGAAAATTTCAACTGTTTACCTATTACGGATCATGAGATACAGCCCGCTGACAGACAGACGGACGGACAGCGGAGGCTTAGTAATAGGGTCCCGTTGGTTACCCTTCGGGTACGGTACCCTAAAAACGTTCAATTTATTTCTTGTACTTTGGTATATCACGTGATATCTTGTGCAATCGTCCGCAAGTCGGCGGTGGCACTTTATACTTGTGGTGGTCTAACGCAGTGCAGTTTCAATAAAATAAGGGGCGATATAATGTTCTGGTACGCCTGAAGTGCGACCGACTGCATTATGAACTCTCTCACACTCACTCTGTCGTTTCACAATATTTTTTTAATATCGCCATTTAAACGGTGCCTATTTGATGGCAATAGGCTTGCCACTATTACATTGGACTTAAACATAGCTGAGGAAAAGTGGGTGTTCTTTGGTAGACCTCCACCTGAAGTTATGTATTTATTCGTATCAGTTAGATTGGCTAGCAGTGATAGCCTAGTAGTGTGACTGTCGGGCTGCCGGACCCAAGACACGCACCTCTGATTCTTCCTGAACCAAAATAGCATGACTAGAGATATTTCTCGACGGCATGTAAAGCCAAGTCAGAGGTCTAAGGCGGCATAAAAACTCTGATAAACTAAACCTGAATCGTTACCCCCTCCGTCCCCCTCTTACAAAGAAGGAGAAGGGAGGTGGGTCCGCAGCCGGCTCGTTCTCAAGCGCGTTAAGGTTCCAAGTGAAAGCTACCTAAGTGCCGACACTTCGAAATACTGAATTTTGTATGAGAGCTCAACGGGGCGCTGACAACGCACTAAATAAAAGATTGAAAAAATTGGGCTAACACTTTAGTCTTTACATTATAGGAAAAGACAATTTACTATAATTCTCTATACAAAGTGTAAACTGAGCCTTCACATAGCCACATTCTGTACATCAAACTAACTTTACGCAAAAAATATTGATGAGAAACGACTTTTTTTTTGGGGTGAAAAATCAAGTTTTACGGTAGGACTCAATGAAAAGCACTCAAAGCATTGTGCTGATGGATGGATTGAATAGTACGGGGGTCGTGGATAGTGGAGGTGTTTAAAGTAAAAATCTTACATTAAAAACATATTTAAAAAAAACTTGTGAAAAAGTTGGAACTTTGACCCTCAATATCCCCGTAACTAGAAGGTTCCCAGGTATGGTCTAGAACAACAAAAATGATCGCAAATACGCGGAGAACAAGCGCCTTTCGGCTTCGTTAAGGGTCTATTTACACCCTTTATGTATTACTAGCTTATGCTCGCGGCTTCGCCTGCGTGAAGTTCGATAAATGTCCTATGGGATCATACCACCTGGATAAAAGTATCCTTTGTGTTAATCCAAGTTATAAACTATCAGTGTGCAAAATTTCATCTAAATCCGTTTCAGTAGTTTTTGCGTGAAAGAGTAACAAACATCCATCCATCCTCACAAATTTTCACATTTATAATATTAGTAGGATTAAAGGTACACACAAATTGCACTTAGGGGCCGTCTACGAGCGAGAAAATCGCAGCGATACTATCGTCGTGCCCCGAATTTATATACGATAATATCGCTGCGATTCTCACGCTATTGGAGATGGCCCGTAAGTACAATTTGAATTAGACATCAAGTAGCATAAGCCTATTATAAAGGAGTATTAAGAACAGGGTATTCAGCTCTTCATCCTTTTCCCCATAGAAAAGGGAGGATTCTCCGATCAGACGTGTGTTCTGTCTGGTGAGCTAACCCGACAGTTCATGTCGGGTTTTCTCAATATGGTCTTAAGTCGTACACGCTTTACTAACATAGTTTTTAAAGTTCATGTCTTGCTAACAATATAATAAGGACTTATACTGTCGTTTACGGGACTTTGACTACCCAACCTAGTCAACCCGCGATCATGGCGCTTGCAACAGCGGCGAAATATCGGGAGCTCAAAATAATGAACAATCACGGAAGATATCCCGTAAGTGATAGTATAAGTTTAGTTGTAAATCGTGAAAGCTTAAAACAGTGTTTGAATTTAAATGGATGCAAAATGATATCCGAAATAAAGTGATTATTATTATTTAATAGGTCACGGATAACTTTGATAGCGCCATTTAGAATTTTGATGTTAGTTCTTAAGTTTTGTCATAGATGGCGCTGTAGTACTTTTGTACTATGTTACTGTAATACTTTTTGTATGTCTCTGCAAGCCTATAATATTCCCATTGTTGGGACACAGGTCAGCTGTGGACACATTACAGGTTGATTTGTGCTTCCACTCTTTGAGAGACATCACGTAGTAATCACTTTTATGTATGCACTATAATTACTTCGTGGTGTTATGATCTAATTGGTGATTAAAATTTGTAACTGGTTCGTGGATGAACGAGGTTTATCTGCTTGTAACAGGGCGTCTAAAATGACGGTTTTAGCAGAATGGATGAACGAGATCTGCTTGTAACAGTCTAAAATAGCCGCTTTGGCAGAATCTTATGATAATAATATGAATCACGTTAAAATTCATAAAACAGTCGCAGACGCAGTAAATTGTCCCTTTGTGACCATTTTACGAATTATAATGTAGTTCATATTATTATCCTATTATGATTATGTTTAAGTGGCCATTTTAGGCCTCCTGCTATCTCTCTCTGAAGTATAATGTGAGTTGATTGGCCTATTAACGCCCGCGTGTACTCTAAAATGTCTGTATTATAAGATGACCATAGAGCATATAAGTTGACGTCATAGCACCAGGTGGAGTGTTTCTAGACATAACCTGACCGCATAATGGGTCGTGAAGGTTATGAAGTACTCACAAACAACATTATCTTAAATGAATAGGTAGGTACTATCATTCCGTGTTAAGATCGTAGTGTTAAGCACAGAATTAACACGGAATGGATGAAATGGCGGCAGGTCATGGTAACAATCTGCGACTCCTGTATTCCAATTTTTTTATGAAACAATGGTTAGTCCTGCTGTCTTGTTTGTATCAGAATGTTGGGCCACAAAAGGGATGAATGGAAGGCATGTCTTTTTGTCTGCATGTTTGTACGCGCATCACGCAAAAACTACTGCATGGATTTGAACGCAGTTTTCACCGCTCTACTGCTAGGCGCTTAACTTAAAATACAGGCTACATATTAGATCCTGCCAGGGCTACGAGACTGTTCGAAAGAGGTACCGCGGCCCTGGAACACAAAAGGCAAAGAAGGAACATGGATGTGTTTTAGTCAGTACAAGTCTGACACTCCCTTCCGCTCCGCCCAGAGCGGGGGGTTATTTGATGATTTCCCATCATAAAAAAAAAGCTACATTAGATAATGATTGTTTTGGACCCGATAGGTGGCGCTGTGCGATGCAAGGGTGAGACGCTAGTTATGTAGATAAAAAAGTAATAGAGCAAGCTAGTGTTACGACATAGGAGATTGAGAAAGGAATGAAATAGTGAGAAGCAGATAAGCATTTCGTGCCTAATCGAGAAGACCGACC
The DNA here is from genome assembly GCA_905163415.1 of Noctua fimbriata. Lineage (NCBI taxonomy): Eukaryota > Metazoa > Arthropoda > Insecta > Lepidoptera > Noctuidae > Noctua > Noctua fimbriata. The sequence continues at coordinate 10,411,349 of LR990948.1, read as the reverse complement.
TTAACATCTGTAATCGATAATATTATCATTCGATTTAAAGTGATATAAATACAATATTAAATTACGTGCACGTATTTGAATATCAGATTTTGTGGAGGACAGTGACAGTTTTTAATCAAAATTATCTAAAATATAAGGTTTTAATGTTTTTTATAGTTTATTTGTGAATAATGACTATTAGAGAAGATGATTTTAAGAATTATTTTGTTTCTCACAAGCGGGATTTTGGTATGTATTTTAGTTTTTATTTTATCGTATAGTTATTAACATTTGCCTAATGCAAGTTGCTAGGTGTATTAAATCAGGAATTTTGAAAACTTCAAAGTCCTTTTTTTTCGAAATGACTGAACTGATTTTAATGAAACTTCATACGCTTAAGCAGGATACATAGGTCTAAGAAGTTATCAGAGAACATTTTCGAAAAATATTGTTACAGATAAATTAGACCGATTTTAGATTTACCATAGAAACAGAAATTTCCAAATATCTTTTTTTTTTAATATTTCGAAAATGATCTCTGATGATAACTTTTTAGACTTATGTATCCTGCTTATGCGTATGAAGTTTCTTTAAAATCGTTTCAGTAATTTCGAAAAAAAAGGACTTTAAAGTTTGCATGAAATGCCGTAAGTCGTAAACGCTCCTAGGCAGCGCCATTTTTTTTTTCTATTGACTGCTCATTGCTCTAGTGATCACAATCGTGAGTGCTGACTGTAAATTCTGGGTATACCTACCCAGCGAGGAAAATGTTCTTGGATTCTCTTTACGGAAAAATACAGGGGCCCTACCATGACGTCTTAGCAGGAGTAATTCCAGTGTGGGAAAGAGATGGCGCTAGCCGACCTGTATAGCTCTGTCTCTTTCCCACACATGAATTACTCCTGCTTTAAGACGTCATAGTAACCTCCAAGTGTGATGTTAACACCTACTATTTTTTTTCTAGAAAATGGGTTTAATTTTCTTAGGTTTTGTAGGTCTTATAAGTGCCCTTAATTTATTCTACCTGTTAAGAAACGGCCTCGAAGTTTTATCTATTGATGATACAGAGCTGTAGGTAGATATATCCTCATTGTTTTAAGCTATGACTGTTTTTTTGAATAAAATCAATACGAGCATAGATATTACTCTCATTTGTCAGTATATTTGTCCGTCATCTAACAATATTCTTGTCATAATCAATCATCCTTTCATTCCAGGTATCGTCCAACAACGGATATACGATAATGCCTGCTCAAACATATCCTAGTTACATACAAAATGAGTACGCGAATCCCTCTGCTAACCAGCCAAGCGATATTGTATCCTATCTACAAGGCGTAATGGTTCAAAATCAATCACCGTCTCTGAACTTATCACCTTCTAATATAGGGCAGATTTTATTGAACAGAATATTATCGAATCAACAGATGGAATCGAATTTCGACCAAAACTCAAGAGCATTTGGTTCGAATTTTGTTGAATTACCTAACAATTCCTTTGCACCGAATGCTGAAAATAGTTATTCTGTAGCTCCTATGGTAAATGAGTTCGTAAATTATCAACAGACGGGTGCAAATAAAGAGGATAAAGCAGTGGAAGTTGAAACAAAAGAAAAACGTAAGAAAACTAAAAAAAGAAAGTCAAAATCTAGAAGAAAGCATGATGAGTCTGAGAAGAATCATAATAGTACTAGGAAAAATAACAAAGTCAATGATTTACAGGATAATGATAGAGAAACCAGTAAAAAATCAAAAAAGCGATCTCGTAAATCAAAAATAGATACTTCATCACACGAAAACAATAACAACACTAAAAAGAAAAAACGAAAAAATAAAGAAATCGAAGTGAAAGATCCCGTTGATGAAGACGATAAGTTTGAACATCCAAAACCACGAAGACGTCATAAGAAAAAACAAAAATCAGATAAAGAACATGCAGAGATACTTGTTCCCGATCAAGCAACAACCCTTAAAACAACTCAAATACAAGAAGGAATAAACGTGGCTGATTTCAACGAAGGAATTGTCGAAGAGAATAGAATACCAAGAAACCTCATACCTGAAGGTAACGATTTGTTTAAATCAATCCCAAACCTTCCTGAAAATTTTGCTAACAGTGTTCAATTCAATGGAATGTCGCAATTTAATAATAATCCCGCTCTGAGTAATTTCTTTGCGAACTATGAAAATATCTACAAAGCTATGATGGCTAAAAATAAAGGGACAAATGAACAGAAAGAAATTAAAAGAAGAAGACCGCAGAAAAGTAGAAACAGTATTAAAAGAAAAATAGAAGTGGGGAAGAAAAATTCTACTGCAACTGAAACAACTGTTTCAAAAAGTCCAAAGCCAGTGGTTACTCCAAAAGTTAATGTAGTAACTACAGAAAAGACCATATTCATTAATGAAAAAACCCGTACAAATATCGACCCCATTCCAAAAGAAGAAAGCCTAAAATCTGATGATAAACCAACTGAAATGAAAGAAACTTTACATGAAATTGAGAATGAAGAAGTCAAAGATATGGAATCTAATACAGATGAACCTGTTTCTAGCTATGGTTATATAGATGACTATTATCCACAGTTTACAGACAGTGCAGCTCATACTGCAAAAAATAGAGAAGTATACATTAAAAATTTAGGTGATATCAAATACTACTATGCAGTGGATAAAGAAAACCCTGAGCTCATAAACAGAATGCGATTTGGACTTCCTGAACGCATTGTAAAAGACTACGAGGTAAATAAAAAATATGATGATGCTGAAAAAGAAGGTAAAAAGAACAATTCAAAATCTAATGTCAAGAAAATAAAAGAAGATGTGATACAGTTCCGCAGTGCACCACAATTAGAAATACCTGATTTCCAAACTAGGAAAGTTGAAAAGAGTGAAATTAATCCAGATCCCCACCCCTATTTTGATAAAAAAGACGACTACGATGCTAGATTTTTTGGAGATAAAGCACCTATCTATTTCGAAGCAAAACTCCCATACCATGCAGGAACTAAAGAGAATAGTAAAAAGATACTAAAAGATACACCTAAAGATGTAGAAACAGTATTTGCTAGATCTAAAGTAGCGAATTATGGTCCAGTTTATAAACCAGAGGAAGATTCTGCTTCTGTGGCAACTAGTAACCAAGATTTGACAGATGACAGTTATTTTAAAGATGGTGGCACTACCTATGTTTTGGCAACATCTTTGGATTACCCAGAGTCGTTTTGGTAGATAAATTTACTAGAATTTATTTTTTTAGACAAGAAGAGTAAATAACATGGGAAGCGTTGTGATTCAGATTTTAATTTTAAGTTATTTATTATAATAAACTTGAATGAATAGTAATGTAAGTACTAAATTACGTGGTAACATTTTCTTGCTTTTTGGTTTTTTTTTACCAGTTCATTGATTTTGACTTCATCAATGATATCATGAAAATAATAATTATCATTATAACTTATATTTTTACAATCTTCTCAGAAAGTACCAATAACACGGGATATTGACCATGTCAGTTTAAAAACTAATTTTTCATAAAATGTATTTATGTCCTTCGATAAATATTTCCCCTATAATCAACTCGACATACAAAACAGTTTTTTCAAGACCAATACCGACAATATCGACTCGTAAACAAATGTATCTTGAACATTATTTCTGAGAATTCTGTCTGACCATGGGTGTAACAAGACCCTTTATCAAGCCGAAAGGTACTTGTTCTCCTCGTCATTGTGATCATTTTTTTGTTTAAGACCATACCTGGGAACCGTCTAGTTACGGAGATATTCGGGGTCAAAGTTCCAACTTTTTCACAAGTTTTAAACTTTAAAATAAAATATCGAATACTATTCAATGCATCCATCAGCACAATGTTTTGAGTGCGTTACATTGAGTTTTACCGTAAAACGTGAATTTTCACCCAAAAAAAAAAGACGTTTCCCAGCAATATATTTTTTTACGTAGGGTTACTTAGTCTGATGTACAGTATGCTTGGTTGACGGCTTCGTGAAGGGTCCGTTTACACCTTGTATACAAATTCTATAAATTCAATTCGCTTTTTTGTGTCTGTCTGTGCGACCACTCTAAGTGTTATTTTTCTTAACTCCGCCACGAAATTATGAAGCGAATTTCACCACCATTTAAACTTCATCTTAAACGTTAAATGAGATTAATACATTCATTGTGACATTAATTTTGAACTTACCATATAGAGGTACCTCGATGTTTTGTCAAGTCGACCACGAAAACCGGGCGCATGTCGCTAGTTAACAACATTAGTGATTCTGCCACAGTTTTAGGTACTTATAAGTTAAAGGGGCTGGGTGACGTTACAGAACTCCAAAGTACTACCCTCCTTACTTATACAGGGTGGATTTTTTAAGTAGGTGTGTATGGCCAAATCCGAAACTATGTTTTTTTTTCTTTTACTGTTTTCTTGAACCGCGAGGAGTCAATAAAACTGAAATTAGAACATAATTTTGTGAAGATCGACTGCGCTCCAGGTGTCATCAATGAAGGACATTAATTTAAAATATAAAAATATATAAAATTTTACATCTTTCTTAGGTTTGCCGTATGTCATTACTTGCTAGAATTTTATCCTTATTAGCGACACTATCAAATAATGTAATAATACAGGGTGTATTTTTTTTGCAAAATCAGTGGTTTCGATTCCTGGTCAGGAAAATCGATTTTTCAAAAAACTAATGATGCAGTTTTAAATTTCATCAAAATCGGGCTCGAGACTCCTTTGAGTATTTTTCGCTATTCCTCATAGTTTCGGATTTGGCCATCCACGCCCACTTCGAAAATTCACCCTGTATACTCCATTTGCGTTGTTCACGTTCATACATTACAAATTACAAGTATACCAGTGATATTTTCATCGAATAAAACAACAAAATAATGTTGACAACAAGATTTTATTTACATGTTTCATTTATCTTATATGTCTAAAATAACAACTAAGCCTTCCAACGAATACCTTAGATTCTATAAAAAAAAACTTGAAAGAGTTTAGACATAATTATGACAATCGTTTTCAATGCGTTTCGTATTTCCAAATGGACTTGTACAGTATGACCAGTTTAAGTGTACAGTTTAAAGTGGCGCTGCTTGTCAAGAAAAAAATATCGAGATGTCAAAGTTGATACAATTATTTTAGTTCTGTGTTTTCCCACCTGCACAGATAAGTTGGTTGAAGACGGGATTGACGTAAATTTCTAGCTTATGTCAGTGCAATATCGCAGATAGAACCCTGCCTCGCTAACCCTCCCCCTCGTTAGCTCTTTTTTTTAAACTTCTGTGTCTACTTGTGGACAGCGTCATATGTTACTTTATAACCAAATTTGAATTTTGTAAAAGTAGTTGTAAGTTCTTATAATGTAACTGTTTGCTGTTCCTATCAATAAAAAATAAAATAAAATAGAACATCAGGTTAACGAAATCATTACGATCTTAAACGTATTTTAGCTTAAAGTTAAAAATGCCAACAACATGTCCAAGTCATCCCAGTTGAAGCTCTCATCATTATTCAATATTTCAGCTAGTAACATCAACTCTACTAATTTGTCCATATCAGAGTCCTTTTTCGATGAACTTATTTTGTAAACAGGAGCTTCCATGTAAAATGGTGATGATATAGTAGGGTATGAAGGCAAAGATGGTGATGGTAAATATGATGGACAAAGTTGAGGTGATGAAAAGGTTATCAAAGACATTGGCGGTACTACAGCAACTGTAGGCTGCGGTAAGGAAATTGGTAATGACTGACTAGCAGCCATTTCGTATTCTGGTAGTTGACAAGATGCATCTGACATATTAGTAGGAATACGAACAGTTGAAGGATTTATACAATCAGTAATGGGTGATGGAGTGTTTACTGGCGATGGTAGAACTGGTGTCGCTTGTTTGGAAATAAACTCAAGATCATCACAAGGATTTGATTGCATTATTGTATAAGTCGGTTTTTGTGGTATATTTAGAGGGTCTGGATTTATGTAAGCCTGATATAAAGATAGTATATTCTGAGCTATATTTGAAACGACATCGTTAATAGAAGAAACTATATTTGAAGTAGTTTGAGAAATAGAAATAGGACTAGACTGGCTTATGCAAGAGCTAGGAGTTTGCGATATTATAGAAGGACAAACAGTATAAGGAGGATAAGAGGTTCTAGAAGATATTGTCGGTATTGGGTCACAAGGAATTATAGGTGGGGAATAAATTGGCTTTGAAACACGTTTTTGAGAAAATAATGGATGTTGGTAAGATGCTAATTTAGGTGCGAACGGGCTAGAAAGATTTATTGGTTCCAAACTAGGGACATTTCTGGAATCTCCAATTTGACCATTGCTACAAATATCATCATTTGTATCGAATCTTTCTGTTTCTACACAAGCACTTATGATAGGAATTATGTCAAATCTATCAATATTTTTTGAACAGTCAACACTATTAATCTTCTTTGGCAACACATCAAGGATTGGAGAAGACGGTGAAACCGGCACAAAAGGCGAAGAAAGATAATTTGTAAAAATTGATGGTGGATTGAATCCTGGAGGCTTAATTCTTGGGGGAGTAAAAGTACAAGGTTTCAGTTTGAAGTCAGATATTTTATCAGCCAACGCATTTGGCATAGAATTGCGAAAAGGATTTTTCTGGTTTTTTAAATCAGCTGAAGCTACTGAAGCCGAGCCAGCATTTGCTTCTGAAGAAGGCCAAAGATTAGCGCCTGTATTACGAGCTGAGAACTTGGGCTTACTTGAAACAGGTACATTTGAAGATATTTCCGGTAGTTGTAATGGATTTATAGGGTCCAGGATCTCTGCAGTTTTAATTGGGTTCAAATGATGTGACGTGCAAGGATTATATTTTTCTTGTAGAGATTTTACATTGGTGCCAGTAGTAAAAGTTTTAGGGCTTAATAAATTATGAGAACCAGATTGGTTTGGAAAATTTAAATTGCCGGCACCCTTACATGAAATAGGTCTGAATATTAAGGGCGATGTTTCAAAAGGTGTTCTAACTCTAGGCAAATATGTAGATTTATAGCATAATGAAGATGGCAAGGAGGATGAAGAACCCGAAGGGGAGAAAGTATTTGAAGAGAACTGCTCTGAAAATGAAGGCCTTCTGGTTTCTAAAGCTAGTGGTGAATCAATAGTTCGAGGTCTTGGTAATGAACCTGTACATAAAATATCTGAGCTACTACTTTTAAATGGTTCTATAGGAACAACGGGGAGTGACTCCATGTTTGATACTGATGATATTTTATTGAAAGTACTAGTACACAAATCCCTTGATGAAGAACAAGGCAATGAATTTGATGCTTTAGAAGGGGTTGACAAAAAAGCATACTTAGAAGGCAATGATACGTCTGGTGTACTTACATCTGGTATAGCTTTAGCTTTTATAGTAGAGGTGCAACACAGTTTTGGAAGTAAAAACTTTTCGGTCAATGTTTCTGGTAGTTTGACATCTGCAATCGATGTTGAATCAATTTTAGGAACGGGCAAAGCTCTGGATGTTGACGTTAATACCAATGGTGATGAAAATTCTCGAGCTCCTGGGGCTGGTGGAAGCAATTTATTGTTACTCTCACATACTAATGATGATGAAGGAAGTGATGAAATGGTTGAAGGAGACAAGGGTTTGGGTTTTATTGGTGTCACTTTTCCTATCAAATCTGAGAATGGCAATGTGACTCCACCCAGAGATTCTGTGATTATCGTCTGGAAACAAAAAAAACTGTGTTAATAACTAAAGACCCGTCTCTGCTTCACACGTTTTTATGACTTGAAAATACATAGAGGATTCTTTTTTTTTCGGATGGGATGTCAGCAAATGAACCCCCCCCCCCTCCCAGCTCTGGGCGGAGAGGAAGGGAGTGTCAGACTTGTACTGACTAAAACCTATCCATGTTCCAGTAGTACCAGTCATCCTATATAAACTTCCCTCGTTGGTCTAATGATGGTCACAATCGCGACTACTGAGCATGAGGTCCTGGGTTAAATTCCCGAGTCGGGCAAATTGTTATTGGGTTTTTCCTCAGGAATTTCTCAGTAGCAGACTACGATGTCTGAATTTGTGCCCGTTTGTGGAGGTGAATTGAATGTCTAGATATAGCAGACGAGTTCCTTATGAAAAGAAAGTAAGATGGTTTTTTTTTAATGAAGGGTTCACTCGACTAAAGTGGTGTAAAAAGGGATGAACGTTCAGGCGTCTGTCTTTTTTTCAAATGAGAAATTGCAACAGGCGCACTGTTACAAGTTCTTTACAAATTAAGAAGTCATCATCTGCCTAGCCTTTGCCAACTATGTTAGGGTTGGCTTCCAGTCGAAACAGATGCATCTGATTACCAGTATTTTACATGGAGCGACTGCCTATCTGACCTCCACAGCCTACTTAGTACTAGGTAGTACGATACCCATTGGTAAGACTGGTTGTTAGACTTTTTGGGCCACTGACTACCTGTAACGACTGTCAAAGATCTACAAATGACAGCCGGGACCAACGGCTTAACGTGCTTTCCTAGGCACGGAGGAAACTCGGTATGTAATGGGTGGTCACCCATCCACAAACCAACCTAGATAAGCATGACTAAACCTAAAGATAACTTCTCCAAAGTTCGGAATGGTTAATTACGTAGATACTTTTTCATAGAAATAAAGTAATAACATACCTGACATAACACATAAATAAGCAATAATTTCGCCCCCATACTGCCTACTTGAAAGTGATACATAACACAATAACACCCATTTATAACCTCGAAACAACAGTAATTATAAAACCAATTCCTGGTATATTAAAGGTATGTGTACAGTCACAAGCACCAATATACAACCTTAGTTTTAATATATGCGAAACCTGATACACTTGTCTAGTATTTTTATGTAAAGAATCTATGTACAAAATTTCAAAACTGTATCATGAAAAAATCACAAAGTTATAAGCTTGTTCTGTTATCTTGTTGTCCGCACAAAATCGTGGTCACCACGCAGCGCGGGCCTCCAGCGTCGTCTTGAGCTCATTGATAATAATAATTTGGCAGTAGGTACCTAAATTATTGCGATAGGTACTTAAAGTCGCTCGGTGTCCAACTTTTAAATTTTTTAAATATTTTTGGGAAAAAATATAACATGGTTTAAAAATTATTGGAATCGATTCAGTTACTTATTCTGAACAAACTATATTCAGGTTTCGCACATACTAAAAATAATGTTGTATAAACACTTTTAACAACTTGTAAAAGTGTTTTTCTCCTACTGTTCTGATTAAAATTTCATGTTGCTACGAACATAGAATTTTGGAACTCATATTTTTGTGAAAAAGATTCAATCTTCAAGTTACAATCGTTATTGTAGTGTATCTATTTAATAGATATGGAAACACTGTCTCACAGCCACAAGTAGTCAGGTAGCTGTCATTAATGACAACTGTCAGTCACGACGAATGGCGGGAAGTTGGAAGGTGATGCGTACCCTGGACTGGAGGCTTGGTGGTGTGGTGAGCCTGGGATATAGTTAGTAAATTGTGTAATCAACCTATTAGCTCAGCTACAGGTCTTTCTAGCGAAAATTGTTTTTAAATTTAGGAAAATGTATTTGTATTGGTGTTCATGACTGTACCTACCTAAATGTGTTGTAATATTTGTGACACTTTTATGTGTAATTTGGTGACAACATAGGCAATTACGACAAAGGGATTTCATTAGGTAAACAAAATTTATTACATACAGTTTTTTATGAATGTTTTTCATAGTACTCAGGCGTGATGAAATATTAGGATTTTCAGAATATGACGGCACGGTTGGCGCAGTGGCTGATAGATTGGCTGCTGCGCTGCGTGTCGCAGGTTCGATTCCCGCACGGAACAAATGTTTGTTTGTACCACCCACGATACAGGAGAAATTTCTAGTGTGGGGCAAAGTTACAAAAAAAAGAAAAATAAACAAGGGATTCTGTTGTCATTCTACTGATGCATGGTATATCAGTAGAATGACTCACTGTTGCGCTCTCTGTCATGGTCTGAACCCTAAATTCGACGACGCCTAGACAAAATAACATAAAATCAGCGATAACTTGCCCTTAATACAAGTTATTTCTTAACTTAATAAGGGAGCTGGTTGCAACACCTACCTGTTTTGTTAACTAGCGTTAAGTCAAGTGCACTTATAGATGTTACTATTTCATTTTAACATTGTTATTTGATTAAATAAAATAAATTTTAAAACCAAAAATACAAAAAACAAGTCTAAAATAACTTTACTTTTGGAAGTCGGTGGCAAAACAAAAAAAAAAAAGCTGACAGAAAAGGAAAAATGCTTTTTGCTATTTCACGTAAATCCAATAGATGTAAACTACCGAAAAGTTTATGTCAATTTTGTTGAAAGTTGTTGTAGAAACAGACCTCAGTGTATCTGAAACTATTTTTAGAAACAACAAATATTTCAGACTTAAAGAATCAATCTACATCTATACACGGTGGAAGGGACACCGACGCGAAAACGGTTACCACGTATTCAGTACATCATTCTTCCTTTCCACATAGAAATATTTCATCGGTTATTAAAAAAAAAACAGCTGTTTTCTACAAAATTGTAATAAATACACGGTCGAAATTTATGGACCAGCTGTTTATTTTTTATTTACAGATGAAAACTTTCTATGTGGGGGCGGGGGGGGGGGGTCAAATGATGTAGGTACTGAATACGTGGTAACCGTTTTCGCATCAGTGTCTCTTCCACCCTGTATAGTCAAAAATCGATGGCATTATATTAGAAAAGTTAATATCGGTAGATTATATTAGAAAAGTTAATATCGGTAGATAAAAACAAACAGTCTAACACTTAAATGCTCAAAAGAAAATGAGACCCTTCTTTTTTCTGTTTTTTTTTTTATGTAACAGATTAGCGGCCCGCCCCAGCTTTGCACGGGTGCAATACATACATATAAACCTTCCTCTTGAACCACTCTATCTATTAAAAAACCGCATCAAATACCGTTGCGTAGTTTTAAAGATCTAAGCATACATAGGGACAGACAGCGGGAAGCGACTTTGTTTTATACTATGTGGTGAAACCACGAATTATTTTACATAAGAGAAAGATGGATATATCACATCAGTTATAGATAACATATATAGATAAGTCCGTAACAATGTAATAATGTATCGTAATAATGTTTTATTCTGTAATGAACAGATAGATAGCACGATTGACCAAAGTGTACGTGACATTAGTAAATAAAAGAAAATATTTATCTGCCCTTTAGTTTTACTGTTACAAAAGAAAGATTGTGGAAAAAAAATCCCGGTGGAGTTCGATATTCGAATATCTTATGTGTTAATCCAGGTTATAAACTATTTGTGTGCTAAATTTCATCCAAATCTAACAGTGAAAGAGTAACCAATAACCATCCATCCATCCCCACAAACTTTCGCATTTATAAAATTAGTAGGATTATAGAAAGATTTCACTATTAACAATATTGTCCTTTACCAGGCAATCCATCGCCTCTTTGGTCACTGGTTCTTAGAGTATGGGCCACTTAGCACCGGGTCCTGCGTTTCCTGCCGCTTGTTCCTTGTTCATTACTGGACCTGATGAACGCTAGCCCAGTTCTGGATCGTCTCAAGTCTCAAGTGCAGACGATCCAGAACTAAATTAACGCGCTAAGAAGAAGATCGAATGAGGAAAATGATTCCATGTGTTGTGCAGCCTCACGCTCATTTTTTCTTTCAAAAGAGGACTCTATTCAAAAGGCAAATATCAGAAATATATAGATATACATAAAATAAATAAAGTCTCGTTATTGGGTGCGCAACTCGTAATCAATCACTGGGAGAAGTTCTCCCTACACGTTTTTTTAGCAAAAATATAAGGACAGTAAATAGGTATCTGAATTCTAACGATTTGATGAAAAAGCATGCTGTCGATTGGGTTATAATTGAGTTCTGAGGTAGTGAAGAAACTAATACGGGTAAGTTACCGTTATATACATATATGGTTATCTTGTTAAGTTGGTGTTATTAATTAATACACTCGATAATACGTTACGACTTGCGGCATTTCACACAAAATTTCAAGTAATTTTTTTTCGAAATGACAGAACCAATTTTAATGAAACTTCATACGCATAAGTAGGATACATAGCTCCAAAAAGTTATCAGAGAACATTTTTGAAAAGTAGTTTTACAGCTGAATTAAACCGATTTTTAGTTTTCCATGGAAACAGAAATTTCCAATTATCTTTTATTAAAAAGACATTTCGAAAATGTTCAGTCATTTAAAAAAAAATACACCAAAGTTTGTATGAAATGCTGTAAGTCGTAAACACTCTAAAGCAATGATTTCCGCAATATATTCACCAGCCCCCGTAGCATGACCACCGTAGACAAGGATTTCTTTGACGGAAGAATCGACAAAATGACAGATTGTGTCGACACAATGACAGATTTCTTTGCACTATCTGTCATTTTGTCGATTCTTCTGTCAAAAAATCCTTGTCTACGGTGGTCATGCTACGGGGGCAGAAGCAAATATTGTAAAAAGTAAAAAAAAAAATTTTTCCTTTTTTTTCCAAATTAAAAAAGGCTGGCTTTTACAGTGGCCAAGCCGTCAGTGTCTTAGGCACATTACCAGCTGACAGCCATGAGGACTTAAAAAGAAAATAAATGATCACTACACTATTTTCCCTGACAAGTGAGGACCTTTAAAATCAGCAAACATCTAGCCAGCGGCAACGTTTCGGTCCATCATCTGTCTCCGTATATTCCACGACATCGAAAGCTGCCCAACAAAGTTAGAGGTCGTATAATATCGATGCTACTCCCACGTGTCAGGCATGAATATGTGCCGAACTTTCAATATTTTGTTATTATAAAGGGTGTAAAGAGACCCTTAATATAGCAGAAAGGCACTTGTTCTCCACGTCTTTGCGATCATTTTTTTGTTCTTGACCATACCTGGGAACCTTCTAGTTACGGAGATATTGGGGGTCAAATGTTCCAACTTTTTCACAAGTTTTTTTTAAAATACATGTTTTTAATGTAAGATTTTTACTTTACACACCTCCACGACCCCCGTACTATTCAATCCATCCATCAGCACAATGCTTTGAGTGCTTTCCATCGAGTCCTACTGTAAAACATGATTTTTCACCCAAAAAAAAAAAGTCTATTCCCTGCAATAATTCTTGCGTAAAGTTACTTAGTTTGATGTTCAGAATGCATGGTTGACCGCTATGTGAAGGGTCTGTTTACACCCTGTATGTGTTACCAACTATTTTTTTCCTCGCCTTCTCTGTCCCGCTCCTGGGCGAAGGCCTCCCTCCACTCCTTCCACTTCTATTATTATTTACCTACTATTAAATACTGTTTATAATAACAAACACTGTTTTAAGCTTTCACGGTTTACAACTAAACTTATACTATCACTTACAGGATATCTTCCGTGATTGTTCATTATTTTGAGCTCCCGATATCCCGGAGATATCCCGTAAGTGACAGTATAAGTTTAGTTGTAAACCGTGCAAGCTTAAAACAGGGATGTTATATATTTATAAAGAATAGAGGATGTCCAGATACACAACATTAGTTTTAGTATATACGAAACCTGAAACACGTGTCTAGTATTTTTATGTAAAGAATCTATGTACAAAATTTCAAAATTGTATCATGAAATATCACAAAGTTATAAGCTTGTTCTGTTATCTGGTTGTCCGTTCAAAAACGTGGTCACCACGCGGCGAACCCGCGCCCGCGCCTCCAGCGTCGTCTTGAGCTCATTGATAATAATAATTTGGTAGTAGGTACCCAAATGATTGCGATAGGTACTTAGTGTCGGTCGGTTTCCAACTTTTTTTAAATATTTTTGGGACAACATATAACATGGTTTAAAAATGATTGGAATCGATTCAGTTACATATTCTGAACAAACTATACCAGGTTTCGCATATACTAAAAATAATGTTGTATAAAAGTGGACGGGCGAAAGGAGCAGTTGGCCCTGTAGTTTCTGCCTACCCCCATGGGCAAAAGGCGTGAGATTATGAAGGAATGTATCTAATGAAGTTACAGAGATGGTGACCCAATTAAGCTAGGGCCGTCCAAACATGGAGGTCCCGGCCGGCGGCCCCGGGATTTCAAGGCAAGGGATCTGTCCTGATTTGAAGAGACACTGAGGCCGGAAGACCTTGACCTCGACACAGTTTACAAACATAAAGTAAACGAGTTGAATTTTACCTTAGGAGAAAGTTCTTAAGAGCCTTTACGAGTTACGGCATTTCATACAAACTTTCAAGTCCTTTTTTTTCGAAATGACTGAACAGATTTTAATGAAACTTCATACGCATAAGCAAGATACATAGGTCTAAAAAGTTTTCAGAGAACATTTTCGAAAAATAGTGTTACAGCTAAATTAGACCGATTTTAGATTTTCCATAGAAACATTTAACTTTTTTTTTTTAAGACATTTCGAAAATGTTCTCTGATAACATTAAAAAATTATTCAAATTCAAATTCTTTATTGCGAACTAAGTGTACAGTATTTTGAAAATAGTAACAATAGGTAGTTTCTTACAACTTAGTTGCCTGTTAAGGCATTGGAATTTAAATGGTTTTAAAAATATACATACTTATAAAAACTTTAAAGTCGACCGACAGCTGTATGCCATTATTTAAAAAAACACAAATTGTTAACCCTACCATCTCTTTATATTTTCGAAATTGCGGTATTTGTGAGGTTAAATCAATGGCTATTTCCACGACTAGCTGACACCTTGCCCCGTAACAGACTTGACAATAATCAACTGTGTTCGCATACGTCAAAGACTGCATTAATGGGAAAAAGCGTTTTCTGTATGGCTCCTAAAATTTATAATAAAATACCACAGTCATATAAAGCATTGCCGGTAAATTTGTTTAAAAAAAAGATTCGAGATTTATTAACAGACAAGTGTTATTATGACATAAATGACTTTTTGAAAGACACCATTTGACATGTTTTTAATTTAATTTAATTTTATAAATTCTTAATTTTCTATGACTAATTTATTTTACTGACTTATCAATATTTATTACCGACCATTATTTTGACAAAACCCCCCTTGGGGAGGCCTATGTCCAGCAGTGGACGTCTTTCGGCTGAAATGATGATGATGATGATGATGATTATTTTGAAGTGCCTTTAGTAATTTAGTTTTTATGTAGTAATTTATTTTTTAAATATTTTGTAATTTTTTTAAATTTGTACGCCTTACAGGTGAAACATGTACGTACGAAATATCCATATTGTGTCATCTTGCATGCTTAATTTGCATGTATACGCATGTTTTGACAAATAAAATTATCTTTATCTTTATCTTAATATTACAATTAAAATTATAATATATTAATTAACATTATTCAAACATTTTATATTAATCATACTCTTCTTATTTTAATATTAAATAGGTAATTACTTTTCTTCAAGGAATTCTTTTATAGAGTAATATGCCTTTTTAATCAAGAAGTCTTTTAGCTTTCTTTTAAAAATACCAATTAAATGAATGCTCTTAATGTCTATGGGTAACTTATTATATATTTTTATGCCCATACAAAAAATACTATTGCTATGTAGTACAGTGTGGGATGTTTTAAATAATGCGGATGCTATAAGTATCATCACCTTTATATATCAAATAAAATGGCTAGGTTTAAAAAAGACTTAAATGTCACAATACCCAAGTCGTAATATCTTGTTGTTGTATGATTATTATTATAATTTCTTTTTTCTTATTTTTCATTTCCATTATTTATTTTCTAACATACTTGTTACATTTTTAAATATTTCTTAACAAAAACTATATAAAAAACATTTAAAAATATAAAAAATAGTGGTCCGCCGGTAGCGGGAGCAGGGTCCAAGCTACCGGTGGTTAGGGCTCCAGAGACAAGAACCTCCTCACAATACGAGCCGTATCGAGGAGTACTGCCTTCTGAATCAGGCCCTTGATCCAACCGCCTAAGGAGAGCTTCGAAAGATGGTCATCGAGGCTCTTGGCTATGAGGCCATTGGCCGTCACGACGATCGGCACAATGATAGCCGAGTTCACATTCCACATGTCGACAACCTCGTCTGCCAAGTCGAGATATTTTATTTGTTTCTCTTTCTCAGCTTTCACGAGGTTCTCGTCATGCGGGATGGTAACATCGACTATCATTACGCGGCGCGCTGATCGGTCTATCACTACTATGTCAGGCTTATTGGCGACAATAGTCCTGTCAGTAATGATAGACTGATCCCAGTACAGCGTAACATGGTCTTTCTCGAGAACTGGGTCGGGCACATACTTGTAGTACGGTACCTCAGATTCCACAAGTTTATATTTCAAGGCAAGTTGCTGGTGAATAATCCTGGCTACTTGGTTGTGCCTGTGCAAGTACTCGCCGTTAGCCAGACGAGAACAACCAGAAATAATATGTCTGATAGACTCACCCGGACGGTGGCATGCCCGACACACGTCAACCGTCCCGTCCTTCATAATATATTTCCGATAGTTGTTCGTCAACATAACTTCGTCCATAATCGCACAGACAAAACCTTCAGTTTCTCCAAAGAGATCGCCGAAACGTAACCAGGACACGGACGCTAGAAAATCTACATCGGGCCCATGAAGAGCTCGGTAGAAGCGCCCGTGAAGCTCCTTGCCTTGCCATACTTCCTTGCGGTCATCGGTAGTGAGTACTTCAGGTTTGCGCCAGTTCTCTTTAGCCATGGACAGCGGGGTGAGTCCCTTGTCCACTGCGACCACATCTCGGTGCATACCCACCTCGACTTTTAAAAAATATTCTCTGAGACTGCACATCTCGCGGTTGTGAAGGGACTTCGCGTTTAAAAACCCTCGACCCCCACACTTCCGCGGGATGTACAGCCTCATCACTGATGATCGTGGGTGATGCATCCGGTTTGCGGTAAGCAGTGTACGAACTCTCCTATCCAGGGCATCGAGTTCGGTCTGAGTCCATTTGAGTACGCCGAAAGAGTACATTAAAACCGGCATGACCCAACCGTTAAAGGCGCGCACCTTGTTTCCGCCTGAAAGAAGGCTATGTAATACCTTGTTCAGGCGTCCAAAGAAGCGCTCCTTCAACGATTGCTTCATGTCAGTTACGTTAATGCCTAACGCTTCCGACATACCCAAATACTTATAGCTTTCGGTTGAGGAAAGGGTTCTCAGGTGTATGGAATCCGAGAGCTGAATTCCCTCGGATTCCATAATCTCCCCTTGCTTTACATACATGACTGCACATTTGTCCACACCAAATTCCATCCTGATGGCGCTACTGAAAGTTTCAGTTACTTTCAGTAGCTCCATCAGTTGCAATTTGTTGGGGGCAAAGAGTTTCAGATCATCCATGTAAAGAAGGTGAGATATGACCTGACCACCTCTCCTCAACCGGTAGCCTAGACCTGAATCCTCCAGCAATGTGCTCAGAGGATTCAGGGCTAAACAGAACCAAAGTGGGCTCAGACTGTCGCCCTGGAATATTCCCCGTTTAATCCATACAGGTTCATCGTTCCCCTGGATCTGTCGACATCCTGGATATCGAAGGACCGTCCTCCATTGCCCCATACACGATTCAAGGAAGGCGCGTAGAGTTGCATCTATCTTGTACAACTCCAGCACCCTCATGAGCCATGTATGTGGCACCGAGTCGTAGGCCTTCTTATAATCTATCCAGCATGTAGACAGATCCTTGCGGGATCGACGAACCTGTTGGCTAATGGCCATGTCGATGAGGAGTAGCTCCTTAGTGGCGCGGGACCCATTCCTACATCCATTTTGAGAGGCAGACATAATGGAGTTTTTGTCAATGTGTGTATTAATTTTAGCTCTCAAAATGGATGTAAGAAGTTTATAGACCGTAGACAAACACGTGATCGGTCTATAATTTTTGGGTTCCGCGGGACTACCTGACTTATGGAGCAGGTGGGTAACGCCTGTTGTTAAAAACTGCGGTAGGGACCCAGACTCTAAGGATGACTGGAATTGGGATGCCAGGCAAGTGTGTGAACTGCTAAGCCATTTGAGCCAGAAGTTGTGCAGTCCGTCCGGTCCCGGTGATTTCCAATTCGGTAACGGACGAACTGCTCTGGCTACATCTAAAGGTGTTATCAAAATTGGCTCCATTTCTGGGATAGGTTCACACACCTGCTCGACATCACGCATCCAGTCAGCCTCAGTATGACAGACGGGTACCGACCAGATGCTGCGCCAGAAAGAACTCGTAGCAGCATCATCCGGGCGGCACATGTCTGTCATATTCTGGTCAGGTCGCTCCCAAGCTCTGTATACCCACCTCTCATCGCTCTGGAACATGCGATTCTGTGAGTATCGATCAACCCGCCGCTTATACCTCCGAATACGGTTCGCCCATGCATAAACTTTCTGCTTCAGGAAGTCGATGCGCTCTGTGACACGGGACATGTATTCTTGAGGACTGATTCCAGTCCCCGAGAATGCCCGCCTCACAAAGCGCATCACACGTGGTCGTGTATTGCCCTCCCTGAAGCAGTGTAGTTTGCCGATGAGTACCCTGGCCCCGTCGATGCGGCACTCGATCCTGCGCTGCCAGGCTGGTACGGCTGGTTTTGGTCGAGTAGCTACGTCACAATTTGGAAACTTGACATTAGCTAAACGACATGCCGCAACAGCCCCACAGTACAGGATCGAGTGTGTATCAACGAGGTTCTCGCTGCTCTCGAATAAATTCTTGAGTTGCGAGTCCAAGGCACACACCAGCGCCCTATTTTTATTATGCATGGGTAACCGTGGTAATCGGGGTCTAAGTTCGGTAGGAGTAGAACGATACTCGCGAAGCGCATCTTCCAAAGCGCTCCTCAATCGGTCGTTGCACTGGCTACTTACCACAGCAACCCTATCATCTTCCTCTACAACAGCTGGGTTGAACCGCGGCGGGGTTGCGTCAATAACTGACGCTTGCACCGCGGTTTGTGCCGGAGTTAAAACGATACGGTTGCTCAGTACCTCTGAGCGCAGCCTATCAAGTACGGCGTCGTCCAACATGTGATTGCGTTGGATAACCCGCACCTGATCCGACAGTCGTTGGGCCGAGACGTTGATGGTTGGTTCAAGTACCTGGAACAGAGACAGCATCCCAACACGGTACGCAGTGAGGTTAGTTCCCCCCTCTGTAGACCCGTAGTATGCGCGCATGACGTTCTCGTTAATGGAATGAGTCCATCTCATGCGCTGCACACAACCACCGGCAGCGGGGACCCGGCTCGGGGCCGGATGGCCCCTAAGTCCCAAGCTTCTCGGTGGCCGGCCTCTCCCCTGCCGACGTACAGGTGTTGGCGACGTCGGCGGAGAGAAATACTCGTCGCTCGAGCTCGACGCAACTGCCACTGCCGGTGTCACAGCACTCAAGATGGGGCTGGATTCCGGTGGCGGCGAGGCGGAGCTGAGCGACTGGTCCGGAGGTGGTAGGCGTGCGCGTCGGGAGGCAGCTCTCGTTATCATTTGGTCATCGTTTCGTTATAACATCTCATTAAATATTTCCATTTTTCGTATTGATGACGCCGCGACGTTGACAGACGTCATTGTTGATTGGTAACAGTTTTTTTATATTTTCACTTTTTGGTTTTCTTTCTGCTTTTATTCCAATTTTCTAATATTTGCGTGTTTTTAAAAGACTATTAAAGAACTGTTATAAAGATGTTTGAATAAAAACTAATATTTATATTAAAATAAGAATGATGATGAAATTTTTCCATTATTATTATAGTTCATCTTTTATGTAATTCACCTTGTTTCCTTAGTATGATTTTCGTGTAACGTATTTGGATTTGTTTATATTTTTAACCTTGTCTAATTTAGTGTATGCACCTAGATTATAAGTGAATGATGTGGTCTCCTATAATTGGAAGCGGACACTTGTACCTGTCCCTGTTTAATGTATACTTGCATGTAATTGTGTAGTTTCTGTTGGAGATCCAATAAATAAATAAGTAAATAAAATACTCCACAAAGGCAGTATTTACATAGCATTAAAGACTCTGAATTACCTTTTGTAACTATTCCTATAAATATATCGAAGGTGTGCCCTAATAAATATAGACAACTAGCACTCCAGCCGTGACTTTGTCCGCAAAAATTGTGATAGCTCGGCTAATATGCATGATATAAATATAATTTATAGTTTTAGCATCCACGAATAATGTGGCTTTCTGCCAGTCACATAATTTTTAGAATTGGATCATTCGTTCCGGAGATTGCCCCCTACAAACAAACATGCAGCAAAAATTTTGTCTCTTTATATAATACTAGCTGTTGCCCGCGACATTCGTCCGCGTGAATTTTTTAGCCTATAACCTTCCTCGATAAATGGGCTATCCAACACTAAAAGAATTTTTCAAATCGAACCAGTAGTTCCTGAGATTAGCGCGTTCAAGCAAGCAAACAAACAAACAAACAAACTCTTCAGCTTTATAATATTATAAGTATAGATTAATATAGATTAGTGTAGATTAGTATAGATAAATAAAATACTGGTATTCAGCTGCATCCGGTTAGACTGGAAGCCGACCCTAATATAGTTGGGAAAAGACAGATGACGATGAGTGTAGATCAAATAAAAAACACAAATCAACTCAAAAATATATTTATTAACATTACTTATCATTTAAAAAATAAATAAGTAACTCAAATCATCAATAAATGTAATTATAAGGACCTAAGCCGCAAGAATTAACAGGAGACACTATAGGACCAATTGGTGACATGACCGGACTAACAGAAGACATTAGTCCGTAGTCCAAAGGAGATCCCAAGCCTAAAGCTGGAACTACAACATCTGGTTGTGACAACGGTAAAGTGTTACTAAGGAGGTTGCTCACGACTAAAAGCTGTAGCGCATTCGCCAGATTGTTAGCCACAGTACTATCTTGTATAATAGTCGTAGCTGGGATCTGATTGGTTGCTACCACTCTCTCCATGCCGAAAGGAACATCCAGGATTGGTTGGCCGTAATTTGGACCAATGATCATCTGGTTTGGTAGTACAGTTTCGGTTACAGGCATTGGTAGAATGTTCTGTTGTAGACCAGGAATGAAACGGTTTATGCAGTTGGCGTTGATGGTCTGAAAAATAAGTACAGTTTTATTAGTTTTTAAACTGTCATGATCACTAACATTATCATTGACACTAGAAACGGGATATTTATCATGTTTACTGTTTGTTTTCAGCTCTCGATATTTCGACGCTGCTGCAAGCACTATGATCATAGATAACTTCAGTTTAGCCGTGATCATGGTGCTTGCAACAGCGCCGATCAGTAAACATGGTAAATATTCCGTTTCTAGTGTTTATGATAAGTACAGTTTTTATTGGTTAGGCACATTTTAAGCAAAATAGGAGACTTAGCTATAGGCATGGCCTGCGTTTTTGAATACATTACAGTCAGTGTAGGTACATTAACATTTGTCGATACATAAGGGCACTTCTGGTACCTATTTTCTGAGTCTGAATCTAGATTACCATTGACATACTTAGTTAAAGAACATAAATAAGGTCAAAAATCAGCATAAACTTTAAGACGATTTTGTTCTATCTTCTACAACTATATAAAATTTAAGTGTCTGTTTGTAATATCAAAATAACAGCTTTTTACTAAATGCATAAGAAAATATATACAGCACTTATATTAAAATAAATACATACTTAAATATAAACAAAAATATTTTTTTTAAATTTATGTCTGTTTGTTCAAGCTAATCTCCGAAACGCCTGGACCGATTTTGACGGCAGATCGATGTTGTAAGGTCTAACTAGGCTATTTTTACTTTAGAATAAGAATTAGGGCTCTAAGCAAAAAAATTACAACCCTTAAAATTGGTAACAAAATCCGATTAAAAAATGTAATTAATATTTTTTGATAATAATTTCACGTGAATGTTAATTGAAGGAGAGGGAGAGGAAGGCCAAAGAAAAGATGAATGAATTGTGTGAAGACTGATATGAAAGAGAAAGGAGTAAATGATGCCGTGACGTCTGACAGGGGAGAATGGAAGACGAAAGCGTGTTGCGCCGACCCCAAATAGAATGGGACAAGGGCAGGAGGATGATGAATTTCACGCGGATGAAGGTAAGCAAGGAAGGACAACAGCTAGTTGTAAATAGTGAGCTAGCGAGATGGTTGAAGCTCGTCCTTTCCTTGAATGAGAATATTTTGCCTAAAGATACAACGTTACTGTGGCAATCAGGCACACCCTTGAAACCCTTTTATGACCTGAGGGTCCCTTTAATGGGGTCAGTCCCATAAGGAAATTTTGACCCTTAAATAAATAAACATAACATAATCACGGCGGTATTCCCCGATGGGCTAGGCAGAGTTGAATTGCAGTCACGAGCACCAATATGTAAACAACTTTTAAAAGTAATTTTCTCTTGTTGTTTTGATTAAAATGTCATGTCGTTAAGAACCAGCGTTGCCAGACGTCCCGAGTTTGGCGGGACGTCCCGATTTATAAATTAAAATTAAATGTCCCGCGCGGGACAGGCTCAGTCCCGCTATTCGGGGATAACTCGACCGTGCGTGCAGCGTGCTGAGGAAGTTTGAAACGCCATATTTTTCTAATAAATAAAACATTTTAGATTTTGATTTCTGTTTTTTTTTTTATTCATGAAGGGTTTGGGTAAATTAGACACTTCTATAGCAGTAATCTAATTTATTTTATATGTTTTAAATCAACAATGCAATCCGTGCTAGCGGCGCGACACAACGACCAAACTTACAAATAACATACTTAGATGGCGCTGCTCAACTATTTAAAGATAGGGTAAATCTGATTTAAAATATTACATTTTGATTAAAATACATTTTCTATGGCTATTTTTGCTAACTATTGTCACATAAACGTAATTTGAATTCAAATAAAAAGATAAATATTTAAAAACTTCTGAATAATTATATAAGTTTTTTTACTATGTCCCTCTTTCGACGAAAGAATCCCGCTTTTTACACTCAAAAAGTTTCAAAATCCAGACTTGGCATAAAAAAAATCTGACAACGCTGTTACGAACATAGTATTCTGGAACTCATATTTTTATGAAAAAGATCCTATGTCCAAGTAACAATCGTTATTTCTCACGAAAATTGCTTTTAAATTTAGAAAACTATATACATCGTGACTCTACACCAACTCTGTGCCAGTATTGAATAGAGAGCGAGTTCATTGCCATTAACTAACTAGGCACAAATCCAGGTACCCATCTGCCTAGCCTTTTCCTAACTATGTTGGGGTCAGCTTCCTGTCTCACCGGATGCAGATGAATAACAGTATTTTACATCGAGCCACTGCCTATCTGACCTCCATAACCCAGTTAGTCCTGGATAACACGATACCCCTTGGCAACACTGTTTGTCAGACTTTGGGGCCACTGACTACCTGTCATTATAGGTACTGTCAAGGATCTACAAATGAGAGCCGGGTCCAACAGCTTAGCGTGCTTTCCGGGGCACGGAGGCAACTTGGTATTTAAAGGGTGGTCACCCAACCACGGACCAACCTAGGCAAGTGCAGCTTAACCTAAAGATCAACCCGAGCGGCTGTTATTATTTAGCTACGAGCTCCTTGATCCAGGCTCAGTACTGCTACTGAGAAATTCTTGACAGAGTGTTTTAAATAAATTCTATCATCATCTACATCGCTTTCTCCCACCATATTTCGGTTGGCTTCCAGTCAACCGGATCTTGCTGAATACCAATATCTATACAAATAAATGAAATTGAAGTGTCTGTTTGTAATTTATTAAAATATACGGCACTTATAACAAAAACACATTTTTTTTTAAATTTTTGTTTGTATGTCTGTCTGTTTGTTCTGGCTAATCTCCGAAACGGCTGTACCGATTTTGACGGGACTTTTACTGGCAGATAGCTGATGTTATAAGGTCTAAGCTTTAATTTACAAAAATAATTAAGTTTCCGTGCAAAAAAATTAAAACCCCTGAAAATATAAAAAACATAATCCGACTCAAATAGGAAAGTAATTTTTTTATAATAATTCAACGGGAATGAAGGTCGTGAGCAACAGCTGGTTTTAATAGGGACTGCCTAATTTATATCAATCCAACTAATGGGTAACACAATACTCCTTGGTAATCGAAATCAAAGATAAAAAATGGAAGTACTTACATTGAACAATGCTAATTGCAAGCAGACGAAAGCAGTGATTTTAGGAGCCATTTTGAAATATGAATGTCTCCAATTAGTTTTCGAATTGAATACTATATTTAGCTTAGTTTTAAGTCAACCTTATATACTAATAATTATGTTATCTAAGGAATATATTGAGTACTATCTGATGTTAAGTAATGAGTTATTGGAATGGGTGATAAAGAGGCAAGTGATTAAGCAACATACAAACTGCCTTCAAGTGAATTTATAAAATACGAGCTTAAGCCCGCGGCTTCGCCCGCGTGGATGTCGAAAAATATCCGATTACTTACCTTCATCCCCCTTTTTAACCCTTCGGGGGTAGAATTATCAAAAACGCTGAGACACGTATAAATTAATTTTTAATCGCCAGCCTAAACACAAAATTTGAAGATCCTAACTTCAAAACTGATGGATTTTCATATAATCTTCCATCCAGAATTTTACCCCTTTAGGGGTGGAATTCCCAAAAATCCTTTGTTAGTGGATACTTACTCTTCACAACGAACACACCCTCCAAGTTTCATGTCTCTAGGACCAGCGGTTTGGGCTGTGTGTTGATATATCACCCAGTCAGTCAGTCAGTTTACCATTTTATACACCCTATAGTGTAAACAGACCCTTTAAATAGCCGTCAACCAAGCATTCTGTGCATCAAACTAAGTAACTTTACGCAAAAATTATTGCTGGGAATAGACTTTTTTTTAGGGTGAAAAATCACGTTTTATGGTAGGACTCGGTGGAAAGCACTCAAAGCATTGTGCTGATGGATGGGTTGAATAGAACGGGGGTCCTGGTGGTCTGGAAACTAAAAATCTTACATTAAAAACATGTATTTAAAAAAAAACTTGTTAAAAAGTTGGAACTTTAACCCCCAATATCTCCGTAACTAGAAGGTTCCCAGGTATGGTCTAGAACAAAAAAAATATCACAAAGACGGGGAGAACAACTGCCTTTCGGCTATGTTCAGGGTCTATTTACACCCTTTATATAGAAAAAGAATATTTTATTGAATGATTTAATGAATGCATTACTTTAGCCCGAAGAATTGCCAAACTTAAGTGGCAGTGGGCAGGGCACATTGCTCGCAGAACGGATGGCCGATGGAGCCGAAAAGTTCAGACGTTGCGTTGGAAGGCCTCCCATTAGGTGGACCGATGACCTGGTGAAGGTTGCAGGCGTCCGCTGGATGCGAGTCGCACGGGACCGGTCAATGCAACACAACACAAACACTTGGGGGAGCCCTATGTCCAGCAGTGGACGTCTTTCGGGTGAAATGATGATGATGATTACTTTAGTACCTTTCTTTTTCATAGCTTTATTACCTTTCTTGAAACTTGAAGTCTTTAAATATGCTCCGGAACCAGGTTGGTCGCAGCAAGGAAAACCTGTTCAGGTGGAGATTCATTAATGATTCTGGCCTTTTTTTTTTTTTTTTTTGGATGGGAAATCATCAAATGACCCCCCCCCCCCGCTCTGGGTGGAGCGGAAGGGAGTGTCAGGCTTGTACATCCATGTTCCTTCTTTGCCCTTTATGTTCCAGGGCCGCGGTATCTCTTTCGAACAGTCCCGCAGCCCTGGCAGGCATCGGCCCGTGCGGACCCCTACGTGGTTGCTGACATCTCTTTGAGGCGCGCGTGGAACACGAACGCGCCGTCCACAGGCCCGCGCTTACGGTGGCCGGGGGCCACCACGTGACCCCCGACGCCCAGGGCGTCTCCCGCGGCGGCTGGGACGTGAGGCTCTTTCCCTCTCACGTTCCGCCACCTCCTTCACTAGCATGACTGCTTCGCAGAAGGAGGTGGCTTTCCATTCCCTCTCGCTCCGGACCATGGCTTGAACCAGGGCCAGGCGCGAGAGGTCGCCGCCGCCAATCGCCTCTATGAGGACACGGCGCTGCTCCGCCCAAGCGGGGCAGACGTCCACAGTGTGAATGATTCTGCCCTGGAGTGTAAATGTGGTGATGGCCTACAAACGATGAGGCACTTAATATCGTGTCCTGCATGTATTGTTGTTTGTTCACTACAAGAACTAAACCTTCTACAAAATTATTTTTAGTATATGCGAAACCTGAAAATAGTTTGTTTAATAATTAGTTAATTAATCGATTCCAATAATTTTTTAACCATGTTATTGTTTGTCCCAAAAATATTTAAAAAAGGTTACAAGTTGGACACCGAGCGACACTAAGTCTCTATCGCAATAATTTAGGTACCTACTGCCAAATTATTATTATCAATGAGCTCAAGACGCCGCTGGAGCCGCGCGCGCGGCGGCGCTACGTGGAGGCCACGTTTTTATGCGGACAACCAGGTAACAGAACAAGCTTATAACTTTGTGATTTTTCATGATACAGTTTTGAAATTTTGTACATAGATTCTTTACATTTTTATGTATGTATACTAGACACGTATTTCAGGTTTTGCATATACTAAAACTAATCTATACATATAAAATTCGAAGTCCTGACTGACTGACTGACTGATATTTCAACGCACAGCCCAAACCGCTTATCCTAGAGACATGCAATTTGGAGGGTGTATTCTTTGTGAAGAGTAGGTATCCACTAAGATTTTTTTTTCGAAATTCCACCCTTAAGAAATGGGGCGTTGAAATTTCAGTGAAACTTTATATTCTCTGGGTCGATTGACTCGAAAATTGGTGTACACACTCTTTAACTAAAATTATGAGACACGTGTATCACAGTTTTTCCAAAATCTTCCAAACTCACGAAGACGGGCGCATAGCGCGCAGTGTGCCGCAGGGCGTGCGCGGCGCGGGAGTATTTACCATTGGCGTATATATGCGAAAGTTTGTGAGGATGGATGGAGGGATGGATGTTTGTTACTCTTTGTTACTTGGATGAAATTTAACACATATATAGTTTATAACCTGGATTAGCACATAAGATACCTTTTATCCCTGTAGGATGATCCCGTGACACAATTATCGGACTCCACGCGGGCGAAGCCGCGGGCATAATAAAGTCTAAAAAACGTACTTTTGGAAGTCGGTGGAAAACAATTCAATGTAACAGACAAAGTCACCGACTACCTAAGGTAAAGTTAAGTTAGACTTTTTAGTATTTGTTTTGAAAGTCGGTTTTTCTTTGCAAAAAGTTTTTTTTTTAATTTATTTACATTGCCTGGACGCCCCACTATCTGCAAAGGTCTCCTTTTGAATCGTCTCTCCATCTTGCGGCAATCTTCATCTGGTCAGGTCAGGTCTGCCATTGAAGTCACTGAAAATTTTCCGGGAAAATTTTACCCTCATTGTGATTGATTTAGCCCATAATTGGTTCGATATGCGGCAAACGTTACCGGCCCAGACACATTTTAGCTTTGCAACTTATTGGATGACGTCATGAGTTCTAAGTACGCTAGACTACACTTCCTAATTTAAAATTAAATCATTCACTCGTTCAACGCCCGATGCTTCCACAGAAAGGTCATGAAAAAAAAAACTGATCTTCTAATAAATTAATTTATTAAACATAATAATGACTCCTATCCGCTAGATAGTACGATGGTGGTATGTATGGTAAGTGCGACTTATACAGGGTGTAAGGGACAGCCCTCCACAAACTGATGGGGTGAATTCAGTTTATCATACTGAGATGACCGGCACAAGAAATTATTTCAGGAATGTTATGGGATTCCAATAAATTTGATTTGTTTTATTTCCTCATACACAATGTATCGTTATCGTGGCAAAACGTAAGTATCGAACAGCAAGCGCGACGACTAGTTCGATGAACTCTGTAGCTCTGGCAGGAGGTGAACAACTGATTTCACGCGTCGTTCGTAAGAGTATTTCAACGTCCATTGTTGAATTTTTGATTTTAGCCGTATTATTTACATAAATGGAGTGCTGCGTACAGGGAATGTAATTTTACATTGAAATAAAGGAATTGTAGTAACTGAAAAAAAAATTGTATGAAAAAAATCCGGAGAAAAATTCCGGTGGAATATGATTCAAAATAAGAAACTGAATGAACCCTCTCAGTTTGTGGAGGGCTGTCCCTTACAGCCTGTATGTTGGACCCATATGTGGAAGCATGGGCCACGGCCCGGTTGTAAGACCCAAGTGTGGATGACCGTGCCACTGTCTAGGTGTTGAACCTAAATGTGGCTGCCCACGCGTGTGCGAAGGTGGGGTGTGATGGACCAATGTGTGAAGGTGAGGGCCACGGTCTATGAGTTGGACTAAGTTGTAGTGTAGTAGGCCACTGCCCTGGTGCTGGGCCTATCTGCGACGGCATGGTCCAATGCCTAAATGTTGAAACAAAGTGTTGTTGAATCGGCCATAGCCCGTGTGTTGGGCCCAAGTGTGATTGCATGGGCCATGGGCCCTGTGCTTGACCGAATTGTGGATGAATTTTCATCGGTGGTCTTCTAGGGTACCTAGGTAGCATGCTGTTTTGGTACTGTTGATGGTATCGCCATGGAAAGAAGTAGTTTGGGAATCCGAAGAAGTAAGGACTCATCCAGTGATCAATGCTCTAAAAAGAAAAAAAAATCGTTTAAAGTAACATAAAAAAATCTGTTTACCACATGGGGTTTCGTGTACCTAGGTCGGCACATGATACCCCAGGTTCATTTTTTTATTTAAAGTTTGGCGAGTAAATTGAATTTAAAAAAAAAATGTATGTTTGTGACAATAAATAAAAATAAAAAAAAATGGAACAGTCCCGCAGACCCAGCAGGAAGGCTACCGTCAAGTTATCATTTTCAAGAAACAAAAAAAACTTTAAATATTATTCATTGTTAGAGTTTGTTCAGTTTTATAATTTATACCAAACATTTAAATATGACCACACCGTACTGTTAAGCATAAGACGACGAAATACGGTATAAGAATAGATTAATATTCTTTTTGATTTTCCATACCTGATTAGGCCTCCATCCATTACTCGAAGAGGTCGGTATCACAAAGGTCGTATGTACCTTTGGCCACCCGTGTGGTACGATCCCCCATAGTAACCATGGGTGCCCCAATTGCCTATTGACTGATTTGCCAACCTAGAACACATGGTTGATGAGAAACACTTGAAAACAACGAAAAAAAAAACAGAAATATGCTCCGAATGTCCATCCTTTAGGGTGACTACAGGTACGCTTGATTTTGAAATGTGGTTTTTTTGCTAGGTACCCTTCGCCATGAGTACCGATCATAAGTATCGATTGTCATTTGTTGTGTTCGGTTACGATTAATGTGAAAAAAACGCTTTTGATTATTGCTTAGCAAAAAAATAAACATAGGTAAATAATTGGTGTTTGTGACTGTACTACTACTTATTAGAAAAAACACGGTGTCGATCGTGAAAAATCGAGCTAATCGAGCATCTCACGAATAATCTTAAAAAAAAGGCTGGAGAAGCAATACCCATTTTGAAATTAGTTATCGTTGTATGTCAAAAGGATTTTTCAAACGTATTATTTTATTAGTATTCAAACGAGCGAAATTAAATTCAAATTAAAATTGTCAAAAATATTGAAAATGGGCTACTGAAATACTAAGTGAGCGACAAAAAGTGGGCGAATACAATTAATGTTTAAAACAGCGACTTGAAAATACAAATTTAAGTTACTAGTTGTTCAATACGATCAGTGTGATAATTCAAGGATTCTGAAAAAACCTTAAACAAATTTATTAACCACTAGATTGTAGATAAGGCGTAGTCGACGTAGCCCTGCGCGGGGCTCCTTTTTCTGTTTACAGGGTTTAAAGTAACCTAACACGAAGGGGATTACGGGGTCTTAGCTCGCTCACTAGGCCCGCCATCCCCTTCGAACCTAACCTGTTCGAGTCGGGGTGCCACAAGTCTCTCTCAGCCTTCCCTCGCTCTTGCTTCCTATATTCTCCTTGCCGCAATGACCGGATAAATAGTTACTTACTTGGAACAATAGTCGCCCATTCAGTATATTGGTCACCAATTAAATTTTTATTCGCCCGATTAATAATTTCCCATTAAATATTAGCGTACATCATTGACGATACATAGCCTAAACACATACCTGTGCTAAACTAAAAACAGCTAGTCCTAAAAATAAATATAAAACTAACAATTTCATTTTGAAATGAAACCTCTTTTGAAACAATTAAAAACAATTCGCCGATCTGCTTATATACTTTTGTAAATGTAATTCTTTCACTGTTAGATTTGTTCTACATTAACATTAACATTAAACAAATTAAGCAATATCACGGTAAATATGAAAGTAGGCAAATGTTTTACATACAATTGCAATTAGTCACATAATTTACGATTGGTGTTAAGTATTTTCAGGTCAGCTATTCGGTATTTTGACAGAAAATACATTGATATTTTAGTTCCAATTCGTAGCGGTTTTCTACAGTTTTTTGTGCTGATTTTTAGCTAATGCAACTTGCATCCGATAAGATTTTTTACGAGTAAGTAAAAAGGACGAACAAACTTACATTCATTATTTTTTTACATCTTCAGATTCTAAGAATTATTCCTTTTGATTGCACGGATGGCGCAGTGGCTGAGCGATTGTGCTGCGTGTCTCGGGTCCGATTCCCGCACGGAGTTAATATTTCTATGGCTTACAAGTAGTCGTTCCGGGCCCGGACTGTTTGTTTATATGAGTTTATATGTTTTTAAACGCGCACGCACGATACAGGAGAAATTCCTAGTGTGGGGCAATGTTTAAAAAAAAAAGAAAATAATTTATAAAAATGCACCCCCTCATCATCTTCCTAGCCTTTTCCAACAACGCTGCGGCTTTCAGTCTAACCAGATGCAGCTGAGTACCAGTATTTTACATGAAACGACTGCCTATCTGACCTTCACAACCCAGTCAGTACTGGGTAAGACGATATACCTTGGTGATACCCGTTCCGACATTCGGTTTTTTGAGCCACTGACTACCTTTTACAAAAGTTATAGATCTACAAATGACAGCCGGGACCAACGCCTTAAAGTACTTTCCGAGGCACGGAGGGAACTTGTATTTATTTCTTTAAACTTCATGAACAATAGTGGTACATAGGCGGACTTAATGCCACAAGGCATTCCCTACCAGTCTTTGGGTCAAATAACAAAACATTGTGATAGGGAACTTGACTTACCTTAAAAGCCGCTAAACATCCAGACTCCAGCTTGTTAGGATGTGTCTGCTCAGAAAACCTGCAGCTTGCATTTCGTCATCCCAAGCTAGGACGTGGTGGATTACGGTCTACATTCTCCCCTAAAGAGGTGCCCTGTGAGTGGTGAGCCGTCAGAACCTGATAGGCTGCCAATGCCTGTATGCCTATAATCCCTGATCCCAGAGAGCTAATACTATTGCTGTCTGACCAATCACCAACACTCATATTCACTGAAACTAAAAAAAAATGCTGTGTAAAATTGTGTTTTTATTTCTGATGAAAACACAATTTTTTTAGAGAATTAGAAGATCAGAAGTTTATACCCAGATTAACTTACTTATATGCTGAAATAATGATGATTATAATGTATCTGAACATACAGGGTGTAAACAGACCCTTCACGAAACCGTCAACCAAGCATTCTGTACATCAAACTAAGTAACCCTACGCTAAAATTATTGCTGGGTAACGACTTATTTTTTGGGATTAAAATTCACGTTTTACGGTAAAACTCAATGTTACGCACTCAAAATATTGTGCTTATGAATGCATGAATAATAAACGGGTCATGGAAGCATTTATAGTTAAGTTATAACCTTAAAAATAGTATTGAAAAAAAAAAACAAGTGAAAAAGTTGGAACTTTGACCCCAATATCTCCGTAACTCTCAGGTATGATCTATAACAAAAAAAATATCGCTATAACGGAGAGCACAAGTGCATTTCGGCTTCGTTAAGGGTACTTTTACACCCATTATGACTATGACACCCACCAACCAGCACGAAGCTGCAAACTTTCCTCCCGCCTTTTTCCTTGTCGTCAGAATTTTGCTATTACTAGCGACATCTAACGGCAATTTTATTGTACTAAAATTTTAATTTCGTTCTGTATGGTGTCCGGACGTAAAGAATAGCACCATCCCATATCTTCCCGTGGGTGTCGTAAGAGGCGACTAAGGGACTTACCAGAGAATGGGCAGCAGCGTTCTCTGATTCTACAACAACCATACTGCGATCGCCAACCCGCCTGCCAAGCGTGGCGATTATGGCAAAACCCCCCTTCTTGGGGGAGGCCTATGTCCAGCAGTGGACTTTTCGGCTGAAATGATGAAAATTTTAATACTGAAGAAAACTAGTGAATGGTCTATCCTAAACAGTACCTAGTTAAACACTGTTTTAAGCTTTCACGGTTCAAAACTAAACTTACACTGTCACTTACGGGATATCTTCCGTGATTGTTCATTGTTTTGAGCTCCCGATATTTCAACGCTTTTGCAAGCGCCATTATTGCGGGTTGACTGGAGAATGCGGGTGGATGGAAAATAAATTCTTAGGAGAAGACAAATCTACCCTCTTTCTTTTATCTTTTTTTACGCGCACTAGTGGAACTCGACACCAAGTCATGGCAAAACACACTCACAGTATTACCAGGTTTTGTGGAGTCCTTATTACGATGCCGGCTGCTACTTTTGAGCTTACTCAAAACTGGATTCCACGTACTTGACAAATATCGAGAGCTCAAAATTATGAACAATCACGGAAGATATCCCATAAGTGACAGTATGAGTTTAGTAACTAGTGAATAATACAGGGTGTAAACAGACCCTTCACATAGCCGTCAACCAAGCATTCTGTACATTAAACTAAGTAACTTTACGTAAAAATTATTGCTGGTAATCGTTTTTTTTTGGGGTGAAAAAATCACGTTTTACGGTAGGACTCAATGGAAAGCACTCAAAGCATTGTGCTTATGGATGGATTAAATAGTACGGGGGTCGTGGAGGTGTGTAAAGTAAAAATCTTACATTAAAAATATGTCTTTTAAAAAAAACTTGTGAAAAAGTTGGAACTTTGACCCCCAGTATCTCCGTAACTATAAGGTTCCCAGGTATGGTCTAGAACAAAAAAATGATCACAAAGACGGGGAGAACAAGTGACTTTCGGATATGTTAAGGGTCTGTTTACCTTTATATAATCTATCAACTGATGTAAAATACCTTTACTACCGCAGTTTGCTGGAAAAATGCGTAGAGGAAAACTACGCTACTCTCGCTAAAGATCTAGTTGATTCGTATAGCCTCCTCATTTTATTTCCTAGGCTACTGAGCCTCCGGGTCATTGTGTTGATTCGATACCGCTTCTATCCAACAAAGGTAAACGCAGCACACAGGAATCCATCAGATGATTTATGACATTTGTTAGAGTTTTTGTCAAGTTCTTGCGACATCTCTGGTCCTGATTTGGTCAAATACTATAGAGCTTTCTACAGAAGGATCAAATTTTGATACCACCCTTGCTTCTGTTGTGCAAATTATGCTGAACTTCAATTTTTTTTCGTAGCACAAACGAGTGAGTTCTGGTAGTGTACAACATTAGTTTTAGTATATGCGAAACCTGAAACGTGTATTTTTATGTAAAGAATCTATGTACAAAATTTCAAAACTGTATCATGAAAAATCACAAAGTTATAAGCTTGTTTTGTTATCTAGTTGTCCGCACAAAATCGTGGTCACCACGCAGCGCGCGCCTCCAGCGTCGTCTTGAGCTCATTGATAATAATAATTTGGCAGTAGGTACCTAAATTATTGCGATAGGTACTTAAAGTCGCTCAGTGTCCAACTTTTAACTTTTTTAAATATTTTTGGGAAAAAATATAACATGGTTTAAAATTATTGGAATCGATTCAGTTACTTATTCTGAACAAACTATATTCAGGTTTCGCATATACTAAAAATATTTTTGTAAAATTATGACACATCTCCAGCATTTTGATGACATATTTGTTTTCAGTTACACCTAACATCGGTAGGATATTTGTTAAGGGCATTACATTGCTCGATGACCTTGATGATTTGATCCCTGTACTGGTTTTTGTTGACTTGCCCCGCACATTTCGCAAAATTTCGGTTTTTATTTATTATTTAAAAATATTAAAAGAAATAACAGAAAAAAAACAATACAGATTGTTAAGTATATCATTACGTATTTGTTGTTACAAAATTCATGCCGACCTATTCAGCCGTTACAGAGATAATTAAGGTTGAAAAAGGACCTATTTTCTACGATTAACCAAAAAAAATTGAGAAGGTTTATTAAAATTTTAAACAATACAATTTATTTCTGATGAACTTAACTTTATCATACTTTTTTTACACGGAAAACGCACGAAGGGATTCATCAACAAATTTCTTTGAACATACACTGTTTTTGGGATTTGAGCCATGTAATGCCCTTAAGGCGCTCAATCCCCCGGAGCATTCGCCTGTAATTTGTAACAGTACAGATTCGAGCATTACACACAGTGAACAAGGAGAACCAAGCATTGCTGTGCGCACCTGCAAGGACTCAAATTGTAATGGTCACTTGTTTCTGTATAAAGCGAATCTTGGATTGTGCATTACGGGCTAGAGCAGAAGGCCTGGACAAGTGCTAATCACTTTCGAAGTATTACGTAACAGAATTGACATTGACAGTTGCTTTTCGGTAGCTTGTGTCAATTCGATATTTCTCACTTTTCGACAGCGATCGATATGAAAATTGCTAATACGATTAATAAGATTGCAAGATGTTTTGCTTTTTGTTTTAAGTTTGTTTTTAGACAAGTGCCTCTTGCCAGACTTGTTTTTCTAGCGGGAGAGAGTAGGCTAGAAAAAATAAAGTCTTCTGGTAGGACAAAGAGGGTAATAAAAACCATCAATAAATTCGTTAATCTATAATTTAACAACATTTTTAACTGAAGACGTATTTATTAATATCAATATTCTTTATTAAGTGTATATTTTATTTTTAAATGCGCCTTCTCTTGACCTCAATCTAGTCCTGAGGACAGAGATGAGGTCGATGATGGAACGAGGTAACTCAAAAGAAGACTATTAACTCGTATTATTATTGTTTATTTATGTATAGCTTAGAAACTCCATGACCATGTCTTGAGTTTAGACCATACATTGCCATTTCCCGTGTTATAGTACTGAGTTGTTACTGGTGGCATGTTCCAACTTACCGGCTTACTGAAAAACCAGTTAATGGGACTCAGTGCTCCTGAAAACGGTGAGAATCCTGAAAAAACAAGACATTCTGGTTTGATTAATTCTGGTTAACAAATAGCTTGTCTTTGTTGATTCTAAGATCTCGTCTGAGATTCACCCATCTGTGTACTAAAAAAATATTTTTTTTTTAATCTTAAGAGCGCTTGTACAGAAAATGGGCAACGTCGCAAATAGCTGTCAAATATTACGCTGTTTTGATTAATTTGGCAATATTACTCTATGGAAAGAAGAAATATGGCTAACTAGTGAACTAAAGTATTGGTTATGAAATGCAATAATTAATATCGTAACACTGAATATTTAGTATTAGATGTAAAAAAAAAATTTGGAAACTTTTCAAATGCCTTTTTTACACCTAAAATGGTTACAACATCAAATTTAGTGTTTTCATTGCAATTCATTATTAATTCAATAGTTAGCCATATTTCTTATTTTCATACAGTAATATTGCTAAATTAATCAAAACAGCGAAATATTTCACAGGTATTTGCGACGTTGCCCACTTTCTGTACAAGCGCTCTTAATTGACAACCAAACACATTGTCTAATAAAATTAAATAAGTCAGATTTGTTAAAAAAATGATATTTTTACTTATTTTAAAACCAAACTAAATCAATATTAATTAAATATAATTGGTCAAAACGCGTAGTTGTCGCAATTTGAAAAACTTTTTTTATCAGGCAACCTATTCATTCGTATTTTTAATACGAACAAAAATTAAACAAATAGATGGGGTCGATCTTAGGCGGAATCGTAGACTATTCTTATATTTACACGGTGGTTTATATTATATTCAGTAGACTAAACTAACTATATAAGGTCCTATTATAATACATGAACAAACTTTTAGAAATCATTCAGACCACCAAAATAAGGAATGGTAAAAAAAATATAAGAAAAACGCATTAGATACAAGAAAAAAAATCAGCAAACGAAAATGCACTAAAATTGTTGGCTACCTAATGCATAAACACATCCATGTCTTTGGTATCTCATAATTCTGAAACGACAAAATGTGCGAATGCAAGTACCTACCCTTAACGGATGTGTTTATTCTAGAGTGCTTGCAATTTATTATTTTAGGTCAAAATAAAATCACTTTAATGAGTGTTTTTTTTGCTTGGATATCTTTGGTTAGACGTACTGAACGCTGTGTTAAAATTTGTCCATCTATGTATTTTAATGCGACCTTATATACATTATTAAAAAAACTAATAAATAAACTAACAACAAACTATAAAAGGGCATCAAAAAACTCCTCAACGCTGTCAGCTGGTAATGTGCCCAAGAGACAGGCGGTGTTGCCGCGTTGTATGGCAACACTTAAACTCTGGCCAAAGTAAAAGCCAGCTCTTGGGTCACAGGAAGCGTCAACTAAGCGTTTCGAAATATCCTTAAACAGGCGATGAGCACTCGGAAACCACGACCCCAGAGTTTCAACCCCAAACGGCTCGAAAATATAGTTTCCACAGAGGTTTCTATATTTACGCCGCTTGAGGTTCTCTGCAGCCGCAGCAGCAGCGCCAGCACAGCACAATGAGCTTGGAAGATGTGATGGCTCAAGAGTTTCGACTTTCGACGCATGTTGCGTCCCACAATTAAGGCCTACCCATCTTCCAAGGAAACAAAGACATGCCGTCCGGTATTTTGCCATCGTCGCGTGCCAAGCCATGGGGTTCTAAAACAGCTGGAACGCCGACGGTGACAAGAGCTCACCGGATGATGTCGTTTATATGCGCGTGCCGTGCAAAACGGCCCGCACTTCGGCTGCATGACAGGCCGTGGTGACCGAGGTTGTTGGCAACTTCACCACAGTGACAGCGATGAGGAGAACAGCAGGCGGCGTCAAAGCGTAAAGATGCAAAAGACTATTGTTAGTTTCTTTCTAAATTCTGTAACAAAACAAGACAGTGTTGTCTGATAAGAAACCAACATGTACTTAAACAATTACATAGTTATGGAAATGGGTCGCAATGTTGATGAGAATGTTGTCACCACTGATTAATTTACAGCAACAGATTTTGTAAACAGGTACCTACCTATTACTAAAGCTCATGGACTGCTACTGAAGATATGAAGGAAATCATGGTTAAAACCCGAAATAATGTGTTTATTTTTGTGCAATTAATAATTCTTTTGTTTTTGAAAGTTTGTCCAGAAATTGCTCTTTACAAATTTACTGAGATCACTAATTAAGATTAATTTCGATTCGTGATAATGAAAACCCCACGGCTGTCAACCAGACCGTGGTTGACTACGTCAACCGTCGCCTCAAGGTTATGTGATAATGTCAGCGATCGACTACGTTCTGGTTACGTCTTTAAGGGTCGTCGATGACAAGAACAGAAGGGAAGAGAGAAAGAAGAGATGGTAGACAGAGAAGCAAAATGCATGAGCATATTCTTTTGTGCCAAGATATGAATGTGTAAAATTTGTGCGAGCATACTCAAACCAGGGAAAATCATTTGTCCAGCTCACGCGTGTTGTTCAGTTAACACTTTTGATTCATCAATGGAAATGAGTTCAAGCTGTTTGCTGCTCTGCCTTCGTTAACGCTAAATCTGCGTCAAAAACAAAGCGATCCATCTCTTTTTGTTCGGCAAACCCGAACGCGTCTTGCGTTTTTGAGAACAAATGAGTGACAGAGGAACGCGACCTTCACAGATGCGGTATGAAATGTAGAAGAGTAAGTGACTCATGGTCAGCATCGAACGTGTTGATGATGATGACAACATAGGCGATGGATGAGAACACTGACTCGAGTCCTGAAGATTCGGTCTGCGATCGAAATTATCCGGTGAAGCAACAGGTCCATCTGAAAAGGTAGGCAATTGTTTTTGTAATCAATTTTGGCAATGATTGTTTGATTAACTCACATAAGTATTATCTTTGAGTCTCTGACTAGTAAATGAACGAAAATTCTAAATAATACAGGGGATTTTAGAATTGTTCTATTATGGAACTTAAGGAAAGAAAAATGTGCTAATGCACACTGACAAGCAAGTAAGTCTCATCCAGTATCATCCCAAATCCGTGTGCTGTAAGGGTCTTCTTGTGGCCTTCTCCCTCTGGACATCACATGGACATTGAGCCATCTATCTTCATTCGCGTCACCATGTTACTAAAGAAACATTCCAGCATGAGAAGTCCACAGTGGCAAGTGTAGCACCGCACTGTGACAATTCATGACAATTCTCGTCCAGTGTCGTTGACAGACACTCATTTTCATCATCATTTCAGCCGAAAGACGTCCACTGGACATAGGCCTCCCCCAAGTGTCGCCACATTAACCGGTACCGTGCGACTCGCATCCAGCGGATCCCTGCAACCTTCACCAGGACATCGGTCCACCTAGTGCAAGGCCTTCCAAAGCAACGTCTTCCGGTTCGCTGTCGCCACTCCAGAACTTTTCCTTTTTTAGACGCCTAACACACAGACACACACACACACACACACACACACACTACTCACAGACACACGGACACACGCAGAAAGACACTACTCTTCTTTATTTAAAAAAACAGAACTAGGTACTCCTCAAAAAAAAAAAAGGTTTTGATTTAAAACATGTCTAATTGTAATATACACACCATGCCCTTTCATTTGATACCCCACTTGGGTATATCTGAAAATATTCGATTTTTCATACCTACTTTCATCCCAAATAACTAGTAAATGGCTGCACCGATTTTGATAAAACGTATCTAAGAACCATCGCCAAGAAACACACACACACATTGCGGTCAAACTTATAACACCCCCCTTTTCTCGTCTGGGGTTAAAAAAAGGAAATGGTTTGTGTGTTATATTATTATATTGCCTTTATTTAACCGTAGTATGGTGGAGGTGCTCCGGGAAATCCTGGGAATCCGGGTACAAAGGGTAATGAGGGTATGAACGGGTTATATCCGGGATTAAATCCCGGCATAAATTCCGGGTTAAAGCCGGTGTTAAAGCCTTGGAAGAAATATGGTGGCCACGCTTCGATACTCTGAAAATATAAAGGAAACGTTATTTAGTGTCATTATTAGACTAAATAAAGGGTGTAACAAGACCCTTAACGAAGCCGAAAGGCACTTGTTCTCTTTGGGATCATTTTTTTGTTCTGGGCCATACCGGGGAACTGTCTAGTTACGGAGATATTGGAGGTCATAGTTTTAACTTTTTCACAAGTTTAAAAACCTGCTATCCGACCCCCGTACTATTCAATCCATCCATCGTCACAATGTTTTAAGTCCTAACCTAAAACGTGATTTTTCACCCCTAAAAAAAAGTCATTTCCCAGCAATAATTTTTGCGTTTGATGACGTAGTTTGATGTTCATAATGCTTGATTTACGGCTTCGTGAAGGGTTCGTGTACGCCCTGTATTTTGTTACAAAAGAGCGATGGCCAGTTTAGCAAATGAATCTTTGAATTGAGACCATGAACCAGCAAATAAGTGAACTCAATGTAGATAATCTATCTACACCAAACTGCGGATTGAGGATGTTCAAAGACATTTCATTTCAAATATAGCGATAGACGGGACAAGACGAAGAAAATTAGTAAGTAATCCAATACTTGTTCCTACTTAGAATCGGTCTGTCTAGTCTAGTCCACCATTAAATTTTTGTGTCAAAATCGAAAATGTTTCCGGCTAAACTTAAAAAATTCGTAGTGAAGCCACTTTTTAAGAAAAACAAAAAATAACAAGCAAGAAATGGCATGTTACAGACCAATAGCACTTATCCCTATTTTTACCAAAATATTTGAAAAAATTATATATGCAATTACCACTCACTTAGGGAAGTTTAATCTATTTGCTAAAGAACAAAAAGGTTTTAGAAAAAATAGGTCAATTAATTTAGCAATTTACGATCTTTTAAAACCAGTATATACTAATATAGATAAACATGTTACTGTTTCTGCAATGTTTATGGATATGACAAAAGCGTTCGATTATGTGCACCATGGAACTCTTTTAAACATATTGTACAGTTATGGAATAAGGGGTAACGTCCATAAACTTCTAGAATCTTATCTAAATGATAGATATCAGGTAGTAGAAATAAATAACATTAATCTCTTAAATAATACCGAACAAAAACATAAGTCCATGCCCAAAAAAGTACTATATGGAGTGCCTCAAGGTAGCGTGTTAGGTCCACCGCTATTTTTGATCTACATTAATGATCTGCTGCTAAACTTTCACAGCATCCCATGATCCTTTTTGCTGATGGCAGCACATCAAAATATTGATACTTTTGAAAATGACATAAATTCCACTCTTCGCAATATAATTAACTAGCTGACGATTAATAACATAATTATCAATTTGTTAAAAACTAAATTAGTCAATTTCGGGCGTAACAATAAAAATAACAACATCAATATTCATTATAATGGGACGAAAATTGAACAAATCAGCTGCGTTAAATTTCTAGGGCTTTGGATAGATAATGAATTGACTTGGCAAACACACATTGACACAGTATGCAATAAACTTAATCAGTATTCATATGCTTTATATAAATTATCCAAAATTGTTGATAAATCAGTTCTTTTGACCGCATACCATGCTTATGTTTCGTCGACACTGAGATATACAGTCATATACTGGGGCAATGCCACTAATAGGGATTTAGTATTCAAAGCTCAAAAAAGGTGTATACGTACGATTGCCGGTATCCGCGCCCCTGATTCATGTGAACCATATTTCATAGAATATAAAATTTTGACCTTTCCTGCAATTTACATTTATGAAGTAGCCGTATTTATAAAAACAAATGAAAATCTATTTGATAAACTCAAATCGAGAAGATATTTGTTTAAAATTTCTAATGTACCACATAAAACGGCTCTATTTAACAAAAGCTTCTTTGGTATGGCATCAAATATATACAACAAGATACCTATTGACATTCTGAGCACTAAAGAACTTCCAGTATTTAAAAATAAACTGCGTAATTTTTTTATTGAGAAAGCATACTACACGATCCAAGATTTCTTGAATCATTGATTGAATTATTGACCATGTATTAATTTGATTGTATATTGATATTTTGACATTTATAATAATCAAATTTGACATATAAAATAATTTTAAATGTAATGCCACCACATAATTATTGTATGCCTATTAGGCAGGACATATTGGAACTTTAATTTATTGTTTAGACCTGTAACTAACATATGCCCACAATAAAATATTTTGAATTTGAATCTAGAAGTATTTCAATTTCCTTTGATGATGATACAATTTTTATCATAACGCGTAAAAACGCTGTATCGTGTTTCTCTTAAAACCCAAGAAAAAATTACAAGAAAATTAACCGTAAACATACAAAAATTTCACGTATTTCACACAATTTACCAAAAGTAGGGTAGACTAGGTACGATTGAAACGCTGGACGGTTGAAACGAAGCGAATATCTCGAGAACCGTGCGTGGTAAGATGAGGGGTACATGGGGCGAACGAAGCGGGCGACAAGTCGAAACGCAAATTTGAGTATTGCATCGCTCTCCGCACAGTGTAGTTAGTTAGTCTTCAGGAGGCCCTATTGTGTTTTTTTAAGCAAAAGTAAGTATTTTTGTTCGCACATTTTTTCAATTATTATGGTTTTGTTTAAAGTTAGAGTATTGAGTGTTTTTTATCGCTTGAATTGAAGTTTGTAGAATATGGCACCATGATTAGTTTGTATTCAAATTTATTATCATTCTTACAGCTGTGAACCGTTTTATACCTAGAATTTTTTGTGGGTACGGTTGAAACAGTTTAATTATTTAATTTTCTTGTTTTTTATGCCAAAGAAATACAACGAGAGGTCAGGCGGACTTATCAACAGACAAACAAGCCTACGACGATGTAAAAGCAGGATCATCATTAATAACAGCAGTTTTAGTCAGCGTATTTTTTTAGCTGGACTGCTAAAATTTAGTTTATAATTAATGCTGTTGTTTTATGCGAAATATAATAATAAGTTGTATGCAAAAGTCACAAGAAAAAATATTGTCAACAACATTTGATTAAGTTGTGCTTAATAAAAACATTTGAAGACTGATTAAAAACAATGTTAGATTATAATATAAGTATCGTTAAGACTTGAATATTAATAAAAAATAATTGTAAAGTTCAACTCTGCCATTATAAGTCGTAAAATGTTATTAGAAGATTAATAAAACATGTTTAATTATTATATTTTGTATTATTTGCTCGTGTTACAATTGACGCCAGGTACTGTTTCAACCGATCCCGGTATGGGGCTGGTTGAATGTTTTTTTTTTTTTTAAATATGTGTTTACACATAAAAGACAATACATGGATCTGAAATAACATTGCCCATTAATAGACAGAAATACGGTCTTCTATTTTATATATTTCCGGCATCGCTCACTTTACTGATCTCGATGCTATGGACGATAAAAGCTAAAATGCTTCAACCGTACCCAGTCTACCCTAATAATGTATTTATAATATTTGACAAATCCATGATTTGGTTTGCTTTAACGGGTCCATTACGCCCATGTCATACCTATAAATGAGTGATAAAAATGTATCAACTTTAAAAGGTAAAATACAATTAAGATATCCATTCAAATGTTTCTAGCTTGACTCAACTCGACGGGAGTCACTAAACAAACTATTAACTCCAGTTGAGACAAATGTCAAACACAATCAATCAAAAAAAAATCAATCAACAATGACAAAACAAAAAATGAAATCAATGTCAATGTGTGGATGAGAATATCATAAGCAAGTTTTCTATATCTTTAAGAATGTGCATTTTTCTAGACTGGTTTATATATAGGGCCTCTCTTGTTTCAGACCATCGACAGCCAGGTTGACTTCTTTTTTGCTAGCCTACAATACCTAATAGTAGGCCACACACACATTAGTGTCATGATTTTCAAATATTAACATAAAATACTGATAGAATTTGATGTGACCAAAGAGTTCATAAAAACTCTTGGATAAAATTTTTGAATCAGTTCCCGCCAAAAAAAAAGGTATTCTAATTTAGTTGATGAACGAAATGTTTTTCTTATGAAAGTCATCTTTGTTAATTACAAAATAATTAGATTTGATATTAAGCTTGCTACTGATATTAATAGCAAATTTGTATTCCATATGTATGTGCACAAGTTTATAATTAATACAATTGTTGGTACTCGAAAAGGCGTATCATTTCAATAGTGTGTTCAAAATACTACCTCTTCTTATTTTTGATGAGGTCAGAGATCTAGGAATATTTGTCGAACAGTTGTGATCACCACACGTAGATGAATTAAAAAGATAAAACATATTACGTACTTGAAACAAAACAAGGACAGCAACAGTTAAAAATAATAAAATCGCCGCGGAGGCCATTTTAAATTTACACTCTCTCAGTTCAAAATAACAACTTCGATAACGCGCGTGGTAATTGCTGCTATATACTGGAATCGGCGTCTAATCATCAAATTGTAGCTAATTATAACCGTACATGGTACTTGATGGTACTAATATCACGGTTGGAATAGCGACAAACAACACAAACGGTTTAACGGTGAACCAACAGTAATTTTAAATTAGAAGGTATCAGGCGTGCGGTATGGGACTAATAGCTTTGTAAAGTGATGGTTTACTCAGTCAAAGTATAATGGAAACCGAACCGTTGTCACTGTCAAATTCGGGAATTTAACAGCTACGATTAAAAATTCGAATAGGTACATCACTAATCTCATGAAAACAACTTGCCTTTTCTTTTTTTTTTAAGGTACCCAGAAAAGGAAATTAACAACACATCATTCATTTTGTTGTCAGCCAGTAAAATAATAATAATTTAATAGTTATAAGAAGAAGGCCTATGACTCGGTGCCACATACATGGCTCGTGAGGGTGCTAGAGTTGTATAAAGTTGATGCAACTCTGCGTACCTTCCTGATGTCATGTATGGGGCAATGGAGGACAGTCCT
The DNA here is from genome assembly GCA_905163415.1 of Noctua fimbriata. Taxonomy (NCBI): domain Eukaryota; kingdom Metazoa; phylum Arthropoda; class Insecta; order Lepidoptera; family Noctuidae; genus Noctua; species Noctua fimbriata. The sequence continues at coordinate 10,367,048 of LR990948.1, read as the reverse complement.
TCGCTATCCAGAATAGCGAGCCGATAAGGATAGCGCGAGACATATTTCAGGGCGATAGTTTCAGTCCACTTTGGTTCTGCTTAGCGTTGAATCCTCTTAGCACGCTGCTGGAGGATTCAGGTCTAGGTTATCGGTTGAGGAGAGGTGGTCAAGTTATATCTCACCTTTTTTACATGGATGACCTGAAACTCTTTGCCCCCAACGATTTGCAACTGATGGAGCTACTGAAGGAAACTGAAAGTTTCAGTAGCGCCATCAGGATGGAATTTGGTGTGGACAAATGTGCGGTCATGCATGTAAAGCGAGGTGAGATTGTGGAATCTGGGGGAACCCAGCTCTCGGATTCCATAAATCTTAGATCCCTCTCAGCAACTGAAACCTATAAGTATTTGGGTATGTCGGAAGCGCTGGGCATCAATGTTGCTGACATGAAGCAATCGTAGAAGGAGCGCTTCTTTGGCCGCCTGAAAAAAGTATTTAATAGTCTTTTATCAGGCGGCAATAAGGTACGTGCCTTCAACGGTTGGGTCATGCCGGTTCTGATGTACTCTTTCGGCATACTCAAATGGACTCAAACAGAACTAGACGCTCTGGATAGGAGGGTCCGTGCATTGTTGACGGCATATCGAATGCATCACCCGCGTTCTTCTGTTATGAGACTGTATATCCCGCGGAAGTGTGGGGGTCGAGGCTTTTTAAACGCTAAGACTCTCCACAATCGCGAGATATGCAGTCTCAGGGAATATTTCCTTGAAACCGACGTGGGGATGCATCGAGATGTGGTCGCGGTGGACAAGGGCCTCACCCCGCTCTCCTTGGCTAAAGAGAACTGGCGCAAACCTGTAGTGCTTGACACTAACGACCGCATGGAGCTGTGGCAGAGTAAGGAGCTTCACGGACGCTTTTTCCGGGCCCTGCATGGGCCCGATGTAAACCTATCAGCGTCCGTAGCCTGACTACGTTCCGGGGACCTCTTCGGAGAAACCGAAGGTTTTGTCTGTGCAATTATGGATGAAGTTATGATGACGAATAACTACCGGAGATTTATTGTGAAGGACGGTACGGTTGAAATATGTCGGGCATGCCGCCGTCCAGGCGAATCAATCCGTCACATTATCTCCGGGTGTTCTCGTCTGGCTAACGGAGAGTACTTGCATAGACACAACCTTGTAGCCAGGATTATCCATCAGCAACTTGCTCTAAAATACAACCTTGTGGAATCGGAAGTGCCGTACTATAAGTATGTGCCCGACCCAGTTCTCGAAAATGGCAGTATCACATTGTACTGGAACCTCGTGAAAGCCGAGAAAGATAAGAAAATCAAGTATCTTGACTTGGCTCGCGAGGTTGTCGACATGTGGGATGTGGACTCAGCGATCATTGTGCCGATAGTCGCCTCAGCCCATGGCTTAATTGCCAAGAGCCTCGACCAATACTTGAGGAGGCTCTCGTTAGACAGCTGGATCAAGGGCTTGATTCAGAAAGCGGTACTTCTGGACACGGCTCATATTGTTAGGAGGTTCCTCTCTCTGGAGCCCTGACCGCCGGTAGCTTGGACCCTGTTCCCGATACCGGTGGGCTACTATTTCTTATATTTTTAAATGTTTTTTATATGGTTTTTGTTAAGAAATATTTAAAAATGTAATTAGTGTGTAAGAAAATAAATAAAGGAAAATAATATAATAGTTATCTATAATAAGGGAATGAAAAACCTTTCACATTGTAACAATAATTTATTTATAACCTATAAAATAAATAACCTTAAATATATTAAATTAAATTGTAGACATTTTGTAATCAGTAACAAAATCTTTCAAATTCAAATACAGTATTTTATACATTTCCAGATGTCAAGTGAATGCGCAGTCCATTGTAAGGAAATACTGTTTTTCTCAAAGCATTAAAGTTAGTAAAAGTAGTCACAATTCAGCCCATTGGAAAATCAGCTTGGTAAAAATTTTGCAGTCTCAAAAACCAATGGATTTAGAAACATTGAGAAATATGAAAGAAGAAGACAAGTTGCTGCGATCCCAAATAAACTAGAATAAGAGCAAGAGTATGGTGATGGATTTAGAAACAATGGCGGAACAATTTCGTCATGACGACTACTGAACATTACCTAGTATTGACCTGCATCCAGTTAGACTGGAAACCGAACCCAACGACCGAATCCAGCCTCAAACAATGATTAAAACAGGCCATTCATTGAAAACATATCCTGGTCAGCCATCATTGAATAAGGTGACTGGAAATCCTGCCGCGGATTTGTAGACGCATACTGAGTCAAACTCGGATCTGAATAAGGAGAAATTGGTGCCAAAGCTTCATAGGGTGACATCAAAGACATACTATTTCTTGTAGGCCTGTAAGCCTGAGCAATATTTGGTTCAGCAAAACTTGATGAACCTACGAAGTTAGAATTTGGCATAGCACCTTGAGTTTGAGAATATTGACTGTGGTTGGGTTCTATACAAGCCGGAATTTCTTTTGGTTTGGCTACTGAAGGATCTGTTGGAGGTGGTGAATTTAATATATTACTAACTATTAATAATTGCAATGCTATAGCTAGATTGTTTAACAAGTTAGAATCTATACTACTTGAAGGATTGGCTGGTTTAACTTCAGAATACTTTTGGTTAGGAAACTGTTGCAAACTGGAAACCAAATTAGGAATACCTAGAGCTGAGAATGAAGACAACCCAGTTGAGGGTACAGCTTGATTGGTTAATTGGTTCTGAAGTGCTGTCTGTTGAGTAGCTGGTAGCTGTTGTATTCTTGAAACCAGTTCAGGAAGAGCTAAGGTGGAGAATGAAGGTAGTCCGGTAGCAGGTCTGGGTTGGTTGATCGGTGCTATGTTGGGTGGTGGTGCCGTATGGTGGGTCGTCGGTACGGTGATGGTGTGGGTTGAATGTGGTGATCCAGTTATGTGGAGGTACTGCTGGATGGCTGGCTGCGCGTATATTGATAAGACCTGGAAAGTAAACATGAGAGCGTGTTTTATACTTTGGTATTTTGGAGTCTTTTCAGTTAGTGCCACCTTGGAAAACTTTGCTTCAAAATTAGCAACTTTGTCTTTTGAGATGAATGGTGCTTATAATCTGTAACATGTATTATAATGCCTGTCTCGTCCTTCAAATTTCGACAAATAACAAATGTAAGATCGAACAGTTCTAGCGGACAGCCGTTGTGTAATTTCAATAGCAGTGGAGGCAAATGAAAACTTAACTGCTATAGGTTTATTGACTTTAAGTAAAATGTACAAAACAAAAATGAAAGACAGACAAGTTCTGATTATGTGAGACGTCATGCGTACGTAAAAGAAGAGCACGGGCAACCGAAGACGTCTTGCGGCGCGGGCCGTGGGTGGGCTTGCTGCCACTTATGTCGCGCGTTGCCAGTGTAAAACGCGACCAAGATGACCTTGATATACGGTGGGGCCAACGGGAACAATTCTCAAATATTTAAATCTCCGCTGTCAGCCTACTAGTAAATACGTAATTTGTTTATTTTTTAATAGGTAGGTATTTCATTTTTTCCACCGAGTAAAATACCTGGATTAATTAATAAATAAGTGGATAGGGTGAAACAAACAAAAACTTTTTTTTAAATTTAGGTACCTACGCTCGCGTTAAAAAAAGGCTCGAATTTATAATTTTTATTAAATCTACTAATCAAAAGACACAACTTGTATTTTTTATTGAACTTTTTCTTATTTCATTCACAACTAACTTAATTTTTTTTTATTAAAAATATAATATTTACAATCACAAAACTAAAAAGAAACTCAAATATGTAGGTGAAATTAAAATACATTAAGCCCGGCAGCCCTGTCGCTTGCGAAGGTACCGCCCGGCTGTAGGTAATTATTTTAAGGACAGGGCCGAGTCACAATACTGTATATATTTATACTGTGCCAAGCCTTTTGTTATATTTTTTTAATTATCGAAGAACCGATAAACTTCATCAAATTAATTACACTAATGACTACATTCTTACTCTATCCAATACATACCTTACAAATGGAACTCTGCAGCAATAACAAACAAAATATCCTTCGCGCCATGTTGCTAGAATAAAAATATTTCAATGAAATACTATCAAATTACTAATGTAACTCATTGATATAGACGATGTTATCTTTCATCTGAACGATATGATGTAATTATAATCTTGTCCATCTATAGATAATAAATGATGTGTGTTTTATCTGGTCCATGTGATCTCACTTTCTGTTCTCATTCCAAGAGATGCTGATAAGAGTAGTACCTATCTCTGACCATATTATTTAAGGTGGAAACACCAGACTAGTCTTTTTTTTATGTTGGGAAATCATCAAACGACCCCCCCCCCTCCCCCGCTCTGGGCGGAGCGGAAGGGAGTGTCAGACTTGTACTGACTAAAACCCATCCATGTTCTTTCTTTGGCCTAGGGCCGCGGTATCTCTTTCGAACAGTCCCGCAGCCCTGGCCATCGGTCCATGCGGACCCATTCATTGCTGCTGACATCTCTTCGAGGCACGCGTGGAATACGAACGCGACGCCAACGCCTTCAATTTCATGCCCTGGAGCAGCATTGGGGAGGTACTCCGGTATCACCGGGTGCCGACCTACCTTCGTCGTGTGGTCGGGGACTACATGACGGATAGGGCCGTCATCTACCCCAGTCGGAGCGGAGAATGGAACCGGCCGGAGATGTCATGCGGTGTTCCACAGGGATCGGTTCTGGGACCAGGCTAGCCTAGCCCGTGAAATTTAAATTTTCTTTAGATTTTTTGCAATTTAAAGGTCACTTTCAGGTTGTATGTTGATTAAGATATGATTCACGACCGTAACAAATATGGCTTTACAGAGTTATAGGCTGCAACATGAAAAAGTCATTCAAAGGGATTATATGAACTTAGAGGGTTGTATTGACGATTTTAATGATAATAATTCTGTAACTACATACGTGTTACGGTCTCGAATCATATGTTGTTTCGCATATAGCCTGACACTGATCTGCAAATAGCAAAAAAACATAAGAAAATTTGAATTTCGCGGGCTACCCTATCGCTCCTACCTTAAGGACATTACATGGCTCAAATCCCAAAAACAGCGTATGTTCAAAGAAATTTGTTGATGAATCGCTTCGTGCGTTTTCCGTGTAAAAAAAGTATGTTATAGTTAAGTTCATCACAAATAAATTGTATTGTTTAAAATTTTAATAAACCTTCTCAATTTTTTTTGGTTAATCGTAGAAAATAGGTCCTTTTTCAACCTTAATTGTAAATTATCTCTGTAACGGCTGAATAGATCGGCATGAATTTTGTAACAACAAATACGTAATGATATACTTAACAATATTATTGTTTTTTTTTCTGTTATTTCTTTTAATATTTTTAAATAATAAATAAAAACCGAAATTTTGCGAAATGTGCGGGGCAAGCCAACAAAAACCAGTACAGGGATCAAATCATCAAGGTCATCGAGCAATGTAATGCCCTTAAACGATGATTTTTAATGTTCGTTGGTAAAGTGGTCGCAAGCGCGGTTACTGAGCATGGTCCTGGGTTCGCAGTCAAGGTCGGGCAAAGTGTTCTTGAGTGTGTCCATCAGGAATTTCTCAGTAGCAGTCACGGAGATCGGTTCATGGCTATAGGCTCGCCTCCTATTACATGGGACTTGAACATAACTAGAGAAATGTAGGTGCACACCTCTGACTACCCCTTCTGGGATTACAGGCGTGATGTTATGATTCTTGTAACGTTATTGATTGATCGTCATTCATAGTTAGATTTAATTTAATTTCATCAATAATATTAAGTAGCTACAGTTTCTCTTCACTATCACTACGTAGTATAAAACAAATTTGCTTCCCGCTGTCTGTCCCTATGTAGGCTTAGATCTTTAAAACTACGCAACAGAATTTGATGCGGTTTTTTAATAGATAGAGTGATTCAAGAGGAAGGTTTGTATTTATAAAATATTAGTTTTAGTATATGCGAAACCAGATACACGTGTCTAGTATTTTTATGTAAAGATGAATGATGATCTATGTACAAAATTTCAAAACTGTATCATGAAAAATCACAAAGTTATAAGCTTGTTCTGTTACATAGTTGTCCGCACAAAATCGTGGTCGCTACGCAGCGCACGCCTCCAGCGTCGTCTTGAGCTCATTGATAATAATAATTTGGCTGTAGGTACGTAAATTATTGCGATAGGTACTTAATGTTGCTCGTTGTCTAAGTTTTTTTTTTTTTAATATTTTTGGGGAGAAATATAACATGGTTTAAAAATTATTGAAAACGATGCAGTTACTTATTCTGAACAAACTATATTCAGGTTTCGCATATACTAAAAATAATGTTGTATATTGCACCCGTGCGAAGCCGGGGCGGGTCGCTAGTCATCAATATTCTTAAGTATCTACAGCTTCTCCTCATTTTATATACCAATTTACTTGACAAACTTCAAAATCCCTTTTTTGACTTTTGACCACAGACCACGGACTTCCTTAACATTTCATTTCATCAGAATGCTCGGCTCTATTCAGTCGTGATGTCTGACAGTCAAATAGTAGCTTCAATTGTTGTTTTTTTTATTTAAGTCATCATCTGCCTAGCCTTTTTCTAACTATGTTAGGTTCGCCTTCCAGTCTAACCGGATGCAGCTGAATATCAATATTTTACAAAGAGCGACTGCCTGTGTGACCTCCACAACCCAGTTAGTACTAGGTAATACGATACCCCTTGGTAAGACTGGTTGTCAGACTTTTAGGGCCACTGACTACCTGTAACGACTGTCAAAGATCTACAAATGACAGCCGGGACCAACGGCTTTACGTGTTTTTTGAGGCACGGAGGAAACTCGGTATATAATGGGTGGTCACCCATCCACAGAACAACCTAGGCAAGCACGGCTTAACCTAAAGATCGATCCGAGCGGCTGTTATTATTTAGCCACGAGCTCCTTTTTTTATTTAAGTACGCTTATAAGTAATTCATGTGAGTCAAACCGGACATCCGAACCAAATAAACAATGAATGCGTTCGAAATGGCTCCGGAAATTAATACATTGACAATTTTTTACTGTTCCGGAGTTGCAAATTAAATTATTATGAAATCAAAATAAATGAAAGCAACATCAGTGTTCAGGTTCTCTACCTACAGTACCTACATGCATATTCGATGTGACTTTAATCAGATTTATCTTCTGCTTCATGGCGGTGGCACTTCCACGGCTTCTTTGGTGGCGGTGCAGAGGTACCCTTTGCCTCCATCTTTTGGGGCTCAGCGGGCAGGGTAGGAGGTGGCGCGTTGTTTGCGCTACAGCTCCACACCCACACCCTGCCGCTGACCGACCGAGGAAGCCCTACCTGACGACGATGGAATTACATCTTCTAAATTTTACTAAGCCAAATCATAACCATATTAAATACCTACATTTATAAAATAACTAATTTAACAATAAACTAAAAAATGGCGTCAGAAAACTCCTCCTTAAAGCTGTCAACTGGTAATGTCCCCGAGAGACTCGCGGCGTTGCCACGTTGTTTGGCAACGCTAAGCCTCCGGCCAAGGTAAAAGCCAGCCCTTGGGTCACGGGAAGTGTCAACTAAGCGTTTTGAAATTCACCCACGGACCTAGAGTTTCAACCCTAAACGGCATGAAAATATAGTTACCAATAAGGTTACTATATTTACGCCGCTTGACGGTTACCGTAGCCGCAGCCATGGGCGTACCCAGCATTTTTTAAGTGGTGGGGCAGAAGTAAATAAGCTAAGTAGTAGGAAATTAAAAATGCTTTTTATTTACTGACTGATACGTTTTATTGACTGCACTACACCTTATTTCAATAATAACCTGCGAGGGTTCTGTCTAAATCTAGCTAAAATTTTGTTTTCAAATAAATGTTGTGCTTCTAGAACCCTCTTTCTATGCACACTTATCATACAGAGGCCGACAAGACGGTTTTCTGTCATTGTTGACGTTAACCAAGTTTTTATTTTAATGTGAAAAATTTTAAAGTACCCAAATTAATATATCATTATTTTAATTTTGCCTAAAAATTCTTAGCTTCGGGTCTGAGGGTGGGGTGCCCCACCTTGCCCCACCGTGGGTACGCCCATGGCCGCAGCACAGCACGGTGAGCTAGGAAGATGTGATGGCGCAAGAGTATCGACACATGTTGAGTCACACACTTACATGGAAAGAAAGACATGCCGTCCGGCCTTTTGCCATCGTCGTGTGCTAAGTCTTCTGGGTTCTAATATAGCTGGAACGCCGACGGTGACAAGAGCTCGTCGGATGATGTCGTTACATCTATCTATTTCTTTATGTTTCGATAAGATGTTTGAAGAAATCCTTTTTTTCAACCGACTTTAACAAGAAACAACAAAAATACAAACAAAAACAAGAACAACAAAAAGAACAATAAAACAACTACAAGAAAGAACAAGAACAAGAATATTTGTGGAATACCACAACTAAAAAAGGTAAAATAAAAAAAAATAAAAAAAATTGTACCAAAGAGAAAATCATTTTCTTTTTTTCTTTAGTGTCCGAGGAAACGCGCAAAAGGTCTTAATAATTCTTCTACGGCCAGTTACAATCTAACACAGGTACGATAAGCCACTGATACTATTTGCTAATTGCATTTGTTATGTACAATTGCATATTTTCGTGGAACGTAATTATGTTATCATTTCTTTTTCGAAATTATTTTGATGTCAATGTGTTAATAGTTTTTGAAATCATTGTCATTTTGATATAAAAAACAGGTTGTAAGTTGTTATAATTACATTTTTAATTATGGCAGTTTTATTGTCACTCGTTTGCGCAGTTTTCGCTTGTCAGGTAATCTATTATTAATAAGAAAACTTGAATATAATTTACGAGTACATACCATTAGTTAATTTAATTTGACACCGTTCTTAGAAAAAACCAAATTTATAACAGATTTTTTTTTCAGACGCAAGCGCAGTTTCTGCCACGACTACCACTTCCATCATCACCTCAACTGTGTAACCCACCAACACAAATATGCAATCCACCACCAAGAATCTGTGACCCACCACCAAGGATCTGTGACCCACTACCAAGGATCTGTGACCCACTACCAAGGATCTGTGACCCACCACCAAGGATCTGTGACCCACCAGCAAGGATCTATGATCCACTACCAAGGATCTGTGACCCACCACCGAGGATCTGTGACCCACCAGCAAGGATCTATGACCCACTACCAAGGATCTGTGACCCACCACCGATGATCTATGACCCACCACCAAGGATCTGTGACCCACCAGCAAGGATCTATGAGCCGCCACCACAGATTTGTAATCCGCCACCACAGATTTGGAACCCGCCACCACAGATTTGGAACCCGCCACCACAGATTTGTAACGCGCCACCACAGATTTGTAACGCGCCACCACAGATTTGTAACCTTTCCCCAGTCATCTGTAACCCACCCCCAGTAATAAGTAACCCACAACCACAAGTCTGTACCACATCACAAGTGGTCACCACTTCACCACAACAAGTGGTCACCACAATCATAGATAACTCTGTTGCCAATTCTCTTGCTAACGCGATCCAATTGCTTATAGTCAGCAATCTTATTGAGAATACCAGGAAACCACAGTGTGGTTGTGAACCTATTCAAACTATCTACTCACCCACCATTGACTGCCTAGCTCCTCAAATAGACTACATAAATACCTATAACCCTTATGATAACATCATTACTCCTTGTGACATTATTGCTCCGTGTTGTGATCCCATAGATATTATACCCAACGTTTGCTATCCAGAAGTGTTGCCAATACCCAATGTTGGTTGTGGATGTGGGTGTGAAGGACCAAACTATGGTCTAGCGACTGTTGTCCCGAATTATGGATGTAACTGCGATGGCTTTGGACTGCCCAATGTTGGCTGTGGATGTGACATTTGTGGTCCTAAATATGGTCTACCAAACATAGGATGCAGTTGCGGCTGCGATAACTGTGGACCAAAATGTGGATATGGTTATGACAAATTTAATATCCAAAACTTCTTGCCAAACATTGGTTGTGGCTGCGATTCTTGCGGGCCAAAGTTTAGTATACAGAGCATTGGTTACGAGCTCTTAGCCAACTTGTTGGGACCAAGGTGTGGTGGTTGTGATGCCCCATTGTTTCCACCACAGAACTGTAACTGTGGATTCCCCAACCTGCCAGTTGGAATCAATGTGGAGTCTTTAGGTTTTGTTGATTCTTGTGGCTGTCCAAATAAGATATATTATTAATTTGTTAGTTTTAGTACTTAAGCCTGTTATTCAATGGTAAGAAATAAAAAAAGTTTTACAATATTTCTCTTGTTTTCTTAAATATTTAACATTCTTCCTACTTTTCCTACGTGTTTCCTTCCCTTTTTGGAGAAGGAAGGAAGTTACAGCTCCTGAAGGGCTGGACTAAGTGACATTCAACAATCAGCGATAACGTTGATGACATAGGCATAATGCAATAAATATTAAGAGCGCTTGTATGTACAGAAAGTGGGCAACGTCGCAAATAGCTGTTAAATATTTCACTGTTTTGATTAATTTGGCAATATTACTGTATGAAAATAAGAAATATGGCTAACTAGTGAACTAGTATTGATTATGAAATGCAATAATTAATATCGTAACACCGAATATTTAATTTTAGGTGTAAAAAAAGTATTTGGAAACTTTCCAAATGCCTTTTTTACACCTAAAACGGTTACAACATCAAATTCAGTGTTTTAATTGCAATTCATTATTAATATTCTCACACTCAAAACATTGTGCTCATGGATGTATTGAATAGTACGAGGGCCATGGAGGTATTTAAAGTTAAGTCCTCATTAAAAACTTGTTTGTAAAAAAACTTTGTCCCCCAATATCTCCGTACCTAACTTGAAGGTTGGTCCCAGGTATGCCCCAGAGCAAAAAAAAACAAAATGACAGGAAAACAAGTGACTTGCAGTCATTGTAGAAATACGAAACATAATACGTAATATAATCAATCCTTGACTAAGCCCTCTGACCTCTGGGTACGATCCCCTTGAGTAAATGAATGTAATTGGGTTTTTCAATAAGAAAGTCTCAGTTTTGTACTCGGTTAATGACAGTAAGCATACCTATTACATTTAACTTAAAGTCAAGGCGAAGATTCATAAAAGAATGGTTAAACCTGCTGTCTTGTATGGATCAGAATGTTGGGCCACAAAAAGGATGATTGAAAGGCATTTGTACACGCGAATGGATAAAATAAGGAACGAGTACATACGAGGAAGTCTGAAAGTGGCACCGGTGACTGAAAAGTTGTGTGGTAATCGGTTATCGTGGTACGGAGATGTGATGCGGAGGAATGAGGAAAATGTAGTGAAGAAAATGTTGAGTATGAATGTGGATGGCTATAAGAGTAGGAGGAAGACCAAAGAAACGATGGATGGACTGTGTGAAAGATGATATGGCTAGAAAGAAGTTGACTGCTGAGATGACGAATAATAGAGAAGTATGCAAGAAGAAGACATATAAGCTGGGATAAGGGCAGGAGAATGATGATTACATTGAATTTAAACTAACGAAATGTAGGTATCCTATTGGTCCACCAAGAAGGTGGCCAGGTGTCTGTCCTATCGAGGAATATAGCTATGAACAGCTCTTGGCTAGACTTACCATCAACACGAAAAGAGTAGAGTGTTTAAAATACTTGCTCAAGTTGACTCGGTCGTATTGAAAACTTATAGGTATCTTGAAGTGTGTGTCTTTTGTGACGGCATCAGCTACACAACGCCAAGCACAGGATTTATCTTGTATTCTCATGTAGCGCTTAGAGAGTATTTCTGTTGTGATCATTCATTCGGGGTCTCATGTCCATGACGAGAGATTTATCTGCCAAAGGGTAGCCTTAGGGGCGCTATGGAGCGAGGACTTAGACAAAATTTCGGAGTTAAAAACTTTTTAGTTTTCTTTTTTTTCCGAAATTTCCCAATTTTACTGCAGTATCGGGTTGACCTGTACCATAGAAACCATTTAGGTTCAGAGACCTATGGTCATCCGACGCACCGTTTCCGAATTATAGGCCTTCTAAATAGACATAAAACTAAAAAAAAAATAAGTCCCAATTTTTTTTTTTTTTTTTGCTGCTCACAGTGCCCCTAAGCGTATACTCCAACTCCAACAAATCCGCCCCTAAGACGACCCTCTGACCCTGCCAAATAAGTACACAGTCGTAAAAAGCACAATCAAGGGTAAAAATCAGACGCATCTTGTAATATTCAAAAATAATTTATTTTCATAACTTATAATAAATCTCCAATAATTACTATCCTTGTCTCTTAAAATTAACCGCGAATATTACCCAACATTCCCATAATTGTGTTGAGCAATCCATTCACATCTGCAGGCCCTACTTGAGGAGGATTTAGACACGGGTTTGGAGGAGCAATGACTCTGGGAGGCAACGGCAATAGATTAGGAGCAATCACGTTAGGCGTAGGAGCAATGAAGTTAGGATTAACTAAGTTGGATGGATAAATATTGGGACCAACTATATTAGAAGGAATATAGTTAGTAATAACGTTAGAAGGAAAATTAGGAATGGCAATGTTAGGAGGTATAATGCTAGGAGAAATAACGTTAGGAGAAAGTGGATTACTACACCCACAAGGCATAACAGGCAATGACAACAATTCATTCAAAATCGGTGCAGCCAACTGTCTACTAACATCAGAATTCTGGCTGTTCTGCAGTAAATTACAGACAATCATTAGTTGAATAGTGTTAGCTAGGTTTTGACAGATTGTAGGCGAACAGTCAGTGATCACTGTAGTGCTTGGCGGCGCAGCAACGTTAGGAATAGGAACAATGCTGTTGCAAGGAGGTTCGCTTATCACTGTAGGAGGTTGGTTGATGAAGTTGCCAGTTTCAATTATATTCTCTGCTATTGGTCTGCTGATGAAGTTGTAAGGAGGTGGGCGTAACATCTGTGAGGTTGCCAACTGAAAAAAAAGAATTGTGCATTAGTACCTACCAAAGTTTATTGTTTTTAATCTTCAAAGAACTGTGCATGTATCAAACACATTGGGTTTTTGATAATTTTTATACAGGGTGTAAACGGACCCTTCACGAAGCCGTCAACCAAGCATTATGTACATCAAACTAAGTAACCCTACGCAAAAATTATTGCTGGGAAACGATTTTAGTGAGAAAAAATAGTATTTAAAATTGGAACTTTGAAGTTACAAGTTTATTTTTAAACGTCAAAGTTCCAAGTTTAAAACACAATACTAATTTTTGAAGTTGGAAATTTGACTTTCAAGTATCTCCATAAATTAGAAAGTTCACAGGTATGGTCCAGAACAAAAAAATGATCACAATGTGATGGGGAGAACAAGTGCCTTTCGGCTTCGTTAAGGATATTTTTACACCCGTTATATTCACATAGAAAGAAAACAAAAGAATATTGTTGTTATGTAAAGTGGGTAAAGTAAAATAATACAATAAGATATTAAATTCTAGCTGAATAGATTAAAATCTACCTGATTGTGCAAAGTCACAAGTAAAAAAACTATAAGAAACTTCATTTTGAATAATAAATATTACAAAATGATTGTAATTCAACTGCTTTTATTGAAATAAATTATTTGAAATGTTACTGCATTATTTAACCTCCGTTTATCTTCGAATCGTGTCTTATCATGGCAAGTCAGCTGATAATAATAAAATTATGTGACAAACATAACTGATGCAAAAATAATTACAAGAATATTTTGATTACAAAATTGAGTTATGTTTTCCGTATTGATATTGCATTACAAAACTTCTAAGTTATCATCCATTTTACGTTTTGTTGTGCAAGTTCGTCACTGCTCTATTTACAAAGAATATTTTAAGTATTAAGTACAAACTTACTTAAGTAGGTACCCAACAAAATGAGCGAAAAGACAACAAGTTGGGTAGTAATAAATTAAGAAGATCACATTGATAGAGGACAACACAACATTCCTTCATCGATCACTGTATGTAGGGAGACTGTACCTTATACATAGGACCCTTGCGTACCTACTTACTTCCAGAAAGTGTTGTTTTTTCTGATTGAATCACTATAATCAGCCCCCGTATTCACAAATGCTTCGATTCGGGAAGTCATAGGTATGTCTCGTTCGCTTTCGCAATATCAAAAAATGATAAACATACGACTTCTCGAGTCGAAATCGAATCGAAGCGTTTGGATGGGGGCTGATGGGATTTAGTATTAGGGAGACAGAAACAAAGCACGTTGCTCCACTTCATGGAATTTCTTCGATTTAGTCAAAATAAAACAACAAAAACTCATCACAAAACCTTTTTTATTCACAAAATAATTGGTTTAACCAAAGGTGCAATTTCAGGGCTCACGGGTGCCGCCAATATCAAGGAATTACACGGCGATGCAATAGGTATGTATGCTCCTGTTATCAAATAGTCTAAAGCAGGAGCATAATACTTGGCTACCAATGGCGACGCTGCTGGAAAATAACCTAAGCCACAAGGCAGTTCAACTGACAGAGGAGGCAGAATGAGTTGGTCGTTGAAACCACATTTGCAAGGTTTGCGACAGTTAGGAACATAGTCTATGGATTCGATGAAGGCGGGAAACGGTGCTGCCAGATTAGAAAAGCAGAGTGACTGTTGCTGACACTGACATGGGCTACGACGGGAGGGGCAGCAAGGACGGGCTGCTGTTATCTGTAAAAAGAATATTTTTAAAAATTGTCGCTAGTGTAATTTTAAATTGGGGTATTATTACATCTATCTTAGGATAATGCTCACGCTTATTCCGATGACAACGAATAAAAATAACAGGTGTTTGACCTCCATAATGGATAGTTTATAAAAACTAGAATAATGCTGGCAACTTGTTTATATCCTAGTTAAATGTCGTAGATGTCCTAACAAACGCTGTCTATCGGGTGATTGTGTCATTTTGTACTTTAGAAACCCATTTCTACATTGTTCTATTTGGAAAACCAGCGATGACTGGTAGTGGGCTATTAACTGATTAATTTCATATTCTCGGTATGTATGGAATGTAGGTAAATAAGTCAATTTAATGTAAATACATTCATATAATGTATATGGAAGGTAAAGTAACTATTGTATTGTATTGTACCTACAGAGAATTTCAGACAACAAATGGCTAAGGCTGGTAAATTACTTGTACCAAAGTGATGGTATACCCCTCTACCGTTGTCGAAGATTGTCTTTTACCGTTGTCGAAATTTGACTTACAGATAATTTGCCTAGTTTGAAACGTAGGTATTCTTTGTTCCGACAGTAAGCAGGTGGTGCTTGCATTCACATTGTCTGTTCTAAAAAGACAATCAGACTAGATATTATTAAGTCGGATCTAAAATTGTATAAATTTTCAATAGAGTGCTTCACACAAGAATAATCAAAGATAACATGGTAATCCTGAAATACTACAATTACAAATAAAGAAAGTTCCATTGTGTTATTACATTTTGTTTTCAAATAGATACGTAGATCTAGAGATACTTTATCTTTGAATAAACCAAATGCAATACTCTATGCCTTCTCAAATAAATTAGCCTGGTAATTATATACTGTGTTTTATTGTTTGAGTGATTGGTTAGAAAATGTCGAAGATTTTGCTGATTTTCTTTATGAATTACTGTTTAATATTTCAGGTAATAAAATCAACCATAATCATGTTTTCAATAGAACTTAATAGGCAATGAAACATGATGAAAATTTCGTTGAAAATTGATAATTTATCGAAAGATAATTTATGGATCAGACAGCTTTTCATAACGCAATCAAAACACAAAAAACATCGATATAGATATTGAACGTTATCAATTTCGTGCTTACGAGCAATAAATTCAGATAAATTTCTAAAACGTATTTTGTATTTTTTTTTTGTTTCAGATAATTCATGGCCAGTACAACAATCGAGATTGGCCCAAAGTTCCGCCAACACTCACTGCCAAAGCGCCACAGACATCGCCAAGAGCACCATCACCAGTCCCAGCAAATACACCAACATTTGACTGGATTACGCCAAAATGTTACCCTGAAACTGCCACTGCTTATTTCTTGCCTGCTCCACCTTCATCACCTAAAATAACTGTCTTAAATCCAAGTTTGAAAGATTTGCCTTCTTATTTAAACCAGAATGAGCGAGAAAAACCTCTTAATCTTTTCAAAGAAGTACCTGCAACTGTGACTTTTCCACCTCCTAGCGAAATTTCAAGCAGAGTTGCTTTCCCGCCACCGCCACCTTGTTTGACTGGGTTGCCAGACTTAATAGATGAAATTCCTTTTAAAACACAAGAAAGAATCAGTCGATTAGCAGACACAAAAGAAAAGGCTCCGGTGTGCGAATCGTGTGCAGCTTTAATAAAGAAGTTGCCGATTTTTAACTTTGATCAGGAGTTGTTGGATGGATTTTTGGCTGGTATCGGAATATAATTTTAAGTATCAGTCGTTCATGGTTTAAAAATAATATCTCTTTGTCTACCCTATTTTGTTTTAATTTTCTTCCTTTATTTCAAGTAAAGCGTATTCCAATTAGGAATAAGCAAATACCTAGAGGCCAATCCTACAAACATTAAAAAATTGCACCAGCTGTCAACACCTGCTGTCAAAAAGTTTAGTGAATTGAATGCCGCTGTCTTTCCTTTCGGAAATTGTAAATTCTGAAATTTTGTAAAATTATTCATAATTACTGAATCAAAGACATCAACATGGTTGAAGCACAGAAGTATAGGGTCGAGCAGGAGATGACGAACCTCGTCAATGAGTTGGACAAGAGTTATTTACGTAAGATGCAAGTAAGTGAGGTTATCTTCGTGATACCATGCAAGACTTACGCAATATCTGTAGAGCGGAGTTATTCCATACCTTATTCTTAAAGAGTAAAGATCATGACCTCAAGAACGTTATGGGAAGGTACAAAAATATAATGTCGTAAAATTTAAATACAGAAAATAATTTAGAAAACATAAGTTAATTCAAGGATGTTGGTCCTTTTATTGAAAACATGACGCCCTAAAAATATTAAAATAATGTATTTACACACTACTTGGTTATGGAGGTCAGATAGGCAGTCGCTCCATTTAAAATACTGGTATTAAGCTGCATCCGGTTAGACTGGAAGCCGACCCCAACATAATTGTGAAAAGGCTAGGCAGATGATGATGCATATAATAATATACACTACTATCACATCAGACTCTAAATTAAAATGGTTCAAGACCTTCTCTTTTCCAAAGGTTATTTGGAAAAGATTGCTTTTAGTGATACAATGGGCCTGCCTATTGGGTCACAAGTATTCTATCTATCTCCAACTAGAATATTCTCAAATGTTTGTTATTTTCAGGGTGATATGCACAGGTGTGCAGCCAAATGTTGTGATGACCCTTCATCCACGATAGAAAGGGTGCATGGCTGCATCGACTCATGTACGGGACCTCTAAATCAAGCCAATAATTATGTGCAGGTAAATTATTTATG
This sequence comes from Noctua fimbriata, assembly GCA_905163415.1. Classification (NCBI taxonomy): domain Eukaryota; kingdom Metazoa; phylum Arthropoda; class Insecta; order Lepidoptera; family Noctuidae; genus Noctua; species Noctua fimbriata. Next base: position 10,349,538 of record LR990948.1, on the reverse strand, counting down.
ATTCCATGGTTATCCTAACTTTCAAGTAGAAAATATGCAATAAATACTTCAAAAACAGTTTCTCATAGTCGATTAGAATGTGAAAAAGTGAAACAAATATTGAATAATAATCATCAATTGTTCGCTTCAACGCAAGACATAGATGGACTCGCTTTATTATATTTATTTGTAACACCCCTGTACTTAACTTGTGTCTACAAATAAAGATTTTCATTTTTTTTTTACCTTTTGAGCCCCAGGGTCGGATATAGCGGACAAATGAAAACGTGCTCAACATGCCACTGTCGGCTAAAGCCAACATGATAGCTTCATTTTTTTAAATGTTAATATCTACTGGAATACTTACAATCAATTCATAATATGAATCTAATCTCAGTACATGTTTCGAGACCCTTGGTGGTATTATGTACTTGTAGGACAGGTTATTTTCCTCACATGTTTTTCTTCACCATTTAGAGAGACATTACTTTGTGTAATTTATTTCATCACCACTGGGTGATGAAATAAATTACACAAGGTAATGTGCCTGAATTCAAACTCACAAACTAATATGTTAAATGTAGTTATCAACGCTTCCATTGATGACTACATTCAAAAAATCTGACTCATCAATTCGGGACGAAGAAGAATGCATCCATTCACCATACTTTACTTATTTCCAGGGTGAGATCAGCCACTTACAGAATAGACTGCAAAGATGCGTGATGGACTGCAATGATTCTGCGCGGGACAGACTGGGATCTGATCCTAGCCAGGACAAGGTACTTATTCATTCTTTTGGCGTGAAAATTAATCATCATCATAATCAGCTTTTTTTTTCATTTTTTTTTAAAATAAATTTTTCTTTATTGTAATAATAGAGGGATGCCCCTCTATTATTAGACAAAAAAAAAGTTTTTTATAGTTTTTGTTGATGGCATGTTAAGGTCTATTTCATGAAAAAGTCATTCAATGGGGTTAAATGAACTTAGAGGGTTGTATTAATGATTTTAATGTTTATAACTCAGTAAAGCCATATTTGTTAAGGTAGCTAATCATATTTCAATCAACATAAAACTTGACACTGACCTGCAAATTGCCAAAAACGTAAGACAATTTGAACTTCGCGGGCTACCCTGGCGCATTCACTGAACTGCTGAACTGTTGATGCACATTAAATATTACAATTTTGGTTACAATTAAAATTTCAGTAAAAAAATTAGCTAAAATAATGGTAACCCACAAACGAGAAGCGAAAAAAAAAAGTATAAAGTGTTGCCATACCTCAAAAATAGGTTTCATGGTTGCCAGTACAAGGCTCTTAAACTATGATTAGTTACTAAAGTGAACAGTTACTATTTTAATTGGCATGCTCACTATCTGGCCAAAATCACAAAAAAAATTGAAAACATCATTCTGTTTCTGGCAAATGTTTGAACATGACAGAGATAGAAGGATGTTTCAAAAATTATTTAGCATAAAAAGCATTGTTGGTATCCTCAAGCATTATTTAAATTTTCTACCATTTTTACATGTTTCACCAATGTATTTTGTATTAACTTCCACAGATCGACAAAGCAACAATAGAATTCGAGAAGTGCGCTGTGAAGTGTGTAGACAAACACGTTGGAATCATTCCTAATATGCTGAAGACAATGAAGTCTGTCCTGGCCAGCGGTAAACCCCCTTCACCCAGGAATGAATGAAGAAAACAATGAAATGAATGCAGTGAAGTGAATGTTGTGGGACGTTACTGTGTTGTGCAATGGTTTGAGGTTATAATTCGGGCTCCTGAAGGCTTTAATCTGCTGTCAATTCTTCAGGTCAACAGTATTCTTAACTAAATTCTTAACCATTTTAAAGCCAGAGCATAAATGCACGCGCGTGCTCTCCACGCCAAACAATTTCAACTACCATTTTGTCACATATCTGTGTCGTTTGGCGTACAGCACACGCGCTTGCTTGTCACATATATATGACAAAGGCGTTCAAAAGGTTTAATAATAAATTATTAAGGCATTAATCATTAAGGCTTTTACAAATAATATTTTAAAAAGCAGATGAGGTTAGTGTTTTGACTACCCTGAGGAAAAACAGTCAAAACAAACTCAGAGGTCAGTCTCTTCTATAGTCCAGATAAAATCTTGGTCAAGCCACATGAGGACTATGCAGTACTATGCAGATTATAGACTGACCCCTTTAATGTGTCCTCCGCCTTGCTCCATCAAAGGCACATTAAGCGTCAACAAAATCCTAAAAATATCCTACAGGTTATTTGCTTCAAAATAATCATAATCCACGTAGGTATTACGATACTAATTAAACCAATACGTGATCAACCTTCAGAATATTCCATTTAAATTGATACCTTCACAAGGACTCATTAAAGCAGTCGGTCTATTAGTGTCTGTGATGGTCTTTTGAATAAAGAACCACACAGATTTGAGTGGACCTGTCCAGTCGGTGCACAACCAGCCCAATCTTATATTATAAAATTTTTGAAGTGCATTTATGGTTGCAGTTTTACTTTTTATGGGTAGTAAAACCTCATTGGTCTAGTACTTATTCACTACAAGCAGTTGAGCCAAGCTTAGGCCCTGAATTTGGTATCCAGGCTGTGCCTGCAGATTTTCAGATCAAAGATTTGTTTGAGCTTTTAGAACCTGGGATTGATGATGCTGTTTGTGTCTCAGCATTTACTTAGATTTAGAAAATACAATTACTATGTATTTATTTTTATGTCAGTGGCAAAAAGTGACCAACAATTTATACATTATTTTGTTTGTTATGTTTTTTACTGTGTACCTATCTGTTGCCTGTGAATTTTATATGAATTTATCCTCTTTTTTTAAATATTGTGTTGATTAGGCTATTTCACAAAACCGAAAAAAAAAAAAAAATTGTCTGTCAGTTAGATCCCCAAAAAATCTTGGACACATATTTTTTCTTTTGTCATGATGATACAGCGCATCAAAATTCAAGAGAGCGGGCTTGTGACGTCACTGGCCAGTAAAAATTAACAGATATTATGACGTCACGCGAGGTTTCAACGTACTGTATCGTGGTCATTTTTCGTTTACACGACAAAAGAAAAAATACCAATAATTTTTTTGGTAATCTAACTGACGGACTAAATAGATATTTTCAGTCATATTCTCTATTGGCTGCCTCATTGGTGTAGTGGTCGCAAGCGCAACTGCTGAGCATGAGGTCCTGGGTTCCATTCCCAATCTGAACAAAGTTTTTTTGGATTTTTCCATCAGGAATTTCTCAGTAGCAGCTACGGAGTCTGGATTTGTGCCCGGTTGATGGCAAAAGGCTCGCCCCTTATTACTTGGGACTTAAACATAACTGGTGAAATGTGGGTATACAGTCACGAGCACCAATATGTATGCACTATAGCGACTTTAAAGAGGGATTTTCTTCTATGGCAATGATTGTAATTTCATGTTGTTACTGACATAGTACCTTCTAACCCATATTTTTATGAAATTGTTCTCATTTCAAAGTTACAATCGTTATAACAAGAGAGAATCGCATTTGAATTTAGGTAAATGTATACGAGATTGCAGGGATCCGCTGGATGCGAGTCACACGGGACCGGTCAATGTGGCGACACTTGGGGGAGGCCTATATCCAGCAGTGAACCTCTTTCGGCTGAAATGATGAGGATGATGATATCATGTTGATGCTCGTGACTGTTCTATTAGGTGCACCTCTGCCTAACCCTTTGGGGATTACAGGCGTGATGTTATGTTTATCTGTTGAATTGATGACAGTCAGCCAAGACGCCTGAATATGATACTTTCCGTTCTGAACGGTGGCAGATACCATTCGTGAATGAATTTAATTTAATTTCATTTACATCCGGTAGTCTCAATTTTCTAGAGGACCTTTAATGTTGAAAACAAGGACATTCTGACATCTGCATTTACACAGAACAAAGGAGACGAGTATTTAAAATAACTTAAAATAATGTAGTCTATGATGTGTGTAACGTACCCTTAACGAAGCCGAAAAGCACTTGTTCTCCCCGTCATTGCAATATTTTTTTTTTTGTTCTAGACCATACCTGGGAACCTTCTAGTTAGGGAGGTATTGGGGGTCAAAGTTCCAACTTTTTCAGAAGGTTTAATACCTCCACGACCCCCGTACTATTCAATGCATTCATCAGCACAATATTTTGAGTGCGTTATATTGAGTCCTATCGTAAAACGTGATTTTTCACTCCAAAAAAAAGATGTTTCCCAAGAATAATTTTTGCGTAGAGTTACTTAGTTTGATGTACAAAATGCTTGGTTGCTGGTTTCGTGAAGGGTCCGTTTACACCTTGTATGTATTTATTGCAATAACTGCAGTACTTGTGTAAATTTAAAACTAATCCTAACATATTTGAAAGTGTACCTGTGCTCAAATACATAAATAATACTATTTTGTAACTGAATGTTGCCATTGTATAAAATTGTTTAGTAGGATTCTAATTATGTACAGTTTAGAAAATAAAAGTTGAATCAAAATGTTTTTCTTGTTTTATTGTTAATTAGCTAGGTATATGTATACTATTATTGCTTATGGCGCAATTACACATGGTCCGTGGCCCGAATTCAATTGCTTATGGAATTCGGGCAAACGACCAAGTGTAAATGAACGCGGTCGAGTACGCCCGTTTTCGGACAATCTCGCCCGGCTTCATCGTTTGTATAGCTCGTATTCCATTGCGATGACTAGTGTAACAAATGCATCGGGTGCCCAAATTTCAGTGCAGTCATTCAAATATTTGAATACGGGCAAACGACCAAGTGTTTACGCACTAAGATAGACAAGTTAAAAAGCAATGGGTAGCCGTCGACCTGATAAGGAAATTTTAACCTTTTGAACGCCATCCCCCGTAGCATGACTACCGTAGACAAGGATTTCTTTGACGGAAGAATCGACAAATTGTGTCGACACATTGACAGATTTCTTTGTACTATCTGTCATTTTGTCGATTCTTCCGTCAAAGAAGTCCTTGTCTACGGTGTTTGAATGCTACGGGGGCAGAGCATAAACGCACGCGCGTGCCATACACACTAAGTCATAACTTGACCTACCATTTTGTCACATACTTATGTCGTTTGGCGTACAGGGCATGCGCTTGCTTGTTACATATATATGACAGTGGTGGTCAAAAGGTTAAGGCACTTGTCGACGAGGAATCGTATCTCCATGCAATAAAAGCAAAACAGGTGTAATTTCTGACCGGTACAAACTGATACCACGTCGATAAGTTTGGTCATGACCGCACCGCAGCACGATGCGATGCCGCGTTTTGGTGTTTTGTCCAGGTCCTTAACCAGTAAACTGGTATTCAGCTGCATTTGGTTGAGCTGAGGTAATGCAGTCGAATACTAAGAGGACCCCAACATAGTTGGATGGCGCACAGCTATGTCGCTAATGGCGCTAGGTTGAAACGAAAATTACTGTCATCGCATGTAAATGAGGTCTATTTCTAAAAAATAATCCACAAATTATTTAAGAAGTAACTGTCATCAATCAGAAAAAATCCGATAATATGAAAGGGCACTAAACCAACTGATAATAGCCTGACATTTTTTTTTGATTTTTTGTTATGCTAATGATTTGACATTTAAATTTATTCGGTACCTATCTATAGGGTGTAAATAGACACTTAACATAGCCGAAAGGCACTTGTTCTCCCCGTCTTTGCGATCATTTTTTATTCTAGACCATACCTGGGAACCTTCTAGTTACGGAGATCTTGGGGGTCAAAGTTCCAACTTTTTCACAAGTTTTTTTTATAATACATATTTTTAATGTAAGATTTTTACTTTACACACCTCCATGACCCCCGTACTATTCAATCCATCCATCAGCACAATGCTTTGAGTGCTTTCCATCGAGTCCTACCGTAACACGTGATTTTTCACCCCAAAAAAAATTCGATTCCCAGCAACATTTTTTGCGTAAAGTTACTTAGTTTGATGTACATAATGCTTGGTTGACGGCTAAGTGAAGGGTCTGCTTACACCCTGTATATAATTTCTCTTTAATTTTGGAATTAAATATATTTGCATGCCCATGCGACGGTAGAATATGCAGAACTATTACTTATTATATACCAAAACATCTACCTACCTATATGTACCAATTACTCATTTTTGCAAAGAAATAAATGATTTGATTTGTGCGATTGTTTAGTCATTAATCCTTATCATAATATTACAGCAATATTCAGTGAATAACTATCTATCTAATTTTAACACTCGATTTAATTACTTTGAAATCGATTAGGTACCTACCGAATATTATGAAAATCGATAAGCTTTTAATGTAATTTTTTAACTTATCAAAATATTGACAATCATCGTGGTAAGTATATAAAGACAACTTATTTGTTTTATTTATCATTGTATTCTACGCTATTTATTGTTAATAGAAGTAAAACAAGTATTCATTAATTTAAAATGTATTTCGGAAAGTTGGCGATTATTCTGCTGATCGCGACATGTGTTGTCGTAAGTGTTATTTTGAATTATTCACATTTCAATAAAATAAATTTCAATTTCCTTTAAAAGATTCGTCTGGAAACCAAATAAAATGTACATAGATACCTAGCTAATAACTAAAGAGATTTTTATATTTATAGATAATCTTTTTTTGTTTTCAGATCAACGCCCAAAGATCAACGAAAAGAAAAATGACGAAATCAAAGTCTAAAATAAAAAAATCTGGTCTTCAGAACTTTGGATTGTCTGGATGTCAGAACACTCTTATAGACATCCTCAGCTGTGGATGTCGGGGATCTGTAATAGAACCCGTATACGCACCAGTAGCAATACCTAACTCTGGCCCTGTCATAGACGTACCAAACTACAGATATGCAGAGTCTATGGAATTAAGTCCTTTAGGATGCCTTTTCCCGACTACCGAAATACCTTATGGAGTTATAGCATCGCAAATGACAGTACCAAGCATTGAGATCGTAACACCTGTGTTGGATCTTCCTTGTGGATGTGCGGGCTCTTGTGGATGTCCAGGCCCCAAATGTGGATGTAACAGAGCACCTGCTGTTAAACTCCCAGCTTGCCCATACGGGTCTCTAGCAGCTGTTGATGTTCCAAAATGTGGATGTCAAAGTTTGCAGCTGCCTACTTACTCTTACGGTATAAGTTCTGTTATTGAACTGCCATCGTATGGACCAGCTTGTGGATGTCAGGGCTCCTGTACCTGTGGTCTACCTATGTCGTCTTGTGAATGTTTGGGTCCCTGTGGTTGCGGAGGAATTCAGTTGTCGTCTTGTGGATGTGCAGGCCCTTGTAGTTGTGGAGGAATACCGTTATCCGCCTGTGAATGTATGGGTCCTTGCAGCTGTGGAGGAATTCCGTTGTCTGCCTGTGAATGCATAGGCCCGTGCACTTGCACTGCAATTCCTGTATCGGCTTGTGGTTGCAATAGCCCTTGTGGCTGCGCAAGTATACCTGTAGCACCCTGTGGTTGTAATGGGCCCTGTGGTTGCTCTGGAGTTCCAATGTCATCTTGCAGTTGCGCGGGATCTTGTGGGTGTTCAGCCATGCCAATTTCGTCTTGTGGTTGCTCTGGCCCTTGTAGTTGCTCAGGGTTAGCGGTTTCATCTTGTGGTTGCGCCGGCCCCTGTGTTTGTTCAGGGTTGGCAGTTCCATCCTGTGGATGTTCAGGCCCCTGTGGATGTCTTGGCATCCAGATGCCATCATACGGATGCCAGTTGCCAGCGATAGAGGTGCCATCTTGTGGGTGTGGGTGTGGTGTGCCAGGATGTGGATGCAACACCAAGTATTTGCGTCAAGTCACGTTGCAACCACCTTACTTGTGAATTGTTAATTTAATTAGAACATAAGTGTAAATAAATGATGTGATATAACAGTATTTTGGTGTGTCTTTATCTTGTTAAACCTTCATCAGGATTGAATTATGAATTTTGTGGTGCTTACATCAGGAGACAAGCCAGACAGTGCCCTGCATTACCTGACCCCTCATCGTCTGACTTACCAGTAGTGAGGCTAAAATGGTCCTTAACGAGTTCGACTTGAATCAACTCTCATAGAATTAATAAAAACATGAAAAAACAATAGGTATTCCATCGGGTATAATCCCTATATTATCTGAAAGTCTATCACGAGCCGAATAAAAATAATTATTTGCTGGTTCTAAACACTAAGAAAGGTTAAACATACTTAGATACCAACCTAAGTCCTCCCCTGTTGGTGAGGATAGGTGGTTGGACTCTTGCAAGAGGGAGTAGAGCTTTCGAAATTTAGAACGATAGGTGTATCGAGACATTACATAATGTTATGATCAGATAAATCACGATTCCAACCGATAAACTACTCGATTCTGGAAATTCATAATTATCTGGCAATCGCTTGGCGTAATAGCAGATAAATTAACGTCAAGTTTTTTTTATATAAACAGATTTATTTAAATCACTGTTATAGTCCTTTGTTTTGCTTAGGAAAGGTAAGATCTTTTGACTACTTAAGGAGTTTTAGTTCTAACCAGACAAAAGCTTTAGGTCAATTCAAGATAACGACTGGTCAATTTAATCTCTATTCATTGTCTTTTTGACCGTAAAAAATGTAAGCACATCTGCCGCATGTCAGACGTTCAATGGGCCAAATGCACGATCCCCCTTTACATGGCAGCGCCAGGCCCAAGCCAAGGGCAGGATGAACGGAGCTCCTTCGATGAAGACTGGTCCCAAATTGCGACTTTCCTTAAATCACAATTTCCCATAATTTCTTTTATTACTTCTCTTTCAGACAAAAATGCAGTTAACACACCTAGTCCTACTTCTATCACTCACTCTAGCACCATCCTTTACTCAAAAGCTAATTCCAAATGCGGTGACATCACTCCTTCAAGGCATTCTGTCACCAAGGAATACTGAACAGATGATCCAAGTGTTGTCAGCTGCAGCCAATGGGAAGAGAACACTGTCTAATGTGCCGGGGATTGTCAATAAAAGATTTGCAATCGCTGATAATGTGCCAAGAACGGTAGTAAGGAATGAAGTCCCAAATAGGATCGCACAATTGGTGCAGATACCCCAGGAAAGGCGTATGAAGAAGAATGTGGTTGTTCAAAATTCAAATAATGTCATCGTACAAAATGGTCAGCAAATGGTTTTACCAAAAAATATGGTCTTGCAAAGACGAACAGAAGCGATTTTACCAAAGAATGTTGTCATACAAAATGGCGGTGACGTAACAGTACCAAGAAATGTTATTGTAAACAAAAATGAATTACCGAAAAGAATGGTTGTACAGAACAACGATTTTTTGCTTCAAGTACCGCAAATGAGACCTCCTGAAGTAGTTTATCAAAAAGTATTGGTAAACCAACAAAGAAAACCAGAGCTTCAGCAAGTATTGATTGGTCAACCTCAAACGAATGAATATGTCAATATCCCTCAACAAAAAGTTTTAGTCCGTAATGAAAATCTTTTCCTGCCAGCTGCTTCACCAATTTCGCCTTTGACAGCATTATCATCTTCAAGTGCTTTACCACCAGCAATGCCACAATCCAGAGGACAGTTCTTGAGGAAAATTCCGATTCCTCCACCTACTTTGTAACCGAGATTGGCGTATCTGGTGTGAGACTGATGATGACTGTTTTGTAGGTTGTAATTTTTGGTTTGGTTTAGAATATTTATTCTGAATTGTCACTAAACGGTTTCTGGCGAGGGATTTGTGAACTTGGTCTTTATTGTTCATTGAATTCTTAGTTTTAAGGTAATTTATTTGTATTTATCTCTGAAGAATTATATTGATTTGTAATTTAATGTTTGGTTTTACTTGTCGACAGTATGGCTCCAAATGATGTAGTTAAAGTAAAGATTACAGTCAAAAACTGTATCTAGAACCTAGCTACGAAGCTATTCAGACTATGAACTTCTAACTGCTGGGGCACAAGCCCATTCCCTGTGTTGTGAGAGGGAATAGAGTCTGAACTATATTGCATTACGGGCGCCCAGTGAACATAACCGTCACAAAACACATAAGAAACGTCGCTACATATCATTATGGAAGAACCCTTTTAAACATTTCACAAAAAGGACTCAAACAAAAGAAGTATTTGTTACAGGACCTATAAAACCTGTTATCGTTATGAATAATTATTCAAACAAAAACGTTGTCATATAATTCGGAAAATACTGTTTATAAAAACTCAATAAAAAACCATTTGCCATGACAGAAAAAAAAACAATAAAAAAAATTAATGGCATCCCAGTTTTTTTGACAGATAATTGTTAGCAGCCGGCCTTATTATGAACTTAAGGACTAAGAAGAATGAATAAATAAGGATTATAAACATAGATGAAATTATATATGATTTAAAACAAAATGTTGTATCTATCTTTTAGCTTGGCCAGAGGCTTAACGTTGCCATACAACTTGGCATTTTTTTTACGAATGCCTGCGAAGATACCACTGATACGCCATCCCGAGTTTGCCTATCTCATCCAAGAGAATTGTCACGTGCCCAGTTCAATGTACCAAGAGCGTTTTCGCCAGCAAACACTACCACTATATTGCCCCACGTCTTTACAACAAAATCGGCCATGAAAAGGGGATACAAAAAATTATGAAACTTAATAACTGCCAATTAAAAAAAACTATTAATGACTGGTTAGAAAAATACGATTATGACGAATCAGAACAGCTATTCGGCAGCGTTACATGACACCCTGCCACTTTCACATACTCACCACACACACAAAAACCCTCACATCACACAACACACACACCCTCACATCACGCACACACGCACACTCACCCACCACCACTTTTCTCAGGACGCAGTGAGTGGTACGTAACCTAATCTAATTTATAAAATGTACACTGCCATATTATGCTCAATTTTTTATTTTTATTATCTCTCTTTTATATTTCATGTTTGTAAACACTTTTAATGCATGCCATATCTTATAGTGTATCCCATTTTTTTTTGTCTATTGTTTTTTATTTGTTCCCTGTGAATTGAGAGGTCTGGCTCTTGTGATACAGGGAATCCTAGTACAAGAGCCAGGGTTACACTGATGTTTGAACAACCACCTGTTAATAAAGATTTTATTTGTTATTATAATTAAACTAGTCAAATAGGCAGACTTTCTAAATTGGTTGCACGTCACGAAGTGACGTTGACCAATCGCAACGTTTTCGTTTCTTCAGCCCACGCGTTACAGTGAATCTATGACACCAACTAGGCTCTACATACCAAAGTCGCCGACATTTTGGCCGTATGTTGCTGTTGCCCGGCGACACGCAAGCTGTGGTGTAAAAAATGTTGCACATTGCGTGCCGCCGACAAACGAATTTAATGATTGAGGTCGCCAACAAGCCTAGCCCGCTGACAGCAAAGTTAGTGACACAAACGTTCGAAGGCTTTTGTGTGTAGAAACCTCACCGTCCTCATTCAATGATAATTATGGGAAGGTAGGAACTACATGATATTCTTCCAAAGATCTAAGACTACTGCAGGTCTTTTCGATCATCACAATTTTGTCATGATCTCTCTTTAGAAAACGAAATCTATGCTTTTAGAAAATGCTTCGTTCGACCCAAACTTCTCCTATTGTAAGCTCCGGAGTAGCAGCAAAATCAAAATCAAAGTATTTATTTCAAGTACGCCAGGTACAGGCACTTTTGAATTGTCGAAACAAAGACAACAATGAAAAGTAGCTACAGTCCTAGTCACAAGGCATAAAAACTGTGAAAGTACTGTAGTTGCCCACAGCTATAATGATTATGGAAAATTCAAAAATGTATTGGATTGACATTCGTCTTTACACTACCATAATCATTATCATCTTCCTGCCCTTGTCCCATTCTATTTGGGGTCGGTGCAATACGTTTTCTTCTTCCATTCTCCCCTGTCAGACGTCACGGCATCATTTACTCCTTTCTCTTTCATATTGAAGTGGCTGTGCGTGTGTGATGGTGAACGCTATCTTGGCCACTTACTGTGCGTGCACTAGCAAGTCGGTAAGCAGGTAGGTAGGTACTTGTCGGGGTGCAGATGATTGATAGTAAAAGGCGAATAAGCTTAATAATGTAAACTTATAATTTAGGTGAAATAACAATTGTATAAGCGGGCGAACAAAGCAGAAATGAGTATCAGTCACATCAAGACACCAACATTTATACTCCCAAGTAAACAAACTACGTCAACGTCGTCGTGAACGGCCTCCGTGTGTGCGTCGACATCCGAGACAAAGGAATCGCGGGCGCCGGTCGTCCGAGTGTGCGTAGCGAGGCGCACTCGCTACGCACACCTAGTTGAAATCCTTACCACAGAGGCGGGGCTTAAAAGGTGGCGTGATTTTTGGTGCTGCGTTCTAGTGTGCGAGTTGACTTGCCTACTCGCCACAATATCACTCTTCACACAATCTATCCATCTTTTCTTTGACCTTCTTCTCCCTCTCCATCCATCAACATTCATGTCCATGACTCTTTTAGTCACATGCGTTTCATCCCTCATTACATGTCCATATCAAGACAAACGACTGCCTTTAAAACTTTCTGTAACAGGCGCCACTTTCAAACTTCCTCTGATATACTCATTCCTTACTTTATCCATTCTTGTTACTGCACACATCCAACTCAACATTCTCATCTCCGCCACAAGCAATCGTTTTTCATCCATCTTCTTCATAAGCCAGCATTCTGATCCATACAGTACGACAGGTCTAATCACGGACTTATATATTTTCCCCTTTAACTTGAGGGGCATCTGTAGGTCATTAGACTACCCAAGGGCGAAATTAATAAAAAAATAACTATTTAAGTAACAAAAGAATTTATTAATCTAAATAAATAACTTAAATACAAGGAGGAGGAATAGGAATCTTCTTCAAATACTGACATCTACTGCAAGTGTTGGCAGGTGGCAACAACGGCGAAAATGGCGCCAAAGCAGACACGGGCGATGCTGCTGGCAAGAACGGGTTAGCCAGTGGAAAGCCAATTGGCAATGCAGGTTCACAGCAACCACAGGGCGCTTTTGCCACGAGTCTTGGCACGGCGGCGGGCACTGGCAGGGGCAGAGGTAGTTCATAGGGTATCTTCATAACTGGCAATGGGGCGGGGTTGCCGCAGGGGCAACCTGGCATTACCGCTGGTACTGTCTGCTTGTACTGTGTTCTTTGGTATGGCGCGAAGATTTGGGATTGTGCCTGTGAATGGAAAGGACACAATTCATTATTGAATTTGCAAAGAATTTCAACAGACACTCTTAAGTTTACAACTAAACTTATACTGTCACGGGGGCATATCTGGAGCTCAAAACAATGAACAATCACGGAAGATATCCCGTAAGTGACAGTATAAGTTTGAATATCTACAGATTTATGAACGTAGACGAAGAAAAAAAGAGTATGTTAGGTTAGTAGATGTCGTTCTGTTGTTTTTGCCAACCGCCATGAGAAATATTCCTTATTTTATGTAGATATGTATTCCAGAGAAAATTCTTCTCATAAACTAACAAATTTAAAAGATGGACGATGGTAGGTTAAAGCCTATAAAGAAAAAAAATACAAATACTTACGCCAACGAAAATGGAGAACGCAAGAATAATAATAGAATTCATCTTGTATTGTAATAGCTTACTAATATTACACTGTCTTTATTGAATTAAACTCATGGTATAAATACATGATTATTATCAAAACTTTTGTAATAGAACAATCGAAATTTGCATCATTTTGATAATGATAAATATGTCTATAACTTTTATTACATTATATTATTGATAGATAAGGTTTTCTATTGTGATTTTTAAAGCGATAAGACCTGCATGTGCCTTAGATACAGTACCAGTGAACCACACATAGCTGGTGCTTAGCAAAAAAAACAAAACACAAGTTTTGTATGGACACAGGCTGATTTGAGCGGAATAATCATTGTAGGTCGTGACATCATGGGTTCGATTTAAATCGCCAGATGTTGAACCCAATAGTCATCAATCAGGCATAAATCCAGAGTTCCTGGCTGCTACTGAGACATTCCTGCACGCGTAGCATGACCACCGTACAAACGGGTTTTATCGAAGGAAGGATCGACAAAATGAGAGATTTCTTTTGTAGGTCTGTCAGATTGTCGATTCTTCCGTCGAGAAAACAAGGAGAATGACCGCCGTGGAAACGGGTTGTGTCGACGGAAGAATCGACAGATGGTTAAACCCAATAAACCTTTTCACATCCGGGGGAAATCGAACCGAAGACCAGCTCCGCAGTCGCATTCACGACCGCTAGACGAACGAGGCCCCCACTACATGGGACTTAAACATAACTGGCGAAATATGGGTATACTATTAGATACACCTCTGCCTAACCCGGGGATGTTTATCCCTCGATGGAGATACTTGGGTCGCACGAAAAAAACCTGACGTTGAGATGAGTATGTCGGGTTGTCATGATTTATTCCGTTTGGCTCATTTATGTGGGCAGAAGATGGGTTTCTTGCACTGAAAATACACTGTTATATAAAACTAACAAATTACTTGAAATTACAATTTAACACAATAAAACGGGGACAATGAATCGTGTACAGTTCCAGAACGTCTCAACTGCGTTACGATCAGATATTGAATGTCGTCCTCGCCTCGAGCTGTAAACATCAGGGCGCTGGAGAAGCACGCTGTAGTGTGGGTAGAATTGTAAGTAGGTCGCGTGATGTCACCACTGGCGTACTTGCGATTCATTCCAAGTTCGTAATAATGACCGGATCTGAAAAGTATATAATAGTAACAGTTGCATATCTTGGATGGGAAGCTAGATTTTCCGTATCAGTGAGCTAGACAAACTATTCAACTGCCATTAACAACTAAACGATAACCTGACAACTTTTTGACGCATTCTTTTTATTTTTTTCGATTTAGCATGTTTTTATTGACTGTTTTAGTTCTATACAGGGTGTAAACAGACCCTTCACATAGCCGTCAACCAAGCATTCTGCACATCAAACTAAGTAACTATAATTATTGCTGGGAATCGACTTTTTTTTTGGGGTGTAAAATCACGTTTTACGGTAGGACTCGATGGAAAGGACTCAAAGCATTGTGCTGATAGATGGATTGAAAAGTATGGGTTCGTAGCGGTGTGTAAAGTAAAAATCTTACATTAAAAACATGTATTTAAAAAAAATTACTTGTGAAAAAGTTGGAACTTTGGCCCCCAATATCTTCGTAACTAGAAAGTTCCCAGGTATGGTCTAGAACAAAAAAAATATCGCAAAGACGGGGAGAACAAGTGCCTTTCGGATATGTTAAGGGTCTATTTACACCCTTTATAGAAAAATAAGCTGTACTTATGGGCTGTATAAAATTGTCCCCCTTCTCAGCCCCTTGCTCATAATTTCCAAATAAATTTCAAGTTTATATCTGACGTTATTATGTTGTAATTACAATTTATCTTATCAACATTATCAATGCAATAAGTTTTACATAATATTCTGATGTTAATGATACCGATTACTGATAAAATATTCATACATAAACAGTTGTAAGAATAAGTTTCAAGTTATACTTAGATTGAATCAGTTACTGCTAGAAGTATTTAAGAACATTAATCTCAAATAATATGAGTTTCAGAGTCACAAAACAAAAACAGCTTTAATAGTTTTTTTTTTAAATAAAAGTTGAAGCTTCGATAGAAAACTTGAACTTTCGAGGTGTTTTTTCAAACGTAACGGTTTTTTAATAGTAAAAGAAAATGGCCGTTGTGATGAAACTGTATGGTGTGTTGCTGATTCAAACATTTTTAATGAGTGTAAGTCTTGTATTTTTCTTTAACATTTTATTATTATCTAAGTGAGCACTGTACATTTGATTTTCAAAGCGTGCTTATGCTTCTAGCACAAATATTATACAATAGGCGATGCCAAAAAGATTACCTTAACACGCTAGCTGTGGCAAAAAAAGTTAACTAAAAAATTGGCGTCAAAAAACTCCTCAACGCTGTGAACTGGTAATGTCCCCAAGAGACTGGCGGTGTTGCCACATTATTTTACTTATTTTGGCATTCATTTCGAGTTTCACCTACTGTAAGTATAAAAGGATTTAGGCTGTTTTACAACTTGCATGAGTAAAGACCTCATCTTGTATTCTTCTGTCTAATATAATTTTTAAACCAAACGGCATACAGTAAAGACAATAATTTGTTTTCTTCCAGAATGTCTTCGCCCAATACCGAATCCAGAATATGATAGTTGGACCACAGATTCAAAATGCCCCCTACAAACAACCCCAGCCTCCAATGATAAACTCCCTACTGTCAACATACGCATCAAACATGCCATTCGTTGAAAAACTAAACGCTATTGCAGATGTCATTCAAAAACTGCCTCCTAAAAATCCGGGCATTGCTCATAAAAGGATATATATGGCAGAGGCATTGAAGAAGACAGCCTTAGAGAGTTTGATGTATGCAGCCAATGCGTGTAAATGTTCTAAAAACGCAGAAGGCAGAGTCCCTTTGCCTCCTTTGAAGCCTCAAATGTCAACTGGGAATGACATTTTAGCTACTAGGACTGTCAATGTCAGATATGACCGGTATGTTTGATTTGAGGATACAATCATTGATGTTTACTTTAGAATTAGACTTATTGTAAATTATTTATTGGAATTAAATTATTTCATTGATTGTAATTTGACTTTTAACGTATGTACTTAAACTTTCTCTTACCTAAGAAAATTCAACAAAAAATCTCACCGAGTCCATTGGACTTTTAAACTAAAGTTTTATGTAAGTCAATTTGACTCTAAAAAGGTTACCTACTCTTTAACAAAGAATATAGATGCTGGCGACTTTCGTATGAAAACCAAGTCAAACACTATGTTCCACTATGAAAAAAAAAACAATAAAAAGAAAACTTAATGGCATCAAACAAATTGTTAGTCTGAAACCGGCCAGTAGCCAGCTTAATTTGAACATAAGGAGGAAGAATAGTTAGCAAACTAAAATAAAGAGAATTAAATAAATACTTTCTTTGGCCAAAGAATAAGCATTGCCATTTAGCGTGGCAATGCTGCCAGTCTTCCGGGCACGTTGCCAGATGGTAGCGATGCGGGGGAGTACTTTGACGCCTAGGTAAGTGTCCTACCTTTAGTCTTGTTTTTATCATCATTTTAGTTCTATTTATAGTCTGTATTTATAATGTACATAATAACATAAATATAATATCTTTAGTACTTAAATATTAACTAAAATAAGGAAAAAATACAAAATAAAGAATTGTTTTATCGAATGGCATTTCATTTAAAATATTTTTCATTGAATGGTGAAGATAATTGTAAAAATGTATTAAAATTATTTTAAGCTGTGAATAATATTTTTTTTTTCAATTTAATACAAAGCAGTACCTATTACAAGAAAATGCAAAACAAAATGTTGCTCTTGATTTAATTTAATTCAATGTTACTTTTCATTTCGAAAATTCAATACGTTTTGAGCAGGCAACTCCATTCACTTCAGTCACTGAAACAATGTATTGACAATAGTAGGTATAGTATGACCACTTTAAGTGTGCAGTTCAAGGTGGCGTTGCTTGTCAAGAAAATTTGCATCTAGATGTCAAACTTGGTACATTTATTTTAGTTCTGTGTTTTCCCGCCTGCACTTATAAGTTGGTTGAAGTGTACCCTTGAAACACAAGGTTTCCCAGAGCTTTGTCCTTCGTTCAAGGTCTAACCTTGTCGCGAAGGTAGAGGTCATTCTTTCACCCTGAAAGCGACCTTGTGACAAGAAAAGATATTTTTCAGGTGACCTTGGAACAAGGACGCTTCGGCCTCAATGTTATTCAGACAAAAGCCTTGATATTATTCATTCAAATACTTGAAAATTGGTAGGGTAGTTCATATTGCTTAGAATAACATGATTTATAGGGGTCGGTAATGACGTGATGTTACGTTATAGATAGATAGGTAGT
Organism: Noctua fimbriata; assembly: GCA_905163415.1. Lineage (NCBI taxonomy): Eukaryota > Metazoa > Arthropoda > Insecta > Lepidoptera > Noctuidae > Noctua > Noctua fimbriata. Next base: position 10,331,599 of record LR990948.1, on the reverse strand, counting down.
TTTTTTTTAATGGTTGCCCCGCACTAGCAATCTCCCCTGTATCGTGGGTGTGCGTTTACAAACATTAAAAACTCACATACACACCAGCCAGACCCGGAACAACTACTTGTAGATCATACAAATATTTGTTCCGTGCGGGGATTGAACCCGAGACAAGCAGCGCAGCAGCCAATCGCTCAGCCACTGCGCCAACCTGCTAGTAGATAGATAGAATAAACTTGTATTGTAAGTACACCACTAAAGTCATTTTTAGGTTTCCGTACCAGAATGGTAACCAACGGGACCCTAGCCTCCGCTGTCCGTCCGTCCGGCCGTCTGCCTGTCAGCGGGCTGTAATATTGCATTTTTTTAATAGCCTCCGTTGTGTCCCACTGCTGGACAAAGGCTTCCGTTTTCTCCCTCCAAACCTCTCTGTTCTGTGCAATTTCTGCCTTCCCGCGAACATGATCAGATCGTCACACCAACTTCGCCGCGGTCGACCTCGTCGGCGATGTCCATCCTCAGGCGTCCAGTGAGTGACGATCTTTGCCCACCTGTCCGGGTGCGACAGGGCCAGCCCAATCCCACTCTAGCTTGGCTGTTTTAACTCCAACATCAGCTCCTTGAGTTATGGAGCGCAGGGTGGTGTTCCTAACGCCATCTGATCGCTTGGCACCTATATACTGCGCTCCATCGCTCGCTGGCAAATCCTGAGCTTGGATTTTTGTTGTTCAGTAAGTGACCAAATTTGCACACCGTAGGTTAAGACGGGCAGGGTGCACATGTCGATGAGTTTTATTTTTAACTATGTTTTGCCCGCGGCTTCGCACGCGTGGATGTTGAAAAATATCCGATTATTTACCTTCATCCCCCATTTTAACCCTTCGGGGGTAGAATTCTCAAAAATGCTGAAACACGTATTGATTAATTTTCAATCGTCAACCTAAACACAAAATTTAAAATTTTATTTTATTTTGTTGATATATCACCCAGTCAGTCAGTTAGTCATTTTATATAATATGGAAGTCTTCCAATAACATCTATACAACATTATTTTTAGTATAGCGTCGTCTTGAGCTCATTGATAATAATAATTTGGCAGTAGGTACATAAATTATTGCTATAGGTACTCAAAGTCGCTCAGTATGCAACTTTTAATTTTTTTTAATATTTTTGGGAAAAAATATAACATGGTTTAAAAACTATTGGAATCGATTTAGTTACTTATTCTGAACAAACTATATTCAGGTTTCGCATATACTAAAAATAATGTTGTATATAGATGTTATTGGAAGACTTCCCTTCATGTGCTCTTTTAGGGACCAGAAGGTCTTCTAAGCATATTGGACTCGTCTTTCGACTTCCTTGTCTTTAATTGCATAAAATATATATAAAAAAAGAAGAATTTGTGGATTACCTTGTTAGAGGTGCACCAAATTCACAACATAATTGGGTAATTTGTAAAATAATAAAACCCAGTCTAGAGAAAAATAATATGAAAAATCACGTCTTGAAAAGATAAACTTCATCTTACAATAAACACAGAATCAAGATAAAACAGGTTCCTATTCAGAATATACATAATTATAATTAAGATCTATTGATAAGCACATCTATATAACTAGATAAGTACCTGCATAGATTTTAGTTACACAATACCATAGTCAGCAATGAGACCTAAATTCGTAAAATGATTTTTAAAGTTTTTGGTGTCCTGCAATTTATTTTGATTCAGGTAAAGTTCAGTTTAAAAAATATTAAGTCATATTTTAACAAATAAGTTTTATAGGTATTATTTGAATTTACTAAAGCTCTTTCATCATCAGCCTACAACCTGTAGTCCACCGCTGGACATAGGCCTCCTCAATCTACAGTAGCCATGCCCAAAACTTCTTTAATTCATAATAAATAAACAGTTAAAAAAAGTATTTTTTTAGTCGTTGATCTTTAAGTTTTAACGTCTTTCAAAACTTTTTTGCATTATTTATATTTATTTGCATTAATTAATCTTATATGCATATTTCAATTTAATTTGTTCTTAGTCAAGTTATTTTTAATTTTAAGTCCGTATTCATCTGATTGGGACTACCTACATAAATGCTACTAAATTAGTATTAAGATAATTAATGTATTACCAACAAATTATGGACATTACCTAGTCTGAAATAAACATTTTTTTATTTATTTTTTTAAAACACTATACTTTAGATTTTTGTTTTTTACCATTATTTTGTTTGTCCACAGGTAATTTCTGCTCAGGTCTCAAATCGAGATCTGTCACGCCAGAATGCACTGAATAACTTAGCAAATATGCCACTGGCGGAATATGGCAGATCTAGAAGACAGATTAATAACTCGCCAGTTGGTTTGCCAGAAAATGGCAACTTACCAGCAAACGGCTTCGCTTTTGATATGCCATTCAAAAATAGTCTGCCAAATGGCAATTTTCTTCGTGGCAATGGATTGCCAAATAATTTTGCCTTGAAGAATGGATTACTAAACAACTTTGCATTGAACAATGTATTGCCAAATAGTTCACCATACAATATTCCATTTCCAAATTTGGACATTATAACACAAAACAGATTACTACCAAGTTTTAATGGTGTAATTAGTAACGGATTGCCTTTTAGTAACGTGCCTAATGGGTTGCCATCTTTAAATAACGGATTGCCAGGTTTAAATAATGTGCCAAGTGGCTTGCCATCTTTAAATAATGGATTGCCAGGTTTAAATAATATGCCAAGTGGCTTGCCATCTTTTAACAATGGTTGGCCAAGTTTAATTAATGTGCCCAATGTATTGCCAGGTTCAAATAATGTGCCAAATGGATTACCAGGTTTAAATAATGTGCCAATCGGATTGCCAAACTTGAATAACAACCCAACATTTACGAATAAAGTCTTGAATCTAAACCACGTGCCAGCAGGAATTGATATTTTGAAATTAAATAACAATTATTTACCAGCTTTAAATACACTGCCGAATATCAATAATATAGCAATTCCTAATGCATTGCCAAGTTTTAATAACTTGCCTTGTAATACTTTGCCATTTAGTAAAGGATTGCCACTCAATAATTTGCCAAGTGGCAATATATTGGCACCAATCAATAACCAACTACCGTATTTTAATAACTTTCGCATAACTGAAATTGGGATTGGAAATGGGGTCGCAGATATCAAAAGATTTCCCCGTGCCAATCAGCCAGTTGACAATATGGCACCTAATGCAAATAATTTGCAAAATGTCAATGAATTGAGACAAGTTTCTGATGAATTGACAAATATGAATAACTATCAAAATAACAATGAATTTTTAAGCATTGCGAATATGCCTTCAGCCAGTACATTACCAAATATTCTGCCAGTTGACAAAAGATTTTCAAATGTCAACCATTTTCCAATCAACAGCGGAATATCTGACATTGCTAATGATGTACAAAATAATAATAATATGCAATTAAACAATGGTCTGCCAGGTGACTGTCATTTTCAAAATTACAACGCAATGCCTGTCAATGAACAACGATTTGTAAATAATGTTCCTTTTAGTAATGATTTTGCAGTTCTTAATAATTTTCCCGCAAATACAGGTATGCCAAATACCAACAGCAGAACGGTGAATGCCATTGATAATGGCATGTTACTTTCCAGCGGGGGACATTTAAATGATATATTATTAGCTAAACGTGGTTTTCCAGAAACATACTCAGAAAATAGTGACGGCAGTGAATTTTCCAGCAACGATTACCAATTTGGTAATAATCAGATGCCACTTAACAACTGGCATTATGACTTTGTACCGTCAAAGATGCCATCTAACCAGAACTTATTACAGCCCGAGGGAGTGCAAATGTTTTCAAATGTGCCAAATGATTACTCGTCTGTCTTGACGTCAAATAATTTGAATTTGGTTAAGAATTTGCAAATTGAAGGTTTAGCGAATATGCCATTTTTAAATGGCTTGCCAGTTGCTGGTATTACAGAAACAGTGACTGTGTTAAACGGTCCGTATAGTAAATAATGTGTAATATAATTCATTGTGTTTTTGTAAACAAATAAATTAATTTATTTCTTTGTTTTTTTTAAATGGCGGTGTGACATTTTAAAAACTGTCGAGTTTAGCGATGATGTATATAAACGTAAATAATTAAGTTATTTTTTAGTCATGTTTTTGTTATTGAAAATAAAAATCATGTTAACAAATTGTTCTTTCTTTTCTGTCTTTCCTAGTTTTACGTATTTCAGCATTGTTTAAAATATTATAATTGTTGTTTCTAGAAAAATAAAAATACTAGCAATTAATTAGTCAGGTCCTATACAGTGTGTTAGGCCAATATTATTATGAATGAAGATATTTCCAATAATTATATTGAACAAACTACGTAAAATGACAAAGGACATGAATGTATTTAATATTTCGACAGCACTGATATTAAAAGTATGCTTTGCTCGTAGGCACGTTTTGTTTATAAAGCAAGCTACTGTTCATCATGTGGTTTTACCTGTGTTTAATTAGGATAATGATAAAGAAGAGAAAAAAATCAATGAAAGTAGTAATGACGTTGAAATCAAAGGAGTTTTATCGATAATAGGCGGTGAATGTTTAGTTAGAACGTTTTAATGGTATTAAATAATACAGGGTTAGTGTTAATAAGACGGCATTTCGTTAAAGTTATGTAGGTGAGATCATTTGTAACCAAATGACCCGTATGACCCTAAAGTATTTCTGAGTTTTTTTGCAGAAATCGACCACTTGAGTCATAATTTTATGACTCAAATGGTCGATTTCTGCAAAAAAATTATTAAAATCGTAACAATTTGTAGCTGATTTAAAAACTATTGAAGATAATTGTCATTTTATAATCGATTACTATGTACTAAAGTGTAAGCAAGCAAATAAGAATAATCAAAAAAATATTTCAAACATTGTTTTTTTTTTTTATAAATTTTCAAAGTTGTATACCGCAGATATCTTCAAAAAAATTATAAAATTTCAAATTACTCGAAAATGGTTGACATTTTCACCGGGGTCTTAGGGGGTCATTTTTTTGCAAATCTTACCTACATCTCCTTAACGGATTGCCGTCATATTACCAGTACCCCGGTATATTATGAAGCACTAGTGGTGGTACTGATGACAGTTTTACTTCTTAGCTTCTCGACCCAGGAGTGCGCAAGCGTGTACACCAAAAAAGGTGCCCTATCTCTAGCCTCACTCACATAGTTCGATGGAATGATTGTAGCGACACTACAAAGAGTGCTACAGCAACATAGAACAAGAAGTACTACAGCGCCATCTATGACAACAGACGATGAACTAAATATCGAAATACATCTAAATCCTACATCGCGCAAGTAAAGTTATCCGCGACTTTTTTAGTAAATGCGAAACCTGAATGTAGTTTGTTCAGAATAAGCAACTGAATCGATTCCAATAATTTTTAAACCATGTTATATTTTAAAAAGGCTACAAGTTGGACACCGAGCGACACTAAGTACCTATCGCAATAATTTAGGTACCTACTGCCAAATTATAATTATCAATGTGCTCAAGACGACGCTTGAGACGCGCACGCCGGCGCCGCGTGCTTACCACGTTTTTGTGCGGACAACCAGGTAACAGAACAAGCTTATAACTTTGTGATTTATCATGATAAAGGTTTGAAATTTTGTACATAGATTCTTTACATAAAAATAATAGGTAAAATAATGTTTCAGGTTTCGCATATACTAAAACTAATGTTGTATATACGAAAACCCGACAAGAACTGTCGGGCAGTAGCCCACCAGACATAACACCCGTCTGGTCCGAAGATCCTCCCTTTTCTATGCGAGATGAAGAACTTTACACCCTGTTCTTTATACCCCCAAAGCTAAGCGAGTTTGGAAGCTGGTGGTATAATGACCCCCGTGCCTACGAATATGTACTAGTGAGGTAGCAACACACAGACAGCCGTGAATTTTGTTCCTATACGTAATAACTTCAAGATAATGCAGTTGTTCCATATAAAAGTAGGTCACGTAAAGTTCTCTTGTTCTGTGTTAATGTGTTCCAATGCATATAAAATGTGTCATCCGCTGATTTTCATTGTTTTGCAAGTGTTAACATTACAGGCAAGTTATTTAATTACTCTTTTTATATAACTATAATATGTACATTATAAAGGGTGTATATAGGACCCTTAACATAGCCGAAAGGCACTTGTTCTCCCCGTCTTTGCGATATTTTTTTTTTTTCTAGACCATACCTGGGAACTTTCTATTTACTCTCCGTAAATAGAAGGTTTTGGGTTTAGGTATTGGGGGTCAAAGTTCCAACTTTTTCACAAGTTTGTTTTTTTAAAATGTTTTAATTGTAAGATTTTTACTCCACGAGCCCCTTACTATTCAATCCATCCATCAGCACAATGTTTTGAGTGCGTTACATTGAGTCCTACCCGTCATCAACGTGATTTTTCACCCCAAAAAAAAAGTCGATTCCCAGCAATCATTTTTGCGTAAAGTTACTTAGTTTGATGTACAGAATGCTTGGCCGACGGCTATGTGAAGGGTTTGTTTACACCCTGTATGTTTTTAAAACTCAAAATAAAAAATAAACATAGTACTATTGTGTTTCAGTCTGTGACATCCTTCCCTTGCAAAGACTACATACTTGCGTACATACCGATTGAAGAATTAGCATATTTATTACCAGAGGTAAGGCAATTTAAAGTACTAATTTTCTAAAGGAGGATAATATAAGAATTTTAGCACATGGCATCCTGTTGTATCTGCCTACTCTCATGATAAATAAGCGTGAGCGTAGGTAAATAGGGTGACTGGTAACTAGTGACCGAGATTGTACTCATGATAACAAACAACTTTCCCAATTTTTTTTTTACTCATTCACTTTTATCACAATAAAACATACGGATCGGGCTTGCGAGCCGCGCGGGTGCTCTCCCTACTCAGTGTTGCACGGTACGATAGTAATGAGACAGAACGGCGTCACGCGGCTTACAGCTGATAGGTCAACGACACGCGCGCGCGTTTCATGCGGCTGTTGTGTTATTGTGTTAAAAGTGTATGAGTATAAAAAAATAAATTCTTTGGGAAAGTTGTTTGTTATCATGAGTACAATCACGTGTTTAAGTATCGGTCACTAATTACCAGTCACCCTATATATGTTGTTGTTTTTACCTCATCTTCTTGCAGTCCCTGTCCCGTGTTACTTGGGGTCGGCGCAACACGTTTTTTTCTTCCATTCTCTCCTGACAGTCGTCACGCTATCATTTACTCCTTTTTCCTTCAAACATTCATCCATGTTTTTTTTGATCATCTCCTTCTCGATCCATCAACATTTAGTATTTATATTCATTTCTTGAATTTTTTAAATAATCTCTCCAATCTCTTTTTAAGAAAGAATGAATTGAGAAAACTGAAATGATTAATAAAAAATAAAGTTAAAATTTAAAAAACCCCCTTCGCAACAAAGAAAAGCGAACAAACATTAAAAAAAACAATAAAATGGCTGAGCCGGTTTTGATAAAATATGTCTAATTGTAATTATGCCCTTTCATTTGATACCCCACTTGGGAATATTTGAAAATATTCGATTATTCATCACCACTTTCATCCCCCATGTCTAGTAAATGGCTGCACCGATTTTGATAAAACGTAACCATCGCCAAGAAACTAGCTTTCAAATAAAAAAACAGCATCCGAATCGGTTGACTCGTTTAAGAGCTACGGTGCCAGAGACAGACACACACACACAATGCGGTCAAACTTATAACACCCATCTTTTTGCGTCGGGGGTTAAAAAAGAATCTTAAAGACTTAAAAAGTATTGGTTAAATAAGTGGAATTTGCATAATTTTCAACGATAAACTATTCAAAACACTCAAAATTTGTCAATTTTACAGAACATTCAAGCAATGCCCGTACCATACTACAACAATGCTCTCTTCTACGACCCTTGGTACTATCAAGGTAGGATGATGCAAAGTGCTTGGTTCCCTTACCGGCAGACTACAGGGCCTGTAGCCTTTGGTGGCCAGGTGGAGGCTAAAGGAGGGGTCACCAGTACAGGAAGCTTTGGAAACCATGGATTTGGCAGTGAGTCTTACACCCGTGTAAATAAACAAGTCAAAATGATTTACTTGAGTAAAAGTCATGATTTTTTTGTAATTGCTTGAAGTTAGAACTGACAAAAGTTAGAATTCTTAGCTTTGCTTTCTTTGACGATTTTCTTACTTTGTTTAAATTCTTGTCTAGTGCATAAAAATGTTTGGCTAAGGCCCGTCGCCCACATGATCAAGAGTCGAGTTGCAGGCGCGGAAGTACCTCAGAGTGTGACGTCATTTTAAAATTACGTTTCGTGCGTAGCAACGTATAAAAAAGGGATGGAAGCATAGCCCTCGCGTTGATTCCACATTAATACTACGACTCGACGTTTCGCGACTCCGCCTCGACTTACCAGTGAGCGACGCGCCAAAGTAATTATTTAAACTCAAGTTATTACTTTAACTTGACTAAGAACTGGAATCTAACTAGAATTTTAGACTTACCCTGGTATACCGGGGTTAGTCTAAAATTCTAAACGATTTAATTCTAGACTTGATACAAATTTTAGTACACACAGCGACACATCAATCTATATGTCACAGTCAAAAAAGTTAATCAGTCAAGATTACTTTTGACTATATTAACTAATAACTAACATTTACTTAGAAACTTTTTAGGTTTGGTAGGTTTTTTTTTGTAACAACAATGTTTTGCAAAGGGCAAAACATTATGTTGTAGTAATTGTAGGACTAGGTAATTACAACGTTCTGAAACGAACGACAACAACGTTACAACGTTATGTTTTAAATGGAGAACACGCATTTTAAAATAATAAGGATTTTGACTGACACTAGTCAAAAGTGGTTTTGACCGAATAACAGTTTCTACTGTAACATATAAATTTCCAGTATAACATGGCCTCGCTTTGTATGAATTTTCCGTACAATGAGAGATCCGCATAAACTGGTTTTGTTATGACTTGATTGGTCGACGTGCGTACACTACAAAATGTACTTACATCATATGGACGAAGCTCCAACCATCATTTCTTGACGACTGCTTTATGTTCAGTATTGGACTTAGTGTGGATATTCATTATTTTAATACATAAAGTATGTAGCTATTATGGTCGTCTGGCAGCGAGAGGTAGACGATATTGTTGCCATCGGGAGAAACCTGGATGAGACACAGGGGCATGGGGATTCACAAAGAAAGGCACCCACCAGTGGATGAATCCAGTTTTGATGATGATGATGTAGCTGTATTATTATCCATCCACCATACATGATCTGGTTATTTTCAAACTACTCAGGTATATGCTAGCAGTGTAGGGCCGGTCTTTGTTACAAATTTTTGTAGCAGGTCCTTGTTTATCAAATGTGTCTTTTCGGTGAAATGAAGATGATGGAGACGAAACCAGAGTGTTTATTCTAAATAAATACCCACAACTTTTTTTCCAGCCTTTACATCATACTCAGCATCTCCCACGCCACTAATTGTGACACCACAACCAGCTTTGCCAGCCACCTCCAATTTGCTAGTAGACACAATATCGCCAATCTCTACAAGTTTGCCCACGATCACAACATTGCCAGCAGTAACATTGCCATCTCCAACAATCAACCTGCCATTTACAGACATCATGCCATCTACTCTAAATAAATACTTACATTCAACTTTTTTTCCAGCCTTTACATCATACTCAGCCCCACCCACGCCACTAATTGTGACACCACAACCAACTTTGCCAGCCACCTACAATTTGCTGGTAGACACAATTTCGCCAATCTCTACAAGTTTGCCCACGATCACAACGTTGCCAGAAGTAAAATTGCCATCTCCAACAATCAACCAGCCATTTACAGACATCATGCCATCTACGGTGTCCGTGCCAACTATGCCCTTGCCATTTATAGTGGTCACAACGACAGTTCCTTATAATCGAGAGTTAAATGGCAACGTGGCTAGCTCGGTTAAGTTTAGTGGCATGGTGCCAGCTTCTGGTCGTGTCAGGATTTCTAGGCATTTTTGTTGAAAACTATTTTAAATTGCTTTGTGAATAATGAGGACACTTTGTGTGTTATAAAAAAAAAATGTTCGTTTTTTTGTCTTAATACTGCAAAATAATTAGACTACGAGTTCGTATGTTGATTTCTTCATAAATACAATGTTTATTTGGTTTGTCTTTTATTTAAAATCATCATCATCACCCTAGCCTTTTACCAACTATGTTAGGGTCGACTTTCAGTCTCATCATTCATCATCATCATTTCAGCCGAAAGACGTCCACTGCTGGACATAGGCCTCCCCCAAGTGTCGCCACATTGACCGGTCCCGTGCGACTCGCATCCAGCGGATCCCTGCAACCTTCACCAGGTCATCGGTCCACCTAGTGGGAGGCCTTCCAACGCAGCGTCTTCCGGTTCGCGGTCGCCACTCCAGAACTTTTCGGCCCCATCGGCCATCCGTTCTTCTTCGTGACTTTCAGTCTAACCGGATGCAGATGAATACCAGTATTTGACCTCCACAACCCAGTTAATATTTTTGGGCCACTGACTGTAACGACTGTCAAAGATCTACAAATGATAGTCGGGACCAACGGCTCAACGTGCGTTCCGAGGCACGGAGGAAACTCGGTATGAAATGGGTGGTCACCCATCCACAGACCAACCTAGACAAGCACGGCTTAACTTAAATCGCGGCTGTTATTATTTAGCCAAGAGCTTCTTTGTCTTTTATTTCAAATACTTGAGTAATATTATAGTACATACATCAACTCATGCCATTTTCTCACAGGGGGAAGGCAGAAATCACAGAACGCCATCTGCTACGACCCTTACATACTCCTTTTGACTCGTTCACGTTCATACATCTGGTCATACACGCACGCCGGTTGCGAGTACTACGCACCTGGCCTTTCTGAAGATCCTCACCAAGAAGGTCAGTGTATGTCCTTCTAGGGTGTCCCCTCCACTCACATCTGCTTTATTATTGTCTCAGTATAAATATACAACATTAGTTTTAGTATATGCGAAACCTGATACACGTGTCTAGTATTTTTATGTAAAGAATCTATGTACAAAATTTCAAAACTGTATCATGAAAAAATCACAAAGTTATAAGCTTGTTCTGTTACCTAGTTGTCCGCACAAAAACGCGGTCACCACGCAGCGCGCGCCTCCAGCTTTGTCTTGAGCTCATTGATAATAATAATTTGGCAGTAGGTACCTAAATTATTGCGATAGCTACTCAAAGTCGCTCGGTATCCAACTTTTAACTTTTTAAATATTTTTGGGAAAAAATATAACATGGTTTAAAAATTATTGGAATCGATTCAGTTACTTATTCTGAACAAACTATATTCAGGTTTCGCATATACTAAAAATAATGTTGTATACAGTATTGTGACTCGGCCGGGCCGAGTCACAATACTGTGTGTGTCTGTACTGTGTGTGGGCCGAGTCGGCCCTGTCTTTTAAATAATTACCTACAGCCGGGCGGTACGTTCGCAAGCGAGTAGCGACAGGGTTGCCGCGCTTACAGTATTTTAATTTCATCCACTTAATTGAGTTTCTTTTTAGTTTTGTGATTGTAAATATTATATTTATTATTTAAAAAAAATGGAGTTAGTTGTGAATGAAATAAGAAGAGTTCAATAAAAAAATACAAGTTGTGTCTTTTGATTAGTAGATTTAATAAAAAATATAAATTCGACACTTTTTTTAACGTGAGCGTAGTCACCTAAATCACTTGTGTGTCACTTTTTTCACCCTTTCCACTTATTTATTAAGTAATCCAGGTATTTTACTCGGTGGAAAAAGCGAAATACCTACCTATTAAAAACTAAACAAATAACGAAATAACAAATTCATATTTCAATCAAATATTCACAAATCTCACGTTTACTGCTTACAAAACCGTCACAACGTTCGTTCGTCAGTGCGGCGCATTCGTGACTTCTTGGGTACCAAGTGGGTACCAGACTCGAGGCGTGTAGGTATGACTCGCGTTTCGACCGTATGAAGATACAGTACTGTAGATATTATTACCGTGTTATAGTGTTCCTTTTTAAACCTTGCAAGGTTACGAGACTTCCAAGAATAAGATGATGTGATAATTTAATCTAAACTTACAACATCTTATATAATTTCCATGATAAGTTTCTCATTACGAGTGTTATTGTTCGTGAATGTGCATGTCTTATCATTTGATAGTTATCAAGTATCAAATCGGTAGTATTTGAATTTAGAAATTGATTGACAAATACATTGATTATAATGTTTCTTTTCGCTGCAATCATTCATAATCATTCTCGACCTCCATGAAAAAAGTATAATTTTTTAGAATTTAGTTTTATCTGACCAGTTTTATACTGATTATATCTGGAACACGTGTTGATATTGGTTTTGTAGTCTATAAATTGTCTTGTCACCTAGGAATTTTGTGATTATCAAAAACCTTTCTACTTGAGATGACTGCTCTGAGCTGCTTATTTTTTGCAGTTGCTGTACAGGTAAATATTAATCTGATCTTTATAAGTCTAAAATCATTTTGAGAATTATTACTACTTTCCTCTTTCTAAATTATTTATGCAACATTAGTTTTATTACAAGCAAAACCTGAAACACGTGTCTAGTATTTTTATGTAAAGAATCTATGTTCAAAATTTCAAAAATGTATCATATAAATCACCAAGTTATAAGCTTGTTCTGTTGCCTGGTTGTCCGCGCAAAAACATAGTCACTAAGCCGGGCGCCCGCACGCGCGCCTCCAGCGTCATCTTCAGCTCATTGATAATAATAATTTGGCAGTAGGTACCTAAATTATTGCGATAGGTACTTAATGTCGCTCGGTGTCCAACTTGTAACTTTTTTTAAATATTTTTGGGACAAAATATAACATAGTTTAAAAATTATTGGAATCGATTCAGTTACTTATTCTGAACAAACTATATTCAGGTTTCGCATATACTAAAAATAATGTTGTATATATATAGCTATTCCATATTGTCCCACTGCTGGGCAAAGGCTTCCCTCCACTCCTTCCAAAGCTCACGTTTCTGTGCTACTTCGTTCCAATTCTTTCAAATTAAACTATAATAAAAATAATCAACATGTATGAAATTCTAAGCAAAATTAATTAGTCAGTACTTCCACAATTGAAATGGCTTGGAGAAATAATGAATAACGCACCTGGTATAATGATACATTTTTTCTTTGCAGTACATATCAGCACAAGCAATACCATATGGCGTGTCAAACAGAGCCATGAACAATGCCAGAGGAACGTCAAATGGCCTGGCAATGGGAAGAGGCATAACAAATGGAGTTGGCAGGAACATGCCAATCGCTGGCAATGATATGGCAAGAGGAAATATTATTAACAGTCAGAATTTAGCAAATCCTTACTGCGCAAATAATAATTTAGCAAATAACTTGGTTTATACTAATCAGAAAATGGCAAATCCAACCATGGCTAATATTGTAGAGACTAACTTAGCAAATCCTGTTATTTCTGCCAATCAAGCCTTGGCAAATGACATTACTGTAGCAACGCTAGAAAACTTGGCCAGTGCCAATATAATGCCATATGTTGCCACTCCTACTGTTAAAGCCAACATGCCAAAAGTAACAACTTACAACTTTGGTAATAGTCCCATTCCTGTAACAGTCACAGGCAGATCACATGGCAACCACCCTGTTGGCATAAACATTGTGGCGGATAACTTGGAAGTGGGTGGTTTGGTGAATGTAGTTGGCAGAATGCCAATCTTTGGCGCAGTGACATTGAATGGTAATGTGCCATCGGATGGCATGGCGACTGCGAATTATAGCTGTGGTTCACGAGCTGCTGTTTAGTGCGGTTAATTTATTAATTTATTTTAGAAATAAAGTTATTTATTGATTCTATTTTGTTCGTTTTCTTTCTCATCTTCTATCAATAGTTTCTGCTTTTTTTTTTGAGGACGAGAATTTATTTTCAATACAAGGATAATAGTTATATGCGTAAACATAAAACAGTGAATGTGTTTGGTATAAATAGTATGGGTATTGGTTTATAGGCCCACGAGATATTCCACCTTTTTATCTACAAAGGTGCAATGATAGGCTCCCAGCATACATAGGCTTACGGGGCAACGAGGAGGTTGATCGTCTGTCAAAGCTTGCAATAGAGATGGGTAGCGATAAGATATACATTCCAGATTACTGGGAATATTACTCCAAGTTTAAGCTGTCGTACTTTGACAGATGGAGGAAACTTTGATGAAAATACAACATTATTTTTAGTATATGCAAAACCTGAATATAGTTTGTTCAGATTAAGTAACTTAAGCGATTCCAATAATTTTTAAACTATGTTATATTTTTTTCCAAAAATATTTAAAAAAGTTGAATACCGAGCGACTTTGAGTACCTATCGCAATAATTTAGGTACCTACTACCAAATTATTATTATCAATGAGCTCAAGACGAGGCTGGAGGCGCGCGCTCAACGCACTGCGTGGTGACCACTTTTTTATGCGGACAACCAGGTAACAGAACAAGCTTATAACTTTGTGATTTTTCATGATACAGTTTTGGAATTTTGTATATAGATTCTTTACATAAAAATACTAGACACATGTTTCAGGTTTCGCATATACTAAAACTAATTTTAATATCGAAAATGAAAGGGATTACATACGGGACCGAAATGTGACGCTCACAATGGGCCTCATCAAAATGCTTAAAGTCACCCAAAGGGAAATGGAGAGGGCTATGCTTGGAGTTTCCTTGCGTGATTAAATCAGAAATGAGGACATCCGCAAGAGAACCAAGGTTACCGACGTAGCCCGAAGAATAGCCAAACTTAAGTGGCAGTGGGCAGGGCACATTGCTCGCAGAACGGATGGCCGCTGGGGCTGAAAAGTTCTGGAGTGGCGACCGTGAACCGGAAGACGTTGCGTTGGAAGGCCTACCACTAAGTGGACCGATGACCTGGTGAAAGTTGCAGGAATCCGCTGGATACGAGTCTCACGGGACCGGTCATTGTGGCGACACTTGGGGGAGGCCTATGTCCAGCAGTCGCAGGACGTCTTTCGGCTGAAATGATGAATGATGATGATGAAAGGAACTTGGTATAAAGTAACTCGCGTGCCCTGGTTCGAGGATACAAGTTTGGGTAGAAGTTATGTTAAGTTAGCGCTAAGGCTACGTTCTGGAACTCTGGAGACTATCCATCGGCAAAGGGCTTCGAAGATTTCTGTAGGAAGCCTGCCCGGCGTAGCTTCAGACATTTTATTTTTTTTGCAAAGTAGCGGCCAGGCATACAACCTTCTTTGATTTGATTAGCCACGCATAAAACCTGTATCAATCGATAGCTGGCATCAATACAAACAAGTTTTGTTAGAGACAAAATGTTCTAAAGTGCCATGTTTCCGAGATATGAGCTATCAAAGTTAGAATCTATTGACTGTTGATGACTTCAACACTACTTTGATTTTATAAGCCTTGTATAAAACCTGTATTAATCAATAGCTGTTATCAACACAAAAAGTATTATAATCAAAGTTGTGCTGACGATGAATGAATTGGTAGTACCAGCTATCAATTGATATACGAGTAGATTATATATAAAGCCGAAAAATTGAAAAAAAAAAAAATCAAAACCCTTGGCTTTTCTAATGCGAAAGATCGCATCCCCTGATTATGAAATATGCAACAAAATTTAAGCTGTGCAACATTTACTGATGGAGTGTGTTCGGAGCAAGAATGAAAGGAAATCATTGATTAGACATTAAACCAATGCTGTCTTGGCGATGATCGCGGACCGGATGGACTGCCCGTACATACGGCACTGTTGTGATAGGCATGTTGCCGTCAGCAGGGCCGGTTAGATTTTGTCTTTTGATCTTCTTATTTTTAGTTTTATTTTTGTTTTTATTACCATTTGTGTGTTGTCTGTATTTGTGTGTACTCCAATATGAGTTAAGGTTGCTCAAAATAAATGTATTTTATTTTATTTATTTTCATTTAAATTAAACATTCTGGATGTTGGGCTAGTCCAAATCATTTTAGCAAACCCTATATCTACGACTGCAAAGCGGTTGTGTGTCTTGGCGAAGTTCTAGTCAATGATTCTCCTTCAAATACATAGTAAGTAAATATTCCACATACTGGGTGTAACACTATCCTTAACGAAGCCGAAAGGCATTCGTTCTCCCTCTCAATCATTCTTTTGTTCTAGACCATACCTGGGTACCTTCTAGTTACGAAGATATTCGTGGTCAAAGTTCTAACTTTTTCACAACTTTTTTTTAAATACAATCTTTTAATGTTGTAAGTTTACTTTAAATATCTCCACGACCCCCGTACTATTAAATGCACACATATGCGCAATGTTTTGAGTGCGTTACATTGAGCCCCACCGTAAAACGAGATGTTCCACCCCAAAAAAAATGTCGTTTCCCAGCAATAATTAATGCGTAGAGTTACTTAGTTTGAAATATAGAATGCTTAGTGACATAACATAATTATAAGTTATAACACTATGACCATATTCCACCATAGGACACCAGCATTTCGCCATTTACACACGTATCCAGACAACGGGGTACTACTCAGATACTTTATTATAATTAGTAGTCTTGCAATGAAGCGTTTTGACCCCATGTAACTTGTAAGACCGATTGGGTATCAAATCAAGTACTTACTCATTTTTTTGTCTGCAATTACACAATAAAGGCAAATAAAATTCGTGAATAAATTCATAAATTAAAACCATTTATTTTACAACTAAATAAAAGCATATCAATAAACAATAGACTTTAAATTAATATGAGTGACGAGAACAATTGTAACAACATTTTAACATCTAGTACTACTGGCTGCAACCACAATTATTGTTATTTGCAACACTGACTAAACCACCAGCTGGCACGGTGCCTTCAAACGTCACGTAGCCAATAACTGGCACATTTCCCGATACAGCCGTGTTGCCACCTACTGGCAACTCACCAATTACTGACACATCACCGTAACCGATGTTGCCAGCGTTTGCCATACCAGCCAGGTTGTTGTTTAAGGCATTGTTGGCAGCTAAGCCATTGAAAGCCAAGTTGTTGTTCAGTGGGTAATTGCCCAAGTTAGCGCCAGCCAAGTTTGCTGCAGCCAAATTGTTTGCGGCAAAGTTGTTAGCAGCTAAGTTGTTACCGCCAAAGTTGGCGTTCGCCAAGTTGTTGCCAGCACAATTTCCAGCGGCCAAGTTGGTTGCGGCCAAGTTTTTCGCTGCAAAATTATTTGCTCCAAAGTTGTTGTTACCAAAGTTAGGACCCAGGCCATTGGGGGACAGTCTATTTAATCCTAATCCATTTCCTTGGAGCCCATTAGGTCCCAAACCATTGCCGAGGCCAAGTCCATTTGATTGTAGTCCGTTTGGTCCGAATCCATTGCCAAAACCGCCAGTTTGACCAAATGCATTCTGTGAAAAAATATAAGCGTTACTTAATATTTGAAACTGGTAGCATAACAATAAAATACGGACAAATAAATAGATAAAAAAATGCTAAAACTTAAGTCAATCGCATCGCATTTCTAAACACCAAAGAGCGATGCGGCCTGCCCAGCAAGGGTTCATGCTAAATGTACGAAATTGATGTTAGATGTTTTTTACAATGTGTTTCAGCCCACCCAAATCTGTCAGCCTTTACTATTCAGTCAGCCATGAATGTTCCCACTGCTGGGACTCAGGCTTCCTCCTTGCGAGAGGGAGTGGGCCGTTATCCACCACGTGGGCCCAGTGCATGATGGTAGATGTTACATGTCTTCGGTTCCAGGATACGCCGGATTCCACACGATGTTTTGCTATTACTGGCCAAAGACTTTTAATGAGCAATAATTGCTTAAAATACATACCTGTGTTAAACAGATGACTGACAAAATAATAATTAAAGACGACATGATGATTTATATTAAAATAAAAACTAATTGTAATGATTCACTAAAGTCGGCCTATAACTTATATACTAGATTATTTCGTCACTTTTAATGCAATGATCGAAAGATCAAAAGATATCTTTATAGATAGTGAGTTTATGTTGATACGAAATTGAGCATAATATCACGAAGTGAGATAAAAATATCCGTAAGACGTTTTTATGCTGAAACGGAACCATTAATCTACAGGGTGTAAACAGACCCTTCACGAAGCCAAGCATTCTGTACATCAAACTAAGTAACTTTATGCAAAAATTATTGCTGGGAAACGACTTTTTTTTTGGGTGTAAGATCACGTTTTACGGTAGGACTCGATGGAACGCTGTCAAAGCATTGTACTGGTAGATGGATTGAATAGCACGGGGATCATGTACTGTGTTAAAAAAATTACATTAAAAACATGTGTTTTAAAAAAATCTTGTGAAAAAGTTGGAATTTTGACCCCCAATATCTCCGTAACTTCCCAGGTATGGTCTAGAACAAAAAAATGATCGCAATGACGGGGAAAACAAGTGCCTTTCGGCTTCGTTAAGGGTCTTGTTACACCATCTATAAGGGTCGTCCTGGGGATCTAAATTGACCGCTTTTCAGAATCGTAATAAAATAATAATATGAATACTGTTAAACGGACGGCACGGTTGGCGCAGTGGCTGAGCAATTGACTGCTGCGCTTCGTGTAGCGGGTTCGATTCCCGCACGGAACAAATATTTGTATGGCCTACAGGTAGTTGTTCTGGGTCTGGCTGTTTGTGTATGTGAGCTTAAATGTTTGTAAACGCACCCACGATACAGGAGAAATTCCTAGTGTGGGGCAAAGTTTAAAAAAAAAAAAAAAACTGTTAAAATTCGTAAAATGTTCACAAAGTGACATCATCTGCCTGGCCTTTTCTCAACTATGTTGGGTTCAGCTTCCAGTCTAACCGGATGCAGCTGTATACAAGTATTTTACATGGAGCGACTGCCTATCTGATCTCCACAACCCAGTTAATACTAGGTAATACGATACCCCTTGGTAAGACTGGTTGTCAGACTTTCGGGCTTCCTGTAAAGAGTGACAAAAATCTACAATTGACAGCCGAGACCAACTGATTCGTGTTTTCCGAGGCACGGAGGAAACTCAATATGTAATGGGTGGTCACCAATCCACGGACCAACCTAGGTAAACACAGACCTAAAGATCGACCCGAGCGGCTGTTATTATTTAGCCACGAGTTTTTTTTTATGAAATTATTAATGAATAATGGCAAAAATAAGAACGCAGATAGAATGTTACTGTGTTGCCTTTGAGAGTTTTTTTTTATCAAACAAGCTTGTTTATAGGTGGACCGATGACCTGGTGAAGGCTGCAGTGATCCGCTGGATGCGAGTCGCACGGGACCGGTCAATGTGGCGACACTTGGGGGAGGCCTATGTCCAGCAGTGGACGTCTTTCGGCTGAAATGATGATGATGATGATGAAGCTTGTTTATGTACATTAGTTATTTCCAGCGCATCTAAGTTACCGTTAAGTGTAGTAATATGTATTTTACACATATTTGGCAATAGACTGACGCCGTTTTACCTACCTCAACACGTTATTGGTGAAATTAACCACAAACTTATCGTATGGAACGTTTATGTAGTATAATAATGCGCTGAGGATATTGTTGGGGCTGCCTCGGTTCTGCAGTGCTTCGGGCATGTTCGCGGAAGCGCGAATAGATGACTTTCATGCCATCGTACGCAAACGGTGTGCATCAATGTTGCGGCGATTCATGGGTACTCCGCACTGCCAGGGCTGCGGGACTGTTCGAAAGAGATACCGCGGCCCTGGAACACAAAGGGCAAAGAAGGAACATGGATGGGTTTTAGTCAGTACAAGTCTGACATTCCTTTCCGCTCCACCCAGAGTGAGGGGGGGGGGGGTTGGGTGATATCCCATCCTAAAAAAAAAAGGGGTATCCCGAACAGAATTTTAGCTCCACTGGCGGACAAGGTTGACGGATCTTTTATTAGACTCTGGGCTGGCAGACATGTGCGTGCACATATTCATGTAGCCAATTAGTGTATGTTTAAGTTATTGTTATTTACTAACATAGGATAAGTTCATACTAACACTATATGGATCAATTGATCTGAATTATAAATATTGAATTTGAATTTGAAACAGCTGCTGTGACATATCTATTCATATAAATATCTCGTGACACGGTGTTTGTGCTCGCATTCCTCGCTCGACCGATTTTTGACAATTTTTTATGTAAATTTGGTAGGTATGAGAATAGGTCTTAAAGTATATTTCACCCCGCTAGGTGATTAGGGCGCGAGGGAAGTCACGGGCAAAAGCTAGTTTCATTATAAAATCGAATGCTAAAAGTTTACTAAAATTTATGAATTTCATGACAAGTTTCATCACCCCTCCGCGCCGGCGCCGATTCAGCTGATGTGTCATGTGTCATGTGTCAAAATCTTGTCGTGCATAACGTTTATTTAAATAAAGTGTTTGAACTGTAGTCCATAAAATCATACTTGATTTGACAGCTGCCAAACCAAAGGGCTAGTTGCTTCGGTCATTTCGAAATAAATAATTTGTGAAAACTAAAATGAACTTAATTAATTATAATTACAAATACATATTTATGCAGTCAGTATTTTATGTAAATACAGGTATTAATTATGGCAAAATTAATTAGAGATATAAATAAAAATAAAAAAAACACAGTCTTTATAAAATATCGGCTTCATTATGTACAGACACCCATCACATCAAGCTACTCAAATTTATTACAAGCTGTCAAATTTCTTTAATAGATTTTCAACTTTGTCGCTAAAGGTTAAAGGTTGATTGGGAAAATTTGACAGATTAGTGTAGCTTGATGTGCTGGCGTCTGAACATACATTCTGACAGCTGTCATTTTAATCAAGATAACTTTGTAAGAACTTACCGCATCAGTCTATTTGATTCTTCACGAGACTAATGGTTACATTTCTGATGGACCCGACACGGTAGAATGCTTTAGAAATTAAATTCACAAGATTGCTTCGATGAAAATTAATTTATAAGCGTGAATGCTGAGGGTTTTTGAGTTCGAGTCAGGTCGGGGAAGGTTTTATTCATGTTTGACTAAGTACTAGTCGACACGGTCTCAGTAGCGAAGGGTCAAATTTGTGTAAGAGGAAGTCGAAGAAATTTTTTCGTTACTCCGTATGCTATTTTCATTTAGACTTCATTTTCGTTATCAACGACTGTTGCTTTCTTTGTTGACATGAAAAACGTTGGCATTTTTGTAATGTTTTCAATCTTATGATGTATTAAATGTCTGTACTGTGTTGTGATACCCACAGATGTGCATCTAATATACTATTTGACCACAGTAGACACCTAGACATTACGTAGAGTGCCTTGTCCCCAAAGGGTAGCCGGCAGGAATCGGATTCTTAGGTGCCTTCGGGCCTGCATGGTCGAGACTTTGCACATGCTTTGTGCTTTTTACATTTTGGCAAAATGCACATTTTTTTCAGCAAACTCAGTCACACTGCTGGGTAAAGGCGTCCTAGCTTACAAATTTTGTTTACAATTTGCCTTCTCCGACATATCCGTTAAGAATGAGTCCAGATGATCACGCCAGCGTTTCTTGGGCCTGCCCTGGTTACGAAGGCCGTCTTCAGGCACCCACGGTGTGACTCTCTTCGCCAGAGCGGCTTCATCCTAGAAACATGACTCACCCAGTCCCATTTTATCACCAATATAGCAATGCCTGTCTTGGATCGTATTAAACTGTTGAGCATTCGATCTGAGAGTCTAATATTGAGAATGCTACATTCGATCGCTCTTCGGCAAACGTTGAGTTTGGACGTCTGAGCATCAGTCAAAGACCAAATCTGACTGGTTAGGTTAGATGAGCATAAAAATGACAATGCACACACGAGAGTTGAGAATAGAATAGTCGACCTCTATCTTTTTACCGCGCCTTTTTCCAACAATTTATACTTCCTGTTCCTATTCTAGTGCAATAATACCTAGTTAAGTTATTATTCAACGAAAATGAAAAAGATTACCTATATGTATAGTTATGTCACCCATTCCGTTTTATTGTTATTATTTTATAAGCTTTTATTTTATGTTCGTATACCAGAAATGGTTTATATGAGGATCCTTAATGTTATATTGTGTTATGTTGTGTTGTGTATTGTGAATTGTGTATAGTGTGTGTTATATTGTGTGGTGAATTGTGTAACATTTATTCACCATCTATTTAGACCCATATTATGCGAATAAATTATTTAATTTGAATTGATATGATTTGATTCACTCATATAAACAAAATAGACCTTGTTTTACAACGTGAAAGTGACAATCAACATTAGAGTGATGAAGCAAGTACGGGGGAGACTATACAAACATATTCAATCCGAGTTATGTTATCTATCTATACTAATATTATAAAGCTGAAGAGTTTGTTTGTTTGTTTGTTTGTTTGGTTGAACGCGCTAATCTCAGGAACTACTGGTTCGAATTGAAAAATTCTTTTAGTGTTGGATAGCACATTTATCGAGGAAGGCTATAGGCTATATAACATCACGCCACGCAAAAAGAAAACAAGTCAGAAGCGGCGGGTGAAACCGCGGGATACGGCTAGTTAGGTAATAAGACACATTGTTTCAATTTCAATAATTAATATCCATATAATTAAAATCCAAACTAAAAATCAACAACATTGCAATAATTTCTTAGATCTAATACAATCCGTTGCAACCACAACCGGCTCCAACGCGACCGTTGTAACCCAGACCAGGACCAGCCAGACCAGGGCCGTAACCAGCTCTGCCAGGAGCGAGACCAGCAGCAGGAGCAATAGCACCGTAAGGACCACCATTGGCGCCAATACCTTCGCTCACAATACCGACAGCGCCGCTCCCGCAGCCGTAGTTGATACCGCCGGCGCCAGCAGTGGGCAGAGTGCCCTCCACAGCCACAGCGCTCAAGAAAGGCAGCTCTCCGTTCACGGCGAGAGCACCTTCGATAGCATTCTCAGACAACACGGTGATGCCGGTGGGTGCGATGGGGGACGTGCTGGTGACCACGAAGCCGCCGCCGCTGGAGGGCACGAAGGAGTTGGCAGCCAGGCCGTAGCTGTTACATCCTGGGTAGCCCAGGGGTCCTGCTGCCAAGCCTCGACCGGCTAGGTTGGCGCCGTAAGCGAGTGCGTTGCCGGCTAGAGCGAGCTCTTCAGCTGCCAAGGCAGTGCCAGCAATGCTGTTACAAACGCCGATGGCTTGGCCTGAGATGGTCTGAAAAGAAGACGAATTAATTATTAGTTTGTGCTTTGTTTGAAAAGAGTGATAGAATATTACAGATTTCCAGAAAGTTTTTAGTACATTTGAAAATTCTAAAGCTTTATGTTGTTCAGCCGTCGGGTTTGGTTTGGAATAAGAAATATCATTCAATTAAAGACTCACCACGAAAAACGCTGAAGCAAGCAAAATAACAATTTTGACGGCCATTTTGATTTTTGCAGGTTTGTTATTAGTAGTGTTGTCAGGAACAAAAAACCGTTGAATGATATTTTTGAAGAAAGTTTTGAACTTTTTATACAAGATTATTACATTAAAATGTAATCTGTGTGTCAATGTGTACGATGAGGTTTCTTACTAACTTTTACATAATAAATTAAGGATTCTAAAGAAGTGTGTTGCAGTGATTTAGGCAACAATAACGGTCAATGATAAGAACAAACACAATATTACACAATAGTATTACAATATTGTTGAAATATACAATTAATGATATGGAAGTTTATTTCTCGGTAAATATAAGAAATTTATTATGTACATTATATACAGACTAAAAAGAACTAAAGTAATGATAAAAATAAGACTAAAAGTAAGAAAATATAAACATCTAAACAACGACGAAAATAGGACATTTAGGCGTCAAAGTATTCCTCCGCATCGCTGTCATCTAGAAACGTTTATATTTCAGTAAGAAGTGGTGGTCAGTTCTGTATGGTGTCCGGACGTAAACAATAGCACCATCCCATATCTTCCCGTGGGTGTCGTAAGAGGCGACTAAGGGACTTACCAGAGAATGGGCAGCAGCGTTCTCTGATTCTACAACAACCATACTGCGATCGCCAACCCGCCTGCCAAGCGTGGCGATTATGGCAAAACCCCCCTTCTTGGGGGAGGCCTATGTCCAGCAGTGGACTTTTCGGCTGAAATGATGAATGATGAAGAAGTGGAACTTTTCTATGACAGCCTGTGACATACCTTTTTTTTTTTTTTTTTTTAACTTATGTAATTCTCTTAATAGGTCTTTTGCGTGTTATGTACTTCATTCAAAAAATTAGCAACGTCGCAAATAGCTGCCAAATATTTATCTGTTTTAATTAATTTGGTAATATTACGGTATGGGAATAAAGAAATAGATATGGCTAACTAGTGAACTAGAATATTAATAATGAATAAATGCAATAAAAAAACTGAATTTGATGTTGTTACCGTTTTAGGTGTAAAAAAGGCATTTGGAAAGTTTCCAAATACTTTTTTACATCTAAAACTAAATACCATACCAACCACCACCATACACCACCACCACCACACCACACCACCAATATTAGTATATTAAAACATATATTAAAAAAAAAACTTGTGAAAAAGTTGGAACTTTGACCCCCAATATCTCCGTAACTAGAAGGTTCCCAGGTATGGTCTAGAACAAAAAAATGATCGCAAAAACTTTGAGAATAAGAGCCTTTCGGCTATGTTAAGGGTCTATTTACACCCTTTATTATTTGAGTCTGACTGAAGTGTATGTATATTCCTTTATATTATTTAGTAAGTATGCTCCTTTAGATTAACGTCTCAAGTTATTGTTTACGTAGCGCTGTGTATTACTTACTTGTGTGTACTAATGTGTAATTTGGATTCATTATACCTTTACTATGGGAACCAAGCTTCTTATTTTATACCTGAACCTTTTACATACATAATAATATCCATGTAAATTATCTCAGTAATAAATTTAAAAAAAATGCAGGTGTAAGGGACAGCCCTCCACAAACTGATGGGGTGAATTCAGTATATCATGCTACGATGACCGGTACAAGAAATTATTTCAGGAATGTTATGGGAATCCAATAAATTTGATTTGTTTTATTTCCTCATACGCAATCTATCGTTACCGTGGCAAAACGCTCGAGGCGAACGGCAAGCGCAACGACGAGTTTGATGAACTCTGTAGCTAGGCAGGAAGTGAACAGCTGATTTCACGCGTCGTTCGTTAGAGTATTTCAACATCCATTGTCTAATTTTTGCTTTTAGCCGTATTATTTACAAAAATGGAGTGCTGCACACAGGGAATGTAATTTTAAATTGAAATTAAGGAATAGTTAGGTACTGAAAAAAAAAATATGCGGAGAAAAATTCCGGTGGAATATGATTCGAAATAAGGAGCTGAATGCACCCTTTCAGTTTGTGGAGGGCTGTCCCTTACACCCTGTATATGCACCTACCACTGTTTGTCTCTGCATCACCTAAAGGTTGACTGGTAGAAAATGCCTATGGCATTAAGTCCGCCTCTGTACTTTGTGCTTGAAGTGTTAAATAAATAAATATTTATTTTATTCTTATGTAGATTATTGGTCCGAGTGCGGTCCACTGCAGCTACACCAATGTTTTAAGATCCTTATTAATGCAGGTGTTAATGATGCTGTGACGTCTGACAGTGAAGAATGGAAGAAGAAAAAGTGTTGCGCCGACCCCAAGTAGATATGGGACAAGGACAGGAAGATGATAATTTATGGAATTCAAAGAAATTACTTTATCTCGGACAAAACTGAAGACACACTGATAATACAAGGCTAAACTGGAATAATCCATTTATAAATCCATTCATAATCCATTCATGGGGTTGCCCTGGCGATGTAGCGCGTCAGGGATGTTCGCGGATGCGTGTGTCGACGGGTTCGCCGCGATCATACGTAAGAGATGCGCTTCCATGATGGCGCGCTTGCGCTCCTCCTCCTGTGGCATCCTGAATGTGTTTGCAGACCGGTGGGATTCTCCCCTCTTACGAAGGTGGGTAGGTGTGCAGACACACTTATCCAAATAGACTGGTGTGCCATTGAACGAACAGTTCAATGGCACACTAGTTGTTTATTATTGGTAATTTTAATGTAATACTAATATTAGGCTAAGTTGTACTACTAACAATATATGGATGTAAGTCTGAAATAAAAAAATTGAATTTGAATTTGAATAAAGTGTTAGCTTATTTCATTAAGATACCAACGACATACTTTGTATACAGCTCCCATTCATAACTTTAGATATATCGTCATTTTAATCACACACGCCGATATCGCGCGATACCATCCAGAAATAGCGTGACAGATGTGAGAACTGAGATTCGCGCCAAAATTGCTGCGACCGTTCCTTTTTTGAACGACTGAGCATAAACGCAAGCGCGTGCCCTCCACGTCAAGCCACAATTTCAAGTACCATTTTCTCACATATTTGTGTCGTTTGGCGTATAGGGCACGCGAAAATAGCGTTCAAAAGGCTAACCGGAGACGTGCATACTCACCGAAAGCATTCAGTGTAACGAACACGCCAACACTCCTACAGTCATCATCTGCCTAGCTTTTTCCCAACTATGTTGGTTTGGGCTTCCAGTCTAACCGTATGCAGCTGAATACCAGTATTTTACATGGAGCGACTGCCTATCTGAGCTTCACAACCAAGGTAATACTGGGTTATACGATACTCTTTAGTAAGACTGGTTGTCAGACTTTTCGGGCCACTGACTACCTGTAACGACTGTCAAAGATCTACAAATGACAGCCGGGACCAACGGCTTAACGTGCTTTCCGAGGCACGGAGGAAACTCGGTATGTAAAGCAAGCACGGCTTAACCTAAAGATCGACCCGAGCGGCTGTTATTATTTATCCACGAGCTCCTTGGTTACGCTCGGTTGAGTTGCCGCTGTCGATTTTGTAAATTAAATTAAACGTTCCACGTTTATTCCGTTGTAATAATAAACGTTAGTTAATTAATTAATTTAGGCAGAATTTAAGTATTTTGACACTCACTAAAAATACGTTCATTTCATATCAGATTTAACATTTGGATCAAGTAAAAGCACGATTCCAGGATTTGGACCAGGCGAATGACAGATCGGTCTGGTGGGAAAAATATTTCACATGATCACCATCAATGACATTCAAGCAACAAAAGATCCCTATAGCACTGTAGTAGTCAATCGAAACGAAGAAGAATAAGGGAGTTTTAGGTTCAACCTCCTTAGGTTAGTTATAGGTCGGTAAGTAACTGGCCTTATGTGTCAAAATAATTCTGTGATGCCATTAAGTTTTATTCTTAATGTTTATTTTTCTCTCTTAAAAAATGGTTTTTTATTTAGTTTTCATAACAAAATCGCCAGTGTTTATAGAGCAGACCTTTTCAAACTGTAATTGAAACTTTGAATCAAAAACTCTTTTGAAAGGTGTAATTTATTTATTTCTAGGTTTTGTCATGGTCTAATAATATAATTATTTCGCCTGGTATTCTCTTCCCACGATGGCCCAAGACTACGTCACCATAAGTGTTAACATTGATTGTCCTTTTCAGTAAATTTAGGGAGTTTCTCATTTAGTGAATGAAAATAAAAAAGAATACTAACTAGCTTAACTATTTAGTAACTCGTGTGATTCATCTATTTTGTTTTAAATTAATTTACATATTGAATAATTAGTTTATAATTGCTTTGTTAAGTTAAAAAATGCATTTTACTCGGGTAATTCAATCACACACCGAACACATCGACCGCATCGCAACTGATGACGTATTCTTTGCCAATCACGTGACCCAGCTATCACGGGAAGAGAATACCAGGCGAAGTATATTATTATACCAGAGTTTTGTAAAAAGAGCGCCATGGTTTTGTTTTGGCGCTTTAATGACATTGTCCGGAGGACTTTGTTTTTATTTTCTGTGAAAATTATACTGAAAAAGTTTTTATTTTCACTTTACAAAACGTAAACTTTGCCAGAAAGCCTTCTATTCTGTTAAGGATTATATCGAGGACAAAAAAGCTTGGGATTGAACTGCTCCAATGGAAATCGATATTAAATTGAATTTGTAACCATTTCATTTTATTTTTATTACAGTTTGAAATTTTTTGTTAATTATTGTTCGATTTAGTTGACATTATTTACTTTTTCAAGTACCTATGGTATTATTATTATTTTTTTTCTTTTTCTTGACTTTATTTACTTTTTCAAGTGTCGTATTATAATTTTTTTGTTTATTACTATGAATATGAGGACTACGTGGGTCATACTATTATTATTATTTTTTAGTTTAGTTAGTTTGACGATTATCTGGCAGTTTGAGTACTTTATGCGGCCTACCCAAATGTCCTTTTTTTGGTATTGTTCGTCGTGTCGTTGAGCTCCTTGGATTATGAGTCGAGCTACACGATCACTGACAAATGCTTGCACTGTCTGATCAGGCCCACTCAAATCTGTGTGGTTATTTCTTCAAAATACCATCTCAGACATTAATCTACATGGTCCTCATATGACTTGAGCAATGTCTGGACTTTAAAAGAGACTGTGACCTCTGAGTTTGTTTCGGATGTTTCTTCTCAGAGTAGTCAGGTACGAAACACCGGCCCCCATCTAGTTTTAAAACAACATGTTGTGACATGTAAAAGAGTTTTGTTTTGTAAACCAGTTTAGAGAAATAAATATGTTCTTTTTTTTTTTTTTCAGAAGTAAAGATTTCCGTCGACAGGCTTCCGTCTCCATCGTCAGACCAGCGATGGCAGTTATACCTCAGCTAGGTTTAAAGTTATGTGAATGAATAAATCCAAACACGATATATCTGCTGTAAACTGTTGAGGAGCTTTCACAGCTGTCTCCCGGCTCCATCATCAGATGAACTCCTAATCTCTATTATAATATAGTGTCATCAGAACTATAGACATTATGTAGTTATGATAATCAACCGTAATTTTTTTAGGATGGGTAATCATCAAATGACCCCCCCCCCCCCCCCCCCCTGGGCGGAGCGGAAGGGAGTGTCAGACTTGTACTGACTAAAACCCATCCATGTTCCTTCTTTGCTCTTTGTGTTCCAGGGCCGCGGTATCTCTTTCGAACAGTCCCGCAGCCCTGGCAGGCATCGGCCCGTGCGGACCCCTACGTGGTTGCTGACATCTCTTTGAGGCGCGCGTGGAACACGAACGCGCCGTCGACACGGCCTGTCGTCATAAGTCGGCCGGACGGCGAGCTAGCCCATAACTTGCCGTCCACAGGCCCGCGCATACGGTGTCCGGGGGCCACCACGTGTCCCCCGACGCCCAGGGCGTCACCCGAGACGGCTGGGACGTGAGGCTCTTTCCCTCAATTTTTATCCTTAAGGTGCGATTCGACCGGTAAGAAGCATTTGTGTGGCACGGTGTGCCGGTGTGGCACACCGTGCCACACAAATGCTTCTTTCGGTGGACTCGCTCAAGTGAAAATGAACAAAATGTTCAATGTGTTCACGCACATTTGTGCGCGAACATGTAAGCGGTGGACTCGCATCAGCGAACACACACTCGCTGTTCGCGCACTGTTTTTCAATAGTTTAGGAGACCTTCATTCATCTGTTTACGGATAAATATTTGTTAGCAAGCTTAGTGCATGTTGTTGTCTGATAGAATTATGTCAAGACTAAAATTAAATATAAATTGCGTCAACCGTGAGTCCACCTAAGCCTTTTCGCAATATGTTTGTGAATGTATTAAGATTCCTAAAAAGTATTTTTCAGAATAATTATCAGAAAAGCCCAAAGGCCAAAGGCAAAGGGCCTTTAAGGCCTTTGTAACATCTTATTTACAATATGGAATGCAAAATTATTTTAATATGAATAATAAATTCGTTCGTACGTCTGTGTCTCGTCCACTCTGTATAATATCATTCATCACACACCATAGAGCTATTTCAATGTCAATAATCGAGATCTCCTAATCCATAACGATCTTGTGATACCTTCCTGCACGATTATATTCCACCGTATCGCTTGTTTGTTTTCCAAGATTAAGGTAGGTAATACTGATACTGATACTGCTAGCCTGCGTCATCCCACTGCTGGTCAAAGGCCTCTCTCCATGACTTCCACATTTTTCGATCCAGGGCCAATGTGGACCACTGGTCTTTAGTTTTGTCCAGCTCGTCCCGCCATCTCCTGCGAGGTCTACCGCGTCGCCGTCTGGCTATGTTAGGGCTCCATATCGTGGTTATTTTGGCCCACAGCTCGTCAGGCATGCGGCATACATGGCCAGCCCAGTCCCCCTTTAGCTTAGCGGCTTTTTGAGCAACGTCAGTAATTTGTGTTTTAAAGCGCAGTGTGGAGTTGCGTACATGGTCGGTAAGTTTGACGCCTAGGGTACTGCGCTCCATTGCACGTTGGCAAACCTTGAGCTTGGACTTTTGAATGTTTGTCAAAGACCAAGTCTGGGATCCATATGTCAGAATGGGAAGAATGTACATGTCCATGATAATAAACAGGTAAGGTAGGTAATAAAAATCAAAATACAATATACATACTACAAATAACTTTTATTTATACATAAACAACAAATAACAAATACCCAACTAATAAACAGCTCCACATCCACCCAGTCCAAGTCCAGGGCGTCCATTGAAACCAAGTCCGTTACCCAGACCTGTGCCATAGCCCAAACCTCCAGCCAGACCATTAGCATTGCCCAGACCAGCTGAATAGGCTGTAGGGCCTACACCAGGGGCAAGGCCTTCGCTGACAATACCCACAGAGCCACTCCCGCAGCCGTAGTTGATGCCACCGGCTCCAGCAGTTGGTAGAGCACCTTCTATGGCAATAGCTCCAAGGAAAGGTAAGTTACCATTGACTGCTACAGTACCTTCGATAGCATTCTCAGAGATGACGGTGATACCAGTAGGAGCAACAGGTGAAATGCTCTGGACGACAAAGCTACCACCGCTGCTAGGGGCAATAGCGTTGGCTGCGTAACCACATCCCAGTGCTGGGCCAGCGACGGGAGCTCCAAAGCTTCGACCATAGGCGATGTTGCCAGCGAGAGCGTTGCCAGCTAGTGCTAACTCTTCAGCTGCGATAGCTGTACCGATGACGTTGTTGACTGCGCCGATACATTGGGCTGAGATGATCTGTGATGAGATAAAGGAATTTAGCTGGATGCCTCTGTGTGGCCACTTTTGCGGTTCAAAGATATAGAGGGTCAGAGAGAGGAAGAATAAAAAAGTACAGGAAACAAAAAGTGTACTCGGGAGATGACTGATTATTAAACTATACTTTTGTGATTTACTTTGTAATTTTCACTACGGTGCTTCCTGACCATGAGGATCTTAATAGAATGATTGTTGTCTATGTACCAAAATTAATTATAATTTTGATATTATTTTGACTCACCTTGACAAAGCAAGCTGAAGCACAAAGCAGAAGGATAGACTTGGCGGCCATTTTGGATTTGTATGTTGGTTTGTACGATTTAAACTTGTGAATGATTTCCCTGTCCAATATCGAAGAATTTATACTGATCAATTGCATTTTTATTTAGTAATATAATTTTGAAACATATTATTGCATTGTTGATAAAAGCTTACGTAATTAATGTGATGCATTTTTATCGAAACATACACTTTTATGTAATACTACATTTATGTTTTAAAATGTTGTGAAAATGTTGTGGATAGTATAATGGGTCATAACGAAGCCGAAAGGCACTTGTTATCCCCGTCATTGCGATCATTTTTTTGACCATACCTGGAAACTTTCTAGTTAAGTTGGGGGTCAAAGTTACAACTTTTTCACAATTAAAAAAAATATTAATTATCTTGTAATTTTACAATAAATAGGTACCTCGATGATGCATCCATAATTATGCACAGTGTTTTGAGTGCATTATATTGAGTCCTACCGTAAAATGTGATTTTTCACCCCAAAACAAAAAGTCGTTTCCCAGCAATATTTTTTGCGTAAAGTTACTTAGTTTGATGTACAGAATGTTGGTTGACGGCTTCGTGAAGGATCTGTTTACACCCTGTATATATACACCCTATATATATATAATATTAAGACCATATTCCACGATAATAATTTTGGCGTTTCGTGAAGAGTCCGTTTACACTTTGTATTTGTTAAGTTTAATTATTATTTTAAGACAACACTGTATATGCTTAATATACAACTGTTTGTTTTCCCAAATGTAATAAATAAATAAATACCTTCCAGAACAAAAGGAGTATGTAGTGCAAATATACGAAACTTGGCTAGTACTTTGCCAAAATTTCATCCGGGAAAGCACTACAAATATAAATTTGTGCCGTCAAGAAGAGTTTCTGTATTACTAGTTTCAAGGGATGAATAAATGCTTTTCAGTTTCACCTAAGGTATGGCAAGGTCTGACCTGTAATGACTCTGGAATTCCAGATACTCTTAGGCGTCAGTTAATTTTTTATAGATTGTTATTGTTAAATTGACGGCACGATTGGCGCAGTGGCTGAGCGATTGGCTGCTGCGTTGCGTGTCGCGGGTTCGATCCCCGCACGGAACAAATATTTGTAAAATCTACACGTAGTTGTTCCGGGTCTGGCTGTTTGTGTATGTGAGTTTAAATGTTTGTAAACGCACCCACGATACAGGAGAAATACCTAGTGTGGGGCAACGTTAAAAAACTAAAAATGAATAAATATGTGATTGTGGAGTCTTACCATTTCTTCTTAGCTTGTGCTTAAAATTTGCCAACCAGTTTGGCACTTTCAGTAGCATCCATCAGCTCCTGTACTGTTCTAGTAATAGTAAGTAACATTACAGGCAGGACATGATACTAATGTATTAGGGGCGGGATAAACAGAAAATACGAAGGCGCTTTTCATTTCCGCGTCTCGTCCGCGCCCTGCCTTTTATGTTTATATTGTGTCGCGACACTTCTACAACATTAGCTTTAGTATATGCGAAACCTGAAACACGTGTCTAGTATTTTTATGTAAAGAATCTATGTATAAAATTTCAAAACTGTATCATGACAAATCACAAAGTTATAAGCTTGTTCTGTTACCTGGTTGTCCACACAAAAACCTAGTCACCATGCGGAGCCGCCGCGCGCGCGCCTTCAGCGTCGTCTTTAGCTCATTGATAATAATAATTTAGCAGTAGGTACCTAAATGATTACGATAGGTACTTAGTGTCGCTCGGTGTCCAACTTGTAGCCTTTTTTAAATATTTTTGGGACAAAATATAACACGGTTTAAAAATTATTGGAATCGATTCAGTTACATATTCTGAACAAATTATATTCAGGTTTCGCATATACTAAAAATAATATTGTATACATTTTGTATGAAAATTTACTGAAATCTTAGTCTTTCGTCTTTCCTTTTCTTGTTTGTCCCGCCCCTAAACCTATTAAGAAGTCTATACGTGATATGTGCTGCCATCTATGCCACAACTAGACAACTTAGATCAACTTAAGATATAATCATTTCTGTCAAACAACAACAGATGTCGTTGCGATAACAATCTTTTATCTTTATTCTTTGTAAAAAGATCTTAATATCGATTGTTCTGAGAAAACCATCGATTATTTGCATGAGTTATCAAATTAATGCTAATTTTGTTTCAAAATGGTTTTTATATAAAAGGAATTATAGGTCGGTTATTGATCATTAGAGATTCTTCTGTTAAAGAATAACGACACGTCATGTCTACTTCTTTTGTCGTCTTCTGTATTCATTTTTGCTTGATCCAGGTTGGTTCCCATTATACAACATTATTTTAGTATATGCGAAACCTGAATATAGTTTGTTCAGAATAAGTAACTTAATCGATTCCAATAATTTTTAAACCATGTTATATTTTGTCCCAAAAATATTTAAAAAAAGTTACAAGTTGGACACCAAGCGACATTAAGTACCTATCGCAATAATTTAGGTACCTACTGCCAAATTATTATTATCAATGAGCTCAAGACGACGCTGGAGACGCGCGCTGCGTGATGAGCCCGTTTTTGTGCGGACAACTAGGTAACAGAACAAGTTTTAAAATTTTGTACATAGATTCTTTACATAAAAATACTAGACACGTGTTACAGGTTTCGCATATACTAAAAATAATGTTGTATATTCAAGTACATTATAATATTAAGATATATTATTGCTATTCTTCATTATTTTTGAAACTCTTTCGCGTTTTGTCTTCTACCTATGTTGCCGTCGTAAGTAAAAGTGGCGCATCTCATCATCTGCCTGGCGTTTTCCCAACTATGTTAGGGTCGGATTCCAGTCTGACCGGTTGCAGCTGAATACCAGTAATTTACATGGAGCGACTGCCTATCTGACCTCCACAACCCAGTTACTGTTACTGGGTAATACGATATCCCTTGGTAAGACTGGCTGTCAGACTTTTTCGGTCTCGTGCTTACAGAGGCACGGAGGAAACTCGGTATATGATGGGTGGTTACCCAACCACGGACCATCCTAGGCAAGCGCGGCTTAACCTGAAAATTGACCCGAGCGGTGGTTATTATTTAGCCACGAGCTCCTACGTACCTAAGGGAAGAGAATATGGAAAAATAAGCTTGACTAGATGCACCTTTTTGTTTTGCAAGGGTTATTGACGCATCACATTTTCAGTCGATGCGGGGCGCATCTCTGATCATTTTGCTCACCTCAAAGTTAAAGTTAAAGTTAAAGTTTATTTACATGGCAAAGAGCATTTGTGAATTTTACTGTTTTTATCAAAACTTACCATGTTTTTACTATGGCCCAACTAATTGATTTTCATTTTTTACAGTATGCAATCAGTCAACGTGTTAACGGGCCCTCGATGGTGAACAATGGTCTCCAGTATGGACCTAATCGTGGACCTGGCGGTGCAATACAAGGGCTAGCACAACTTACCGGAGTCATGAACGTACCTGGAATAGCTTCAATGGGACCAATGGGACTTAATCAAGCACTTGGCCCTTATGTTCAAATTATGCCAAATGGTCAAGCATTTGCTGGCATGCCAAATCAGGCTTTTGCCAGTGCGGGAATGCAAAAACAAACTTATAACGCGGCTAGCAAATCAAGTCACTTTTATGGCGGCGCTGGCAATCAATATCCAGCATATGGCGGAGCTGGCAACGGTGAAGTAACTGTGAATGGCGAGGTGCCAGTCTCTGGCATGACGTCTGTATCTGGACATGTGCCTCTGACTGGCAAAGTGGCGTTCAATGGCGACGTGCCTTGTGGTGGTATTGTCACTATTACTGGCAGTTGTACTTCTTGTGGGCTTAATGCTCCGTTTGCACAAAGTCAAATGCCAGCGTATGGCATTAAGTTTTATGGGCATTAGGTATTTTTAGGTTTTTTTATAATAAATTATTTTATTTATTCGTACCTAGTGTGTAATTAAATATTATTCTTTTAATAAATTAATAATCACGAAAACGGGCTTATTTTTCGTTCTTAATTTCGTCATTTTTACTCACTCATCATACCTACTGTACTAATATACCGTATTGTTTACTGAATCCAACGGCACAAAGTAGTAGAAAATCCCTTAGTTTTGTACACTTCGCCAGTTATGTTTAAATCACATATAGGGCGCGACCCTTATTTTTTTAAGTAAAATCAAAGGTCAAAATGCGGGCAATGGGCTCCTACTTACTTAGCATATTCTCTTTCAAAAATCTTATCCGTTGTGATCTTGCCACCCCGCAGCGCCGCCGGTATGACAGCTGTCTTAGAACCCAAAAAAAGTTCGACCTGATAGCAGACCATAAGCTATGTGCAGACATCGTTACGTAACAAGCACATGACACATTTTATTTTACCTGACAATGCAGCATGGAAAGAATGCAGCGCTATTTATAAATTAGCATAATCTGCTGTTTTACGTACGACCTTTAGAGACTGATGTGTCAGCAAGGTTCATTGAGCAATGTTTGTTGTGATTAGTTGCCACATATTATTGCTAACTTGGCACAGTACCATGATGGTAAGCTGTAGGTAAATAACTGCCTTGTATACATCTTTCACCTTATGGCACATTAGGAAGGTGTAACTTCGGTTGCCATTTGACGAGCCGCTAAAGAAATTACACTCCACATTCAAATGCGAATTTCTTTCCCGTTTTGCAGAGAATGTGTTGATTTAACGATAATTGCATACGCACATACTTATACCTCGACATAACCACGGGAATCAGTACGATAAGCAAAGATGTAGCAACCTAAAAAAAAAAAGAATAATAATAAAATAAAGCAGAGAAAGATAAACAATTCAAATATCTCGATCTAGCTCGCGAGGTTATCGACATGTGGGATGTGAGTACAGCAGTCATTGTGCCGATAGTCGTGTCGACCAATAGCTTAATAGCCAATAGCCTTGATCAACACCTGAGGAGGCTCTCGCTTGGCAGCTGGATCAAGGGCTTGATTCAGAAAGCGGTACTTCTGGCCACGGCTCGTATTGTTAGGAGGTTCCTCTCTCTGGAGCCCTGACTGCCGGTAGCTTGGACCCTGTTCCCGACACCGGTGGGCTACAATTTTTTATATTTTTAAATGTTAATTTTAACACCGCAACGCACAATGTAGCAGAAACTACTACGCCATGCAAAAAAATGTGTGAATCAAAACATTATTATGTTGAGGAACACGAAGAAAAGTAGAAAATTTAAAAATCCAACATCATGTAAATGAATAGGTACCTATTCTATTCTATTCTAACACATCCAGTCACACGATCCAACTTTTCCCAACTTCGGTAGGTATAAAGGGTGTAAACAGACCCTTAACATAGCCGAAAGGCACTTGTTCTCCCCGTCTTTACGATTTTTTTTTTGTTCTAGACCATACCTGGGAACCTTCTAGTTACGGAGATTTTGGAGGTCAAAGTTCCAACTTTTTCACAAGTTTTTTTTTAAATACATGTTTTTATTGTAAGATTTTTACTTTACACACCTTCACGACCCCCGTCCTATTCAATCCATCCATCAGCACAAAGCTTTGTGTGCTTTCCATCGATTCCTATCGTAAAACGTGATTTTTCATCCCAAAAAAACAAGTCGATTCCCAGCAATAATTTTTGCGTAAAGTTACTTAGTTTAATGTACAGAATGCTTGATTAACGGCTATGTGAAGGGTCTGTTTACACCCTGTATTAAACTCGCACTCAAGGTGCGGCCATCGCATGCAATTTTGACAAGGTTTAAACTAAATTTATGCAAATTCGGTATGTAGTTTCTGTTATCGCAATAGGCTCGCCCCCTATTACATGGGACTTAAACATAACTGGCGAAATGTGTATGTACTATTAGGTGGACCTATGTCTAATCTTTCGGGGATTACAGGCGTGATGTTGTTATGTTATGTTATGCAAATGGCTTGTTGCAGTTCACAAATTTTCGAAAGCATATAATCTCATGAAATGGATTATAAAGTAACGATGTCTACAATCATCCGGTGTCATCATTGAAATTGGATTCTGAGTCTAGTAGAAAAAAGGGGATTGTTGGGCCATTTCCTTCCATACAAAAGTATACTTCCATACAAAAGGAAAGGACTAAACAAATCCCGTCTCACCGCACCAATCCCGGCACTATTTTTTTTTACGGCACCGCTTATTAGGGAGATCTGTCTCAGTTGATATACACCGTGACTTTAAGTCGACTTACAACGGTAGTCCACTTCATGTATCCAATGACTACTAAACATTAATAAAAAAAATCGCGCCTAGAGGTATAAGATTTTAAACTATCATGGTCACTAACCTAGCGCCTAGAGGTATTTTACGTCGGATACATTGAGTAGACCACCTTTGTAAGACGACTAAAAAGTCACGGTTTATAGAGATAGTACTGAAAGCATAAACCAATCTTGTTTTAGTTTCTTGTTTCAGTCGAAAACAAACATATTCGTAGACAATGCCGATGTCAACTATTATGGTGGAGAAACACTGCAATGAATTTAAACAAAACGGCCAAGATGAAATCTGAAAGACAGTTCCTGAAAGTTGATTAATGTTGATGGATGTAAAGGGAAAGGAAGGCCAAAGAAAAGATGGATGGATTGTGTAAGGAATGATATGAAAGGGAAAGGAGTAAATGATGCCGTGACGTCTGACAGGGCAGAATGGAAGAAGAAAACGTGTTGCGCCGACCCCAAGTAGAATGGAACAAGGGCAGGGTTTAATCAAGGCAGCCTATCGAAGAGCACTGCTGGCCTCTCCCAAGCTGTGGCACCACACCCTGTCTTCCACATCCAGTCTGACTCAGCCACCTTCCTAATGTTTCCGTTACTGTGCAACTTATGCCTGTCACCTGACTCATGTCACGCAATTTTTACACAGTCATGATGGATGACATAATTACTTGTTGTAACAAGTCACGTCACGTTTTTGAGGTAATAATAGATGTATCTATTATTACCTCAAAAACGTGACTTTTCATCTAATACAACACAAAATCAGGTGCGTTATCTATGAGCATAAACCTATTATTTCATATTCTACCAACTGCTATTGTAGCACGTAATAATTAGAATTTCCTTACCATCGATTGCGACGACATATTGTAATATTTAAGTATAAAATGTTAAGGCGTGCGATGTAAAATCATTCAACTTTTTGTCCTCAACACAAACGTACACAAAAAACAAAATGGCCGCCAAATCTTTCTTGGTCTTCTGCGCTTCTGCTTTAATGGTCCAGGTGAGCACTTCCTTCTACTTTGTATATAAAAAAAAATCTGGATGATAACACCCCTGATATTTTGTACATCGGAATTTAGCGTCAGAAAAAGTTTATTTTAAACCTATATGAAAGGAAGAATTCATCTCTTGCGCTTTTTACTTTCAGACCATCTCAGGCCAAACCATCGGCGCTTGCAACAGCATTGCTGGCACAGCCTTAGCAGCTGAAGAGCTCGCTCTAGCCGGCAACGCACTCGCTTACGGCTCCAACCTAGCTGGTCGAGCCTTGGCAGCAGGACCCTTGGGCTACCCAGGATGTAACAGCTACGGCCTGGCTGCCAACTCCTTCGTGCCCTCCAGCGGCGGCAGCTTCGCGGTCACCAGTATGTCTCCCATCCCGCTCACCGGCATCACTGTGTTGTCTGAGAACGCTATCGAAGGTGCTCTCGCTGTGAACGGAGAGCTGCCGTTCTTGAGCGCGGTGTCTGTGGAGGGCGCTCTGCCCACTGCTGGCGCTGGCGGTATCAACTACGGTTGTGGGAGCGGCGCTGTCGGTATTGTGAGCGAAGGTGTTGGAGCTAATGTTGGTCCTTACGGTGCTATATCTCCTGCTGCTGGTCTCGCATCTGGCAGAGCTGATTACGGCCCTGGTCTGGTCGGTCTGGGCAGCTCTGGTTTGGGTATTGGTGCTTCCGGTCTGGGACTCAATGGTCTCGTCGGCCCCGGTTGTGGCTGCAAGGGAATCTTTTAGGTCTTTTATAAATTAGTTATACATTGTTAATGTTGATTTTTCATTTGTGTTTTAATATATGAAAGTTCTTAATTTCTGTGTTTTCTTCTTTCCGTTCACTATTTATTACCCCCTCATCATCATCATCATCGTCGTTTCAGCCAAAAGACGTCCACTGCTGGACATACGCCTCCCCCAAGATCCCCCACTGACCGTTTCGTGCGACTCGCATCCAGCGGATCTCCGCAACCTTCACCAGGTCATCGGTCCAAATAGCGACAGCCAACGCAACGTCTTCCGGTTTGCTTCCGTCACTCTAGAACTTTTCAGCCCCATCGGCCATCCGTTCTGCGAGAAATGTGCCCTGCCCACTGCCACTTATGGCTTTATAACCCCCTCACTTAATTAAAATTAAAATACAACACTAATAATATAAAACGATACGATATGAAGAAAAATGTACTCGTACAGTTTAGAGACATTCCTCCAAGTAATAAATTGAAAAAAAATATCCAATTCCTTCTTTGAACTTGAACTAAAACAGGATGTAATGATGTACTAGTAGGTACTACTAATATTTTTTTAAAGAATAAGATGAACGAGTGGATGAATCATTATGTTGTGCAGTAAGACCAGAACAATATTGATTAACATACGTTAAGGCTTCGCTTTTGAGGCCTTAATTTAAATAGGGTTTTGGTTTTAAAACCTGCGACGAGATCAGGACCTAGATGTTACCACTTTAAATAATTTAAGTGATTTGAAATGAAGTCGTTTAATTGCCATTATTCACTGGCCTTCTACCATTTCAACATTCACATTTCATGTCCATTTAAACTGCTTATTTTCACACAGTGCAGCGTTTTAATCTTTGATTGAGGTGTAATTCTTCATTGTTAACTTAAATTTGTGTCAGATACTTCAATTGCTGTTTTTGAAGTTCCAAGGAATCATATATGTGAAAGGTGCCAAGTCACGAAAGCAAGCAACGAATGTTTTGTTACATGGGTATGTAAAGGCGCGTACAGACATCGCGAGGCGTGCATTACGATGGGTTCGTCACGCATGCCTCAACCTGAGGCATACGACGATACATGTATGCATGCGTCCCGAACGACACATGCTCAAGCTGAGCACGCAAACAACCATGCTGGCTCGCACTGAGGCGGCGTTCGCAACGATCGTATGACGCGAATGCTCACTGTGAGCACACACGTCCACACAGCCCGAGGCATGTGAGACGAACCATTCGCAACGCACGCCTTGCGATGTCTGTACGGCTTTAAATACAGTCAAACAAACAGTACAGATATTCTATTTAATTAAAAGATTAACAAACGCCTCATAAACATTAGTCTTAACAATACATCTACATACAGGGTATAAACGGACCCTTCACGAAACCGTCAACCAAGCATTCTGTACATCAAACTAAGTAACTCTACGCAAAAATTATTGCTGGGAAACAACTTTTTTG
The DNA here is from genome assembly GCA_905163415.1 of Noctua fimbriata. Lineage (NCBI taxonomy): Eukaryota > Metazoa > Arthropoda > Insecta > Lepidoptera > Noctuidae > Noctua > Noctua fimbriata. The sequence goes on along the minus strand of LR990948.1, from coordinate 10,290,686 downwards.
TTTAGGGGTAAAAAATCATGTTTTACGGTAGGACTCAAAGTAACGCACTCAAAGAATTGTGCTGATGGATTTAATGAATAGTATGGGAGTCGTGGAGGTTTAAAAAAAAAACTTGTGAAAAAGTTGGAACTTTGACCCCCAATATCTCCGTAACTAGAAGGTTCCCAGGTATGGTCTAGAACAAAAACAATATCGCAATGACGGGAAAAACAAGTGCCTGTCGGCTTCGTTAAGGGCCATGTAATATACCCTTTACATCGGTGTCTGGCGCGAATTACTTGACAAGTCTAAAATGCCAACTATACAGGACGGCCATTAAAAGGTTTGAGCTCCTGCTCCTGAGCTTTTACATCATTTATTATGCGCACAGCCAAGGAGTGGAATTCCCTGCCTGCGTCGGTGTTTCCAAGTTCATATGACCCCAATCTATTTAAATCGCGAGTTAATAGGCTTCTTTTGGGTTAGCTCGTTCCATCGTCGACCTCATCTCTGTCCTCGGGACTAGATTGAGGTCAAGAGAAAGCCCATACAGAATTAAAAAAAAAAAAGAAAGCTCCTTTTAAGGTGATTGTACCTCGGATAATAACACAAACGTAGAAGTGCGCTTGGTATGTCGTCTTTCTGATGGTGATATAAAATCCATGAAATTCCATGTAGTTTAAGCCATAATAGAGATGTCAAATAATGTACCCACGCAAAAAAAGTTGATTTATCGAGTTGTCCACTTATTCAGGTCAGCAATAATCGGAATAGGAGTTACCAATAAGTGAAAATTATTAAATATAATGTAATCAATGGATTCAATTCTTATTCAATTGTTATTCTTTATTGCACACAACATAAGACAAATACATAATTTCTAAATATAGCTTATGTACAAAGGCGAGCTTAACCCAGAATTGGGTTTTCTTACAGCAAACCTTACTTAGATTGCGAGATTTTCAGAAGAGGATATGCTTATGTGCATAAACAGTACATTTAAATAAGAAGAAAATAATATAATTAATAAAATTTTAATATAATTTTAAGTAGCAAAAAACTACACCGAACGAGATTTAAATATTCCCTTTTCAGAGATGACATAATCATACAAATCATCATCATCATCATCATTTCAGCCGAAAGACGTCACTGCTGGACATAGGCCTCCCCCAAGTGTCGCCACATTGACCGGTCCCGTGCGACTCGCATCCAAAATACAAATTGTGTCAAAATATTCGATATTTTATTTTATTGAATCTAGTTTGGTATCAGTTCTTTTAGATTTTTGACCACTACAAGGTAAAATTGGGGTTGAACATTAAGAAAAATTTATTACTTAGCAGGCAGAGGTCTTGCTATCGACGGACTGGCCGCTGGCTTAGCAGGCAGAAGCCTGGCTTACGATGGAATCTACGCCCCCGCCATGGAGTTCAGTCCCACCAGTGGCAGTGCTCTGCCTGTCTCCAGCGCCTCCGCCATCGCTCCCGTCGGTATCTCCGTAGTGTCTGACAACGTTTATGAGGGTACTCTGGCTATCGGTGGTGATGGCAGGAACGTCATGATCGGTGAGGCTGCTGCTTACAGTTCAGCTGGTCCGTATGCCCCTGTCGTTGTCTACGGTCCCGCTGCTATTGCTGCTCCTGGCCTCGGTTTGCGTGGTGGTTACGCTGGCAGAGGTTGTGTCTGCGGTAACCAAAAACTTATTCGTAGTAAACCGATACTTTAACGAAAAAAATCAACATGCATTTATTTAACGCGGCGACAAACTAATCTGATTTAGGGTTTTAAAAATAATTAAAATGGGTAGCAAAAATAATAGGTTGGCAGCTACAATTAACCACTAGATTCTAGATAAGGCGTAGTAGACATAGCCCCGCTGCGCGGGGCTCCTGTTTCTGTTTGCAGGGTTTAAAGTAACCTAACACGAAGGGGATTCCGGGGTCGGGGACCCCACCATCCCCTTCGAACCTAACCTGTCCGAGTCGGGGTGCCACAAGTCTCTCTCAGCCTTCGCTCGCTCTTGCTTCCTATATGCTCTTTGCCGCAATGACCGGATAAAAAGTTACTTACTTGGTACAATAGTCGCCCATTTAGTATATTGGTCGCCAATTATATTTTTCATCTGTCTGATTAATTATTTCCCTTTAAATTATTGGTACTTTTATTTGTTATTAACCTCCTCCTTTTTGAAGGTCGGTTAAAAATGTGATATATTATGGCAGTCAATTGATAGCAACAATAATATGAAATAATTAACGTCGCATAAAACTATATAATGAATGAAGTGCTACAAACTCATTTGGAACTTACGTAATCATTTAGCTTTTGTTTTATCAGTGATTTAAAGAAGTATCATAGTCACAACATGGTCAAAAACATACAAGGGTATAAGCAAAAGGTATAACTAAATAAAATATACGCTTACAGACGCTTTTGACACTAACTTTAAATTGAAAATTGGCAGCAAGATAGCACTAAGGATATGGACGTTGGTGCTTTTGATATCCTTCGATGTCTACAGGTATCATGTTTCAAAATATTTCAATACGTGACTATGTAAGTAAATAAAAATACTAAAATGCGAATAAAAAAATATATATTTTATTTTCAAATCCGAACAATGAAAATCATTCAGTAGATTGAACTGCATCCCCATGCACAATTACCGGAGATAGACACCCCTAGCAGCCGGCACAACGTCACCGAAGCTTACAACACCAGTGACCTGACCGGTGAGCGCGGTCTCTCCAGCGATCGGCAGCTCACCGAAGACGGCCACGTTGTCTTCACCGGCGCCACCGTAAGCAGCAGCCGGGGAGTAGGCAGCAGTGGCACGTCCGCAGGTGACAAAACTAGGAACGCAGGCCAGAGGGGCGTAAGCCACGGCAGAAGTCAGGGCAGCGCCACAATCGGCAGAGCAAGTGGGGCACCTGGAGTCGCGGGTACCAGACCCACCCTAGATGGGCAGTAGCCAAATGCGTTCTGTGGAAACAACATAATTACTGTTAGCCACAACAAACAAAACAAACATGAAGAAAAGAAATTGCCGATTGAAGTAAAGATAGACTTCAACTCACCTAGACCAAGCAAGCTTGGGTGCAGAGCAATAGAACAGTGAAGGAGGACATGGTTGATGTTTGTTTGTGTCCAACGAGAAGCTAAAGACTGGATGATGAACCAGCACTGTTCACTATCTTTTATACTCAGCTCACAGCCGCTCTAGTCCTAGATTCGCATTATCTACATACATGACTTGCAAAGTTTTGATAAAATTGGCAATATTTATCGCGAATCACACAAACAACATTTCAGAGGTAATGAAATAATTCTGATAACACAGTTTAGTATAAATCTATTATCAGTTGTGCTAAACATCATTCTCGTGTCAGTATTCGAACCAGTAGCTATTAAATAAACCACGATGTCAATACTGTTACTTACGGGATATCTTTCGTGATAATTTATTTTCCATCCACCCATATTCTCCAGTCAACCCGCGATCATGGCGCTTGCAACAGCGTCGAAATATCGGGAGCTCAAAATAATTAACAATCACGTAAGCTGCCGTTCGTGAATGCTGTGGCTTTGGAGGGCGTGTTGCCTAGTGCTGGTTCTGGCGCCATCAGCTATAGCTGCGGTAACGGTGTTACTGCTATTGAGAGCGCCGCTCCTTCTGCTACTGCTTACCATCGCCGGTGCAGCTTATGGTCCTGGAGTAGCAGCTTATGGTCCAGGCTTAACAGGAGCAGCGCCTGCTGCTCTAACTCCAGGTCTTGGCTATGGCAGTCTTCTTGGCCACGGATGTGGATGTGGTCATTATTGATTAAATTCATGGAAAAACTACAAAAATAAACTTTTTTGAAACTATACTTGATTAGCTTTTGTCCGCGGCTTCGCCTGCGTGGATGTCGAAAAATATCCAATTACTTACCTTCATACCCTTTTTTAACTCTTTGGAGGTAGAATTATCAAAAACGCTGTAACACGTGTAAATTAATTTTCAACCATCAGCCTAAACACAAAATTTGAAGATCCTAACTTCAAAACTGACGGATTTTCATATAAACTGCCGTCCCCTATTTTACCCCTTTAGGGGTGGAATACCCAAAAATCCTTTCTTAGGGGATACTTACTCTTCACAAAGAACACACCCATCAAGTTTCATGTCTCTAGGACCAGCGGTTTGGGCTGTGTGTTGATATATCACCCAGTCAGTCAGTTTACCATTAAATATATATAGAAGATATAAGAGATATGTATATAATATATATTTACATATATAAATAAATAGTAAGATTTTTAGTTCAGTAAGTGCAGCCTATCCATTAATTTCCAGTGTATTGACAGTGTTTGAATGCTTTACCATGAGATGTCGTTGTAGGTCTCATTTTTAACAATAGAACACGTTGCAGCTGTACTGGGCCTATTTGGCGCAGCTGCACACAATATTATCTCTTTTTTTTTTGTTTAGTTTTTAACCTTTTTTTATTGTGTAAATTTAAATTTTTAATTTTTTTTTTGTTTGTTGTGTGCACTTGTGGCATGTGCCAAATAAATATATTTTCTTTCTTTCTTTTCAGCTGTTTTCTTTTGACCACAAGCAATTTTTGTATATAGGTGTTTTGTGTGTCGTACCGTTACTTGCTAGAAACGATTTTTTAACCTCAGTAAAAACTTTGTTCGGTTAAAATAATGAAATAGCTTACTAAGAAATACAGTCTTTAATGCCTAATATGAGGTACAGTCGATTTTATCCCTTGACGATCTAATAGACATTAATTTTATCTATGGGCAATACAAAATGGAATTACAAGCAATTAATGAGTCATATTCTTGTCATCGACAAGTGTTCCTAGTGGAGTATTGGTTTACAATTATTACTTACCATCTTTTTTCTTAGTATAACAGTTTTTCTTAGGTTTGAGAAAAAATTGAATATATTAATAGTAATTAATTAAATATTTTATTTGTTGAAAATGTTTATTTATAAATCAATCCATTATAACAGATCTAGTAGAGGGGACCACAGCCGCACGCGCACTTGCCTGATATAGACACGGCACCAGCAGCAGCCACAGGCCCACCGAAGCTCACAGCGCCCATGATGGGGACCTGACCGGCGACGGCGGTAGTACCGGCGACTGGCAGCTCACCTGCGACCGCCACGTTGCCTTCACCGGCGCCGCCGTACGCGGCAAGTCCGGCACCGCGACCGGCAGCGGGGTATGCACCAGCGAAACCGGCGGGGTATGCAAGTCCATCATAAGCCAAACCCGGACCAGCTAAGCCGCAAGGACTAGTGAGTATGGGAGAAGCGATCGCCGGGCCGTAAGCACCAAGGCATGCCTGGCTGAATACATTCTGTAAAAAAAATCTGTGATATTGAAATAACACTCAGGAGCTCGTGGCTAAGTAATAATAGCCGATCGGTTCGGTCTTAAGGTTAAGCCGCGCTTGCCTAGGTTGGTCCGTGGATGGGTGACTGCCCATTACTTACCGAGTTTCCTTCGTGCCTCGGAAAGCAAGTTACGTCGTCGGTCCTGGCTGTCATTTGTAGATTTTTGACAGTCGTTACAGGTAGTCAGTGGCCCGAAAGTCTGACGACCAGTCTTACCAACGGATATTGTATTACCCAGTACTAACTGGACTGTGAAGGTCTGATAGGCAGTCGCTCCATGTAAAATACTGGTATCATTGACCCCAACATAGTTGGGAAAAGGCTTGGCAGATGATGATTAAAATAATACTCAGTGTCAATTCATTCGTTTCTGATGTGAAAAGTAGACTAAAATCATCCAAAATAAGAAAAAAAGCAACACAATCATGGTAGCTGTAGGTACAACATTCAAAAGTGTGTAAAATGCAAAAGACCAATATACCTTAGCTTTGACTGCTAAAATAGAAAAAAAATAACATTGAAAAAGAAGTGAACCCACCTGGACCAAGCAAGCTTGGATGCAGAGCAACAGAACAGTGAAGGAAGACATGCTTGATGTATTTTTGTATTCAACAAAAAGCTAAAGACTGAATAATTTTCTACTAATCCTTTACGCTTTTATACTTTATTTACGCACTCTGTTATCAGCTGTAAAGTATTTCTTTAACATTTCACCATATCTTCTTCAGTACACAATTAATGATGTTTCAATAAGTTGTGTATTAACTTTCAAAATCGTAGGCTTATCGTTTATTTACAAGAATTACAATTACCTATATACCAATAATTTCTGGGAAATAACTTCGAAGCTTAGTATATAAAGCGTTTGGAAAGTGCAACGGAAATCATTCAAGTGTCATCATTTGCAGTAGTACCATCAGTACACTCATCACAATGGCAGCCAAATTTATCCTCGTCCTCTGCGCTCAGGCGCTCTTCATCCGGGTAAGCTTACTACCATTTTTTTACTATTTCGTACTTCACCATTTCATTTGTTTTTCTCAAATTCCAAACCTCAAAGTTCATTTGGGTCTAAGAGTATTTAGCAAGCCAAAGATTCGTTTACTTATTTACATTTGACAGCGTTAGCATAAAAAAAATAACTGTCCGCAAGGTCGAATGTTGCACAAAGTGCAGTATTAGCATTTGCTAAGTTTGCTTATTTAGACATACAAATACCTTCATAATACTTTCTATTGTTTCTTATTAATCTCTTCTACTTACCTTAGTGCCATTCGGTACCCAAAAATGATCTTAACTCACATTTTTTTTTCTTTTAGTCAGTCTTCAGCCAATGTACCAGCCGTGCCGCAGTCGATGCATCAGGCATTGGTTCCCCCTTCGGATGTGGCAGCCCTCTTACCAATGGCTTCGCAGGCTTAGCATACAACGGACTCACTGGTCCTGCATGGGCTTATGATGGTTTTTCATTCCCTGGAACTGGCTGTGCAGGTAGAGGACTGGCTTACGATGGCTACTATTCTCCTGCTATGGAGTTCACTGCTACTAGTGGCGGAGCTTTACCAATCACCAGCTCCTCTGGCGTGGCTCCTGTCGGCATCTCCATTATATCAGATAATGTGTATGAAGGCGCTCTGAACGTGGTTGGAGAGCTGCCTTTTGTTGGTACTACTGCTTTGGAAGGCGTATTGGTTACTGCTGGGTCCGGTGCTATCAACCATGCTTGCGGAAATGGTCTTAATGCTATGGTGAGTTCTGGTTATATTCTTCTTGATTTTACTTTCGTATTCTTCCGATGTCACTCAATCAAATTATTGAGCGTTTCAATATGTTCATAGTATTCACGCCACCTGACATTTAAAAAATGATTTTATTCAATCCAAATCGACAAACACCGATTATTTACTCATCAAGTTTTTTTTACAACAACTGTCAATAGTTTCTGACGTTTTTTTTTATTTCCAGTCTGCTCTCAGTGGTACTTCCACCCCTGCCTCAGTTGCGTCAGCTGGCCCTGTTTACGGCTCTAGTTTGGCCTACGATGGATTATATGGCACCGGTCTGGCCGGCTCAGCCTTCGGTACCAACGCTTTAGCGTACGACAGACTAATGGCACCTGGTTTTGCGGTACCCGCAATGGCACCTGGTCTTGCGGTTCCCGCAATGGCACCTGGTCTTGCGGTTCCCACAATGGCACCTGGTCTTGCGGTTCCCGTGATGGCATACGATGCTGTGCCATACGGTGACGCTGCATGGACTGGAAGAGGTTTGGCCAGCGATGGTCTCTTATACGGTTCTCCCTTCGACGGCATTGAATTCACTCCCACCAGTGGCGGTGCTCTCCCCGTTTCCAGCGCTTCTGCCATCCCTCCCACTGGAATTGCTGTAGCGTCCGACAACGCTTATGAGGGTACTCTGGCTGTCGGTGGTGAGCTGCCGTTCGTGGGTACTATTGGTATGGAAGGTGTGGTGCCTTCTGCCGGTGCTGGCGCCGTGAACCATGCCTGTGGTAATGGCAGGAACACCATGATCAGTGAGACTGCTGCTTACGGTCCAGCTGGTGCATATGCTCCTATGGTTGCGTACGGCCCTGGTGCCGCGTACGCACAACCTGCCTTTGGACCTGGATTTGGGGCTTCATCCCTTGGTTACCTCGGTGCTGGCCGAGGATGCGGTTGTGCTTACTAAGAACTAAATTAATATCTGATTATATTTTTGTTTGATACATAATAAATTAAATTCTATGATTAATATTACTTAAAGCTTTTATTTCCCCTACTGTCCCCTGCCTTCACATAGGTTTTAGAGAAAATGGGCAACAGTGTTGTAATGCAAATCTAGCTATGCTTAGTTAAATCATCATATTATTTTAAACTGTGCCTATTTTAAATCTCATTGTGTAAATTGGAATCTTCAAACTATACCACTGATAACGTCATCATCTGCATAGCCTTTTCCCATCAATGTGAGGGTTGGCTTCCAGTCTAACCGGATGCAGCTGGATACCAGTATTTTACATGGAGCGACTTATATCGCTGATAACGTAAAAGCAAAAAAGTGCCATGTACCTAATTGATCGTAGTGACTTTGCTCGCAAGTATAATCTCCATTTGAAATAAGTAGTTGAAATCAGCTTTTTTTTTGTACTCTTGTTCGTACACACAGCCAGTCGTGTCAAGCACGCGTGTTTCCAGTTTATCATGGCCTCACGCTGTATAAAATTCCCATACAACGAGCGATCCGCTTATATTGGTTTGGTATAGCTTGATTGATACTCGTGCTTACAATGAGAAAGTACTCCCGGATAAAAAAAATATCGATGTCCTGGTGCCGAATTTCATTTTCGAAATCTGTCAGGAGTTAAGACGTGAAAATGTTACAGTCACGAAGCTACTTTTATTATATTTGCAAGAGCGTCAGAAGGGGCCTCGTAGCGGTCTTGGCTGTCACTATCCATCTTGGGCGTTGTAACGGTCGGAACTTAACAATAAAAGCACACGTGTATTGTTCAATGTCTTATTATTTGATTTTCTTACAATTTTATACAAAATCACACACAAATAAACAGGATGAAACTAGATTGCGAGCCAATAGGTTAGCACGTATGCACTTCGTTCAGCAGCTGTCAATGCAATGACCGCCGCCATTACTCGTAGTGACACTTACTACCCTATTCGGGGTTACCCGCTCATAATTTTTATATTATCGATAAACTAATCCACTAAAATTAAAACAACGTTGAAAAATCGAGTTATGATTAACAATAAATCGTAAAGTAATAATTGCGTACTTTATAATTAAAACTAATCCATAATCAGCGCGCCGTCATATTTATAATTTACGGGGTGGAAAGGATACAAAAAACAAAAGTACAATGCATACACGGTGTATGTAAAAATTTCTATGTGGGGGGCTCAGAATGATGTCCGCCCCGTAATGTGGCTTCAAATGATATTTAGTACCTTGATAAATGAAAGAATTTGAAAACTGACGAAAGTAAAGCAACTGGACTGTACAAATAAACTATTCTTTTTCTGTTAAATCTCAGAAAGACTTATCAGTAACACATTCATCGTAAGCCACTCAGTTAGACAACTGAGCGACTACGTACGAAATGTACTCGCGGGAACTTTTTAAATGTAGCCTATAACACTCGGGGATAATGTAGCTTGCCTTTAGAGAAAGGATTTTCGGCATCGGATTACTGATCCGAGTACAGAAGATTGCTCCCTACATACAAACTTACAAACAAATGTTAGCTCTTTAGAATATTATTAGTATACGGGGTAGGAACCAAGGTAACCGACGTAGCCCGAAGAATAGCCAAACTTAAGTGGCAGTGGGCAGGCACATTGCTCGCAGAACGGATGGCCGATGGGGCCGAAAAGTTCTGGAGTGGCGACCGCGAACCGGAAGGCGCTGCGTTGGAAGGCCTCCCACTAGGTGGACCGATGACCTGGTGAAGGTTGCAGGGATCCGCTGGATGCGAGTCGCACGGGACCGGTCAATGTGGCGACACTATGTCCAGCAGTGGACGTCTTTCGGCTGAAATGATGATGATGATGATACGGGGTAGAAGGGACACCGACGCGAAAACGGTTATCACGCATTCAGGACATCATTCTGAGCTTCCCCCACAGAAATTTTTAATCGGTTATTTACAAAAAAAACTGCTTTTCCGTACATGTTGACCGTCTAGGTATTGCACTTTTGTATTTATGTAAATTATTTTATAGTATTTTGGGATAGTATTTATTGCGTTTATATATCTTTGTAGTACATAATATCGTATATCATGACTGGTACAAAAAGCCTACGGCATTAAGTCCGCCTCTGTACTTTGTGCTTGAAGTGTTAAATAAATAAAAAAACACCCGTCTAGTTTGGGAATTCTCCCTTTTCTATATTACATTAAAACTTAATTGGGCACTTTCGATTTTGGTGGGCGATTTTCAATTTTGGTGGCCACACTAGACTTTGACTAAATTATCTCAAAAAGTTATCGAGATATTCCGAGACCTCTTGAAGATCTTTCTAGCTTGAACTTTCTATTCTTAGACAGATCCTAATTTTTCACGAAAACTGAGGAAAAAATTGTGCCACCAAAATTGACAAAAAATTAACTTTGTTGAAGTTGACCCAATTGTGTTCTTTCCGGAGCTCTCAAGCAGTAAATCACTCAGCAAGCTAGAACTCACCGTATCAGCGAGCATCCACCAGCATGTAGTGGATATCATACTTGGGTATCAACTTAACCTCATCAGCGACCTTGACACAGCATACTGAACTTGCTGCCGGTCAACGAAAACTGCTCCTTAATCCTCTCTTAGTCGACGCCAGCCGTCAGCCTCAAAGTGGCACCGCGCTCACAAGCGACTAAATGCCAGTTTTTCTACTAGCTTAAGTTTACCGATACAGTTACAAAGACAGTTTAGCTATCAAGTGGGATTGCAGTATCGTTCAAACTAAAATGGGAAACATACATTTAATCAAGGGAAGGGGTAGGTTTCCAGGCTACAAGAAAAATAACATTAATAAAGGAGATAAATCATAAAAACCTCAAACTTTCAATTCGAATAATCGAGTTTATTTTCAGAAAATATTTTTCATAATTATCTAGTAGATACAAATAGTCGTAGGGGGCACCGCAGCCGTACGCGCACTTGCCGGCGATAGATACGGCACCAGCAGCAGTCACAGGACCACTGAAGCTCACAACACCCGTGATGGGGACCTGACCGGCAACGGCGATAGTACCGGCGACTGGCAGCTCACCGGCGCCGCTGTATGCAACAAGTCGGGCTCCGCAACCGGCAACGGGGCATGAGCCAGTGAAACCGGCGGCGGGTTCGCAAGTCCATCATAAGTCAAACCGGTACAGCTTAGCCGTAAGGATCACGGCAAGCCTGGCTGAATACATTCGGCAAAATAAATAATCATGATTAACCATTCAAAAAAGGCCTAAACCATGCAAAATTGTAAAAAACCGTATACGTTTTCGAAAATGGACTACCCTGGACCAAGCAAGCTTGGATGCAAGAGAAACAGAACAGCAAAGAAAGACATTGTTTGATGTTCGTTTGTGTTCAACGAGAAGCAGGAGCCTGTCTGATTGATGACGTGAAATAATTACATATACATAACACATTTAATACCCAATAAGTTTGTTGATATCAACTTGAACGACGACAGAACGTTTTCGAAATGAAACGTTCCGTTTTCATTGAAAAACGTGACTAAGATATCTTTGTGAAATATTAAAGGGTTATTAAATGTATTTAGTAGGCTTATCATGCTTGCACAAGATATTACACTTACCTACATATTGCTTTTCTTGGAACTTGAAACCTTAGGGAGTATAAAACCACCAACAGTTACACTGAACATCATTCTTGTGTCAACACTCGAAACAAACTACAATGTCTGTCAAAGCTATCCTCGTCCTCTGCACTCAGGCGCTCCTGCTCAAGGTGAGGCGTCAATTATTTATAAATTATATCATTTGTATTAAGTCTTCCAACCACAATTAATTATAATTCAAAAAGTGGCATGGTGGAAGTTACTCATAGAATACCTTTTGTTATGATTTCAGTCTGCACTCGGTCAGTGCACCAGCCGCGCTGCGATTGCTGATATCTCTGGACTTGCTACTCCCTGCGGCTTGGCCGCTCCCGCCTTAGCGGCCCCTTGGAGTGCTCCTGCTTGGGCATGTGATGGACTCGCCTACTCTGGCACAGGCTTGGCAGGCAGAGGTCTGGCTTACGATGGAATCTACGCCCCCACCATGGAGTTCAGTCCCACCAGTGGCGGTGCTCTGCCTGTCTCCAGTGCCTCTGCCATCGCTCCCGTCGGTATCTCCGTAGTGAGTGACAACGTTTATGAGGGTGCCCTGGCTGTGGGTGGTGAGCTGCCGTTCGTGGGTACTATTGGTATGGAAGGTGTGGTGCCTTCTGCCGGTGCCGGTGCCGTCAACCATGCCTGTGGTAATGGCAGGAACGCCATGATCAGTGAGACTGCTGCTTACGGTTCAGCTGGTGCGTATGGCCCTATCGGTGCCTACGGTTCAGCTGGTGCGATTGGCCCTATCGGTGCCTACGGTCCCGCTGCTCTTGCTGCTCCTGGCCTCGGTCTGCGTGGCGGTTGGGCTGGCAGAGGTTGTGGCTGCGCTTTCTAAGATGATGTTCAACAAAAAAGGGTAGAAAATGACCAAAATAATAAATCAAAATGCACCAAATATTTTGTGCTTTAATTCGTTGTCCTATTAAGACTGGACTGCCTGTGTGTGTATCACTGCTGCAAGCTTTCTACCTCGGTGTTGAACGTTTAGCAAGGGTTCTCAACATTTTGGCAGGGGTAAATAACCTAATGTTATATTCACACTTCACACAGACGTGACACACTTAAGTGTGTGGATTAAGTTTACTATTGTTACAGAAATATTCTTACTAACTATTTAGTCTATAATACGAGTTTCATATTACTCATAAAGCTGTGCCCACGCCACTTCGCTTACATGACCGCGTCTTCTTTCGGCATTGTCAAACTTTATGAACGAAAGCAAAATATAAATGATCTAGCCTGGGTCCCCACGGTTAATATTATTAAAAATAAAAAAATAAATCTTTTATCTCTGAGAGCTGAATCAACTGGTGGAAAATAAAAGTGAGAATATGCAAAAAACACGTTACTGAAAAATATTGTAAACGCTTGTATTAATCAATACATCATTTAATTTTCGATGAAACCATGATCGATATTGTAGCATCTTATTTCTGGTTCAAATAGCAAACTCGAGTAAAATCAAAACAATACCTGTCATTTTGACAAGACCGGTAGTCCCTGCTAATCGATTGGTTCGGGTTTCGAGGACCAAAAAAAACTGAATAGACCGATAATGAAACCGAAAGGCACTTATTGTTTTTCGTCATTGCAATTATTTTTTTGTTCTGGACCTGTGAAACTTCTAGTTACGGCGATATTGGAAGACAAACTTCCAAATTTTTAACAAGTTAAAAAAAAATACTATTTATAAATGTTATAACTTTTAATACCTCCATGACCCCTGTACTATTCAATTCATCAAACATTCCAAAAAAAGTCGTTTTCAAGCAAAAATTTTTGCGTGGAGTTAGGTACTTAGTTTGATGAACAGAATGCTTGGTTGACGGCTTTGTGAACGGACTATTTACACCTTGTATACTACGTGTAACAGATTAAGCGCAATACCTCAGACACCCCAATTAGAATATTAAATTATAAGTCGAAAACAACATTCGTAATTAAATAAATTTAAACCAAACTACTCTTTTTTATAAATAGTTTTCCTTACTGAACGCAAAACGTATGTGCAAAAACATCCCTGCACACACACTCATGCCATGTTAGCGGCCGACGCGACACGCACACGAGCGCCCGCCAGCTGACCATAGCTGTAGGCCTTAGATGGGCGTTAGTTCAATGAACGAATTTTACGAACCTAAAATATCACAGACTGATATTATGAATAACTTTTGATACTTCATTGAGTTTACCGTGTAATGATTGATAATTTTCTAGTAAGTGAAATTATCAACACGAATCTAAGACTTTAGGCTTAGTAACGGGGATGCATTTAAAACAGCGACTTTTTACCCGAACTACGAAACTAACGAAGGAACGCCCGGACTCCATGCGGCACACGCGGGTAAAAAATAAAACGTTTTTATCTACCTTATCTTTCGAGATTGCACCCCCGCGAATCCCGCGATCGCTCTGTTAAGTTGTGTTTAGGTACAGTTTATTGTTTGTACTACAAAAATATTCAAAGACGGCGTATTTAAAAGATTTGAATCATAATATTTACAGGTGTTATGAATACAATCGTATTGATAGGAAGGAGTAAGTACTTACAGAACTGGATGATTTACACTTTACACTTAGGTTATTAATTTGCACTATTTCTGTGATCCACTTTCATTAAAGTTTCAAAATGACCACCGCCTTTTTTTATGCACTTATTTGCACGCTTTCTTAAATTGTATTTGAATTTTGTAAGCACTTCAGTATCACTTTTCACCGTCACAAATGCTTGTTCAATTTTTGTTTTTAGTTACCTATGCTGGAACGTATGCCGCCACAAATGCAACCGGCATTTGTGGCGGCATGCTGGTTGTACATGCCAATACGCGTGAAGGTACTCTCGTCCGTCCAAAGAATGTTCGGTTGCCAGTTCTCCAACAACCACCTACTGAATTCTAGTCGTGGCAAGTTGTCGGCCGGCGTTAGGTCTTGACACCGTCGAAGATGGAACGGGTGTTCACCACCAGCACGCAACGTTCGCCACACGTACATGTGGTAGCAGTCGATCTGGGGTGCTTCTTCTCTCGAGTTGTCCTCTGGATGTTCGTCGAAATGGTCGAGAATACGCTCTTGCAGACGAGTAGTCCGCACATTCGTCCCTCTGTCCAAAGCCGTATTAGGAAGGAACGTCCCAGAGTCCCTCAGTCGCTGATTTGCAGCCAGCATAGTCCTGGCGCTTACACTGCAGCCAAAACGGTCATTGAACTCCCGACAAGCTAACGCGACAATATCAAGATAGCGAGCCAGGGTCCTAACCATCTCCGTGTATTGTATGTTGGTATACCGAAGAGCCATCGCGCGCGGAAACAAAGATGTCACGGAAGGAAATAAAAGGACAACTACACTACGTCACTACCGGCGGATGACTAGCTGGCGGTAGCGGCGGCGTGAGTGTCGGCATTTCGTATAAACGTCAAAGAGGTTGCCGACAAATGCTTTATCTCTTTGCAATAAGTTCTAAATTTCTTCAAATTAAATGATTTTATTGTGTGTAGGGCTACTCTGATGACCACCTAAGTTTGGTCGTGCATTCAAATAAGCCTTACTCATTGGAGATAAAGTTGGAATTCCTTTAAATTACCTATTTATTTGACGCACACTACTTATAATGTAAAATGCATTTGTGTGTATTACGAGTTATGAGCCAACTACAAATAATGTCGTGCGTTTTGGTAGCCTATATTGCTCTGAGTTAAGGTTTCAATTAAGGATTGTATTAATTTGTCATGATACTGTGTTTCTAATTTAAGTTATTTAAAAGATTTTTCCGTCAAAATTTAACACCTATTTTTTATGACGGAAATCGATTCAGAAGCTGATTCTGAACCAACTACTTTCAGGAATTGCGTTTATTCTGTTACACGTTGTATACAACATTAGTTTTATTTAGTATATGCGAAACCCGAAACACGTGTCTAGTATTTTTATGTAAAGATTATTTATGTACAAAATTTGAAAACTGGATCATGAAAAATCACAAAGTTATTAGCTTCTTCTGTGACCTGGTGGTCCACATAAAAACGTGGTCACCGTGCGGCGCAGCCGCGTGCGCCTCCAGCGTCGTCTTGAAATCATTGATAATAATAATTTGGCAGTAGGGACCTAAATGATTTCGATGGGTACTTAGTGTCGCTCGGTGTCCAACTTGTAATCTTTTTTAAATATTTTTGGGACAAAATATAACATGGTTTAAAAATTATTGGATTCGATTCAGTTACTTATTCTGAACAAACTATATTCAGGTTTCGCATATACTAAAAATAATGTCAGCTGACTAACCATAATTAACTTCGTATACAGAAGTTAATTATGGTTAGTCAGCTAAATCGACTGATATCAAAAGTATAACATAATTATTATTTCTATTGTATCAAACTGCAAAAATTGCTATCTACACAACGTGTTGTGGCACGAGCCACTTTATTAAACAAATATCACATTACAGCATGAGAAATGCAAACTTAACGCCGGTTTTTCCCAAGGTATTCAACAGCGGTGTAAAGTACGTACATTTATTTATTACATACACTTGTTTATTACTGTGAATATGAGGACTACGTGGGTCATACTATTATTATTATTTTCATTTTTTTATTTAGTTAGTTTCACGATTGTCTGGCAGTTCGAGTACTTTATGCGGCCTACCCAAATGTCCTTTCTTTGGTATTGTTCGTCGTGTCGTTGAGCTCCTTGGATTACGAGTCGAGCTACACGATCACTGACAAATGCTTGCACTGTCTGGACAGGTCCACTCAAATCTGTGTGGTTATTTCTGCAAAATACCATCTCAGACATTAATCTACATGGTCCTCATATGACTTGAGTGTGACTCAATGTCTGGACTTTAAAAGAGACTGAGACCTCTGAGTTTGTTTCGGATGTTTCTTCTCAGAGTAGTCAGATACGAAACACCGGCCCCATCTAGTTTTAAAACAACATGTTGTGACATGTAAAAGAGTTTTGTAAACCAATTTACAGAAATAAATATGATGATGATATGATGATGATACAACCTCAATTCGCCAGATATTTTAATATTGATTTTAACAACTTAATGAAACCTAGTTCATAAACCAATCGCCTCGTGTAGGTGAGTATGTAGAAGGAGAATATTACAGCTGCATGCACGCCTATCTAAAAAGTTGTTAAGTATTCGAGCAGGTATTCATTGTACAGAACGAAGTTCTTCTGATCCTACAGACAGATGAGTTGCCCTTAATCAAGTGCATGCGTTTTAAGGGTGTTTAGCAACTTTTGACGTTCAAAAAGTAATGATTCACAACTGAAGGATAAAACCTTTTGATTTTGGAAACTTTTCTACAGAAAGAAACTGTAAAAGATTGTTATCGTGGTAGACCAAATAAAAATATCGTTATCAGTACTTTATTTATTTTCCGTTGTTCAAATGAATATAAAGCATTTTCAATTAAGACAGACACTAGTAGAGGGGACCGCAGCCGCACGCGCACTTGCCGGAGATAGACACGGCACCAGCAGCCGGCACAGTGCCACCGAAGCTCACAGCGCCCATGATGGGGACCTGACCAGCAACAGCGGTGTTACCAGCGACTGGCAGCTCACCGGCGACCGCCACGTTGCCTTCACCGGCGCCGCCGTATGCGGCAGCACCATAACCGGCAGCACCAGGGTAGGCGAGTCCGTCGTAAGCCAAACCAGAAGCCAATCCCAAGGGGGAAGCCAGACCAGGAGCAGCCCAGCCGAAAGGAGCAGCCAAGCCAGGAGCCGCCAATCCACAAGGAGAAGCGATAGCAGGTGCGGTCAAGCCACAAGGAGTGGCCAAGCCATAGGGACCAGCTAATGCAGCATCAGCAATCGCAGCGCGGCTGGTGCATGACTGTCCAAGTGCGGACTGAAAGTGGAGTAAACATCAAATGAGAATCATAGCGAGTGCCATACATCCAATTTATGGAGTAAGTAATATTTAAATCAGCTGGTACTTAGTCTTCTTGCTTTCTTGAATTTCACAATTATTATAAAAATATTGAATTTTTAACAAAAATATAAAACAAAGAAACAAGATTCTTACCTGGAGCAAGCAAGCTTGGATGCAGAGGAACACGACGGTGAAGGTAGACATGTTTGATTTTCGTTTGTGTTCAACGAGAAGCTGAAGACTGAATGAGGCACTGGAACAGTTGTCACATTTTATACCCTTGTTGATATCAGTACTTAGATAGTTCAGTTTCAAAATTATTGAAAACGTGACTGAACTGTCACAATACGAAGTGTTTCTTTGTTGTAAAATAGTAGGCTTATCGTGCTTACACAAGCTATTAATTAATTGTTTTCACCTACTTAGTATTTTTCTTGAAACTTGATAACTTCTGGAGTATAAAACGAGCAACGGTTGCACTGAACATCATTCTTGTGTCAGCACTCGAAACAAACTACAATGTCTGTCAAAGCTATCCTCGTCCTCTGCGCTCAGGCGCTCCTGCTCAAGGTAAGAAGTCAATTATTTATTTAAAGTAATATCATGCAATACAAATTAAAATTTTATTGTGCCTTCCAAATACATAATTAATCTTTTGTCACAATTTCAGTCCGCACTCGGACAGTGCACCAGCCGCGCTGCGGTTGCTGATATCTCTGGACTTGCTGCTCCCTGCGGCTTGGCCGCTCCCGCCTTAGCGGCCCCTTGGGGTGCTCCTGCTTGGGCATGTGATGGACTCGGCGCTGGCTTGGCAGGCAGAGGTCTTGCTATCGACGGACTGGCCGCTGGCTTAGCAAGCAGAAGCCTGGCTTACGATGGAATCTACGCCCCCGCCATGGAGTTCAGTCCCACCAGTGGCGGTGCTCTGCCTGTCTCCAGCGCCTCCGCCATCGCTCCCGTCGGTATCTCCGTAGTGTCTGACAACGCTTATGAGGGTGCTCTGGCTGTCGGTGGTGAACTGCCGTTCGTGGGTACTGTCGCTTTGGAAGGTGTGGTGCCTTCTGCCGGTGCCGGCGCCGTCAACCATGCCTGTGGTAATGGCAGGAACGCCATGATCAGTGAGACTGCTGCTTACGGTTCAGCTGGTGCGTATGGCCCGATCGGTGCCTACGGTTCAGCTGGTGCGATTGGCCCTATCGGTGCCTACGGTCCCGCTGCTCTTGCTGCTCCTGGCCTCGGTCTGCGTGGCGGTTGGGCTGGCAGAGGTTGTGGCTGCGGTATATAAGAAACTGTTGAAAAAAGATATTACTGACCTCCTTAATAAACTTAATTGCATATATTTTTGGACTTTTATTATTACACACTTTTTCATGCTGTTGATCAACATCTTACAATAAATGTAGGACATAATTCCCGGAACATGGGGAAGGTTTTGATAATAATACTTTTCTATTGAGCAAAATCGGAACACACACCATCATTTTGTGTTCTTGCAATGTGACGTCACGAATTTTCCTCCTATTAATGTCTTTCACGAGCCAAAAGACTTGTGGCTTTTTTCTCACTTTGCAGTCACACCATGTTTAGTGCGATACCTAAGTAACGAAAACCATTAAAAACTTTTCGTATTGAAACACATACAATTATACAGGCACGTTTTCGACAAAAGACAAAATGTCATTTAAAAATGAATACATTTTTAATCTTTAAAATATATTCTATGCCTTCAAAATTTTTTTATCGACTAGTGGCCTGTATTTTTTTTTAAGTTTAGTCTTCTGTGGAAACTGGTGGAAACATAAATTTACACTTATCTTGTTTGTTTTGACATTCGGATTAAATCGTGAAGTTTGTCAGAGGGAAATTCCTAGCCGTTACGGGGATGCTGAAAGTTGCAAACGTCTCAATTATGTCGCAGATATGATGAATTTCTTTAATATTACTTAATGACAATGGAACTGGTATAATATTAACTAAAATCATTGCACTGATGAATTTCTTCAATATTAGGTACTAAGTAATATTTCCAATTTCATTAAGTCTTAACTAAAATGGAAAAAAAAAACAAATGGAACTGGGATAAGAAAGAAAATACATTTATTTGGCACATGCCACAAGTGTACCCAGTATAAAAAAAAGTAACAAATACTAAACAAAAAATTAAAAACTCAAATCTAAACAAAAAAAATAAATATAGAGTAGTGTGACTGTGTGCCTCACGGCTGCGCCAAATAGGTCCAGTTCAGCAAAATGCCGGACAACTAGTGCCTGACGCTGGTTTTCAACTGGACCTGAAATTAGTGAGGTTACGGATGTGAAGCAGTTTTATATTTTGTGTCAATGGTGGTGGTGAATAGATACTTAAATATGAGAAATAGAGATACAGACCTGCATACAAAAAAATAAATTAAACTAGAGTGATTAAACGAAAGGGCAAAACAAAAAAAAAAAAGAGGTAAGCGCGTGTCAACAACATTGGTTGTGCATAAAAATGTCCTTGATTATTTATTAATTGTTTAGTAATTGTATTGTGATGGTATACATAGCACGAATTAACTCTACATACTTCCCAGTTATACCTTTCTCTTTCAAGGCCCACCACAACACATCCCGAGGTACCCTATCATACGCTTTCTCCAGATCAATGAACACCATGTGCAAGTTTTTGTGTGCACGCCTGTACTTCTCGTACAATTGGCGGAGTGCAAAAGTGGCGTCCATTGTTCCTCGACCTGGCATGAACCCAAACTGGTTTTGGGTGATCTTACTCTCCTCTCTTATTCTTTTCTCTATCACTTTCTCCCATACTTTCATACTATGTGACATGAGCTTTATCCCCCGATAGTTGTTGCAGTCCTGCACATCACCTTTATTCTTGAAGATGGGCACTAGCGAACTATTGCACCATTCTTGTGGGATCGCTTCTTCATGCAACAACTTATTGAAGAATAAAGTCAGCCACATACATCCGTTTTCTTTTAAACACTTCCATACTTCTACTGGTATTTCATCAGGGCCCATGGCCTTTCCATTTTTCATACTTTGAACGGCCTTCCTCACTTCATCCATGCTAATTTCCCTCACCAAACCCAAATTTACTTGTACCTCTTTAAGCACACCGCTCCATTCATTCTCTTCATTCATTAGATTTTCAAAATAACCCTTCCATCTCTTTTTTATTTCATCATCTTTAGACAGAACCTTACCAGTGCCATCTTTCATACACTTTATATGATTTATATCTCTCGTTCTCCTTTCTCTTGCTTTTGTAATCCGGTAGAGCTCCTTCTGGCCTCTAGGACTGTCCAGTGAGTCGTATAACTTCTCCTGCGCCTTAGCCCTGGAAACTGCTACCGCCTTTTTTGCCTTTCTCTTCCATTCTTTATATATCTTTTTCTTTTCTTCTTTCAAACTGTCGTTCCCGTTTGCTACACCCTGCCATTCCTTAAACGCAACCTTTTTCTCTTTCAGACTCTTTTGCACCTCTTCATTCCACCACCATGTATCCTTATCTATCATACCCTTCCCTTTGGATTCTCCAAAAACATTTTTTCCTACTCTTCTTATACAATCTGCCATCTCTATCCAACATTCATTCACAGATTTTCCTTCCATATCCTTCATTTCAATCATCTTATCTACCACTTGACTCTTAAACATACCTGCACATTCTTCTTTTTCAATCATACGCCATCTGGTTTTGGGTGGGGGCCGATCTTTGTTTCTACTGGCCGAGACACTGACTTTTACCTCCATTATGACCAATCTGTGTTGGGAGACTAAGTCTTCGCCTGGCAGCACTTTACAGTTTTTGACATATTTAAGACTGTCTCGCTTGACCAGGAAGAAGTCTATTTGCGTCGCGTGGTGGCCACTTTTATAAGTAATGAGATGTTCGTCTCTTTTTTTAAACCACGTATTTGTTATTGCCAGGTCGAAGGCAGACGCAGCTTGAAGCAGTGTCTCGCCGTCACTGTTACGGTCTCCATACCCCCAGCCACCATGCACTCTCTCATACCCATCCTTCATTCTTCCTACATGCCCGTTGAAATCACCCCCCACATACACTTCTTCATTCTCTTGCACATCCAACATCACTCGATCAAAGTCTTCCCAGAACTTCTCTTTTACGCTATCCTCACTTCCTGACTGGGGTGCATACACACTAACTATATTTAGCACCAAACTATCCAGAATCACTTTTACAGCTATCACTCTATCGCTCACTCTTTTAACATCCACCACACATTCTTTCAACTCCCTATCCAAAACTATTCCCACACCATTTCGCTTGCCATCGCTGCCACAATAATAAAACTTATATCCTTCTCCAATTTCTCTTGCCTTCTCACCCTTCCACTTAGTCTCTTGCAGGCACGATATTTTTATCCGTCGCCTTTTTAGCACATCTGCTAACTCTCTTCCTCTTCCAGTCATCGTACCGACATTCCAGCTCGCACATCTCATTCTTACTTCTCTTACTCTCCGAGCTTGCGTCTTACGTCGCACCCGCCCGTTCTGGTGCGACAACCCTTGTCCATATACAATTGTATTTACCTGCTGTCTTGTATGGATCAGAATGTTGGGCCACAAAAGGGATGAATGAAAGGCATTTGCATGTGGCGGAGATGAGAATGCTAAGGGGAATGTGTGGTGTTACGCGAATGGATAAAATAAGAAATGAGTATATAAGAGGAAGTCTGAAAGTGGCGCCGGTGACTGAAAAGTTGTGTGGTAATCGGTTGTCGTGGTATGGGCATGTGATGCGGAGGAATGAGGAAAATGTTGTGAGGAAAGTTTTGAGTATGAATGTGGATGGGTATATGAGTAGAGGAAGACCAAAGAAACGATGGATGGACTGTATAAAGAATGATATGGCAAGAAAGGAGGTGTCGGATGAGATGACGAGTAATAGAGAAGTATGGAAGAAGAAGACATGCTGCGCCGACCCCAAATGAATTGGAATAAGGGCAAGAGAATGATGATGATTGTGATGGTATCCATTTTTGGTAAATATCATTTTTCGACCCAGAAACTGTGTCATGCTCTAGTTAAATTAGGTAGGAAGCTAGGATCGTACATCATATTAGGGATTCATTTAGAGCAACCATATCCAGCTTACGTTGCGTTTCTATGAGAAACTGCCGCAAACGACTTCTGAAAGTGCATATCGTCTTGATTAGTCTTATCGGTGGTGGCAGGTTATTCCATACTTTGAAAGCCGTATACGAAAAGCTGCCTCTGAAAGCAGCTGTATTATGCGACTGACCCGAGAGTTGTTGCGAACATTGTCTTCTGCCACATTCCCGCCTACTTGTTACCCAACTCAGTTTATTATACAAGTAGTCCGGTTTTTGATATTTGACCACACCGAATAAAAGGCAAGCCAGGTGTAGTTTGCGTCTGGACTTCATTTTTTGCGTCAAATACTTGTTAAGAAAAGGTGTGACATGACTTCTACGCGGTATGTTATAACAAAATCGAGCGCATGCGTTTTGTACCCTTTGTATGAGCCAATCTGTACGAGCTAATAGGCGCGGGCCGTACAAAGTGTCGGCGTAGTTCAACCGAGACAGGACTAAGGTTTCTACAAGTTGTTCCCGTAGCGATTCGGATAAGTAAGGCCTCATCTTGTACAAAACCTTCAGGCGATAAAAAACAGTTTCTTACCGAGTCTGCTACGTGTTTCTCAAAACGAAGATATTTGTCCATGGTTAGACCTAGATTTCGCGCCTCAACGAAAATGAGCTCAAAATTAAAATTCAAGATGGCTCCGATGAAAATATTCGTCGGCGCCATCTTGGATTTTCATTTTGAGCTCATTTTCATTATCAGTGACACCGAAAACCATGAAAATGACACCCATGACGAAAAACCGAATATTTTCGTCGGCGCCATCTTGGATTTTCCTATCCTACCACCTACCCACCACCTACCCACCACCTACCTACCACCTACCTACCACCTACCTACCACCTACCTACCACTTATCTACCTACCAACTACCTACCACTTATCTACCTACCAACTACCTACCACCTACCAACCTACCACCTACCTACCACCTACGTGCCACCTACTTACCACCTACCTACCACCTATCTACCACATACCTACCACCTACCTACCACCTACCTACCACCTACCTACCACCTACCTACCACCTACCTACCACCACCTACCACCTGCCTACTACCTGCCTATTACCTAAGACTAAAGAATAGATTGTCCTATGTATTCTATTGTGATGAGTTTTATCCGAATTTACGGATAAAACTAATGTACGCATGGTCTATAATAACTTAGTTTACAAACTACCGAAACTCCCAACAAAATCTCTCCAGTAGTTTACTGACAAAATGTCCAAAAACCAGATTGTAAGCACTACATAGTGCGGAAGCGCTGTAACAATCATGAAAGTAAAGGAGATTCGGTGAAAATAAAAACAATTGTAGGTAATAATAAAATAAATTATGTTACCGTACTTATATTTCCCTAAAAACTAAACCCCCAAAAATTAACATGAATTCCGTAAAACGAAGTTGACCGTACCTTCTGTTACAATTTTATACTGTGACTCGAAATTTTTGAACAGCGGGGTCAGCGAGTTCATTCAAATAGCGTCTGCGGCGACTTGCCACGGGCGTAGGTTTTTTAGCACTAAATGCCAACTGCGCTCGAATATACTGGCCTTAAGTATAAAGTAGCAGCTTTATATTGAGTTGTAAGATTGTAGATAAGGCGTAGTCGACGTAGCCTCGCTGCGCGGGGCACCTATTTCTGTTTCCCAGGGTTTAAAGTAACCTAACACGAAGGGGATTCCGGGGTCTTAGTTCGCTCACTTCGCTCGCTCACTAGACCCCGCCAGCCCCTTCGAACCTAACCTGTCCGAGTCGGGGTGCCACAAGTCTCTCTCAGCTTTCGCTCGCTCTTGCTACCTATATTCTCCTTGCCGCAATGACCGGATAAATAGTTGCTTACTTGGTAAAATAGTCACCCATTCAGTATATTGGTCGCCAATAAAATTTTTATTCGCCCGATCAATAATTTCTCTAAAAAACGATAGTGTTATTAAGAAATAAAAATTAAATAATTATTTTGTCGATTAAGGTAACTCCATTGCAGCCATCACATTTTAACTGCCACGTTGGTCTATTGGTTGCAAGCGCGACTACTGAGAATGTGGTCTTGGGTTCGATACCCCTGGATTCTTCCATCAGGATTTTTTTAGTAGCAGCCACTAGCAGCCACGGAGTCTGGATTTGTGCCCGGTTGATGGCAATAGGCTCGTCCCCTTACATTGGACTTAAACATAACTGGCGAAATGTAGGGTGTACCTTACTGTAATGCCTAAACACTTCGAAGATTACAGGCGTGATGTTTTGTTAAGTAAAGCATTTTATTTTGTGCCCAAATTGCTTAAATAACGTCTGTGTAAGCGCTTACCCAGACCAGAGATATAACATAAAAATGTAAAGGAGATAAAGTTCCTGAACTACAATGTTTAGTTCATGGTGGATTAAATACTCATCGAATGGAACACTCTTATCTACACGTCATGAGTTCGACTCGAAATTATCCGGTTTTTCATTATTTAGTTGATACCAACGACATCTATGTTTAAGTGATTAAATGACAAAAGCAAATCACAAGAAAAGTGGAAATCAATAATATCAGCCAGTTTCATTGAGCGTAATAAAGGGTGCGAAATTTTGAATAAAAAGTAATGTTCTGTACACTTCATTTATTTTAAGATCAAATCAACATTGCGGATTTTCATCTCAGCTAGTTGTTCCGATGCTAATACAGGGGACCGCAGCCGCAAGCGCACTTGCCAGAGATAGACACGGCACCAGCAGCCGGCACAGCGCCGCCGAAGCTCACAGCGCCCATGATGGGGACCTGACCAGCAACAGCGGTGTTACCAGCGACTGGCAGCTCACCAGCGACCGCCACGTTGCCTTCACCGGCGCCGCCGTACGCGGCAGCACCAAAACCGGCAGCACCAGGGTAGGCGAGTCCGTCGTAAGCCAAACCAGAAGCCAATCCCAAGGGGGAAGCCAGACCAGGAGCAGCCCAGCCAAAAGGAGCAGCCAAGCCAGGAGCCGCCAATCCACAAGGAGAAGCGATAGCAGGTGCGGACAAGCCACAAGGAGTGGCCAAGCCATAGGGACCAGCTAATGCAGCATCAGCAATCGCAGCGCGGCTGGTGCATGACTGTCCAAGTGCGGACTGAAATTGCAGTAAACATCAAATGAGAATCATAGCGAGTGCCGTACATCCAATTTATAGAGTAAGTAATATTTAAATCAGCTGGTACTTGGTCTTCTTGCTTTCTGAATTAAAAAATTATTATCAAAAATTGAATTTTTAACAAAAAGAATTAAAAAAAGAAAAAAACACAAAGAAACGGTACCTGGAGGAAGCAAGCTTGGATGCAGAGGAACACAACGGTGAAGGTAGACATGTTTGATGTTCGTTTGCGTTCAACGAGAAGCTGAAGACTGAATGAGGAACTGGAACAGCCGCCACATTTTATACCCTTGTTGATATCAGTACTTAGATAGTTAAGTTTCAAAATTATTGAAAACGTGACTGAACTGTCACAATACGAAGTGTTTCTTTGTTGTAAACTAGTAGGCTTATCGTGCTTACACAAGCTATTAATTAATTGTTTTCACTTACTTAGTGTTTTTCTTGGAATTTGATAACTTCTGGAGTATAAAACCACCAACAGTTGCACTGAACATCATTCTTGTATCAACACTCGAAACAAACTACAATGTCTGTCAAAGCTATCCTCGTCCTCTGCGCTCAGGCGCTCCTGCTAAAGGTAAGAACTCAATTATTTATTTAAAGTAATATCATACAATACAAATTAAAATTTTATTGTGCCTTCCAAATACATAATTAATCTTTTGTCACAATTTCAGTCCGCACTCGGACAGTGCACCAGCCGCGCTGCGGTTGCTGATATCTCTGGACTTGCTGCTCCCTGCGGCTTGGCCGCTCCCGCCTTAGCGGCCCCTTGGGGTGCTCCTGCTTGGGGATGTGATGGACTCGGCGCTGGCTTGGCAGGCAGAGGTCTTGCTATCGACGGTTTGGCCGCTGGCTTAGCAGGCAGAAGCCTGGCTTACGATGGAATCTACGCCCCCGCCATGGAGTTCAGTCCCACCAGTGGCGGTGCTCTGCCTGTCTCCAGCGCCTCCGCCATCGCTCCCGTTGGTATCTCCGTGGCGTCTGACAACGTTTATGAGGGTATCCTGACTGTGGGTGGTGAGCTGCCGTTCGTGGGTACTATTGGTATGGAAGGTGTGGTGCCTTCTGCCGGTGCCGGCGCCGTCAACCATGCCTGTGGTAATGGCAGGAACGCCATGATCAGTGAGACTGCAGCTTACGGTTCAGCTGGTGCGTATGGCCCGATCGGTGCCTACGGTTCAGCTGGTGCGATTGGCCCTATCGGTGCCTACGGTCCCGCTGCTCTTGCTGCTCCTGGCCTCGGTCTGCGTGGCGGTTGGGCTGGCAGAGGTTGTGGCTGCGGTATATAAGAAGCTTTTGAAAAAAGACATTACTGACCTATATAATAAACTTATCTGCAATTATTTTTGGACTTTCATTATTACACACTTTTTCATGCTGTTGATCTTTCAATAAATTTAGGTCAATAATTCCCGGAATTAAGTCAAGTTTGGACATCGGGAAGGTTTTGTTATTCATATTTTTCTTTTGGGCAAAATCCGAATTCACGTGATGTGTGAAGAACACGATTTTTTCTCCTATTAATGACTTTCACGAGCCAAACGATCCTTGTAGCATTGTTCGCACTTTTCAGTCGTACCATATTCCTGTAAGTGCGAAACCAAAGTAATGAAAACCATTAAAAACTTTTTTGTATTGAAACCCGTAAAATTATACAAGCACGTTATTGACAAAAGGCGAAATGTCATTTAAAAATTAATATTTTTTTTAATCTTTAAATATGTGGCTGCCTTCACAATTTGTATCGACTCATCATCATCATCATCGTTTCAGCCAAAACACGTCCACTGCTGGACATATGCCTTCCCCAAGCTCTCTCATTGACCGTTTAGTGCGATTTGCATCCTGCGGATCCCCGCAACCTTCACCAGGTCATCGGTCCAAATAGTGACAGCCAACGGTTTGCGACCGTCACTCCAGAACTTTTCAGCCCTATCGACCATCCGTTCTGCGAGCAATGTGTCCTGCCCAGTGCCACTTAAGTTTGTCAATTCTTCGGGCTACGTCGGTCGGTAACCTTCGTTCTCTTGCGAATGTCCTCATTTCTCATTCCTCATTTGATCATGCTAGGAAACTCCGAGCATAGCCCTCTCCGTTGCTCCTTTATCGACTTTTGGCCTGTATTTTTTTAAAGTTTAGTCTTCTGTGGAAACTGGTGGAAACATAATAAATTTACAATTATCTTGTTTGTTTTGACATTCGGATTAAATCTTGAAGTTTGCCAGAGGGAAATTCCTAGCCGTTACGGGGACGCTGAAAGTTGCAAACGTCTCAATTATGTCGCTGTTATGATGAATTTCTTCAATATTAGGTACTAAGTAATATTTCTAATTTCATTAAGTCTTAACTAAAATGGAAAAAAAAAACAAATGGAACTGGGATAAGAAAGAAAATACATTTATTTGGCACATGCCACAAGTGCACCCAGTATAAAAAAAAAATAACAAATTAAAAACAAAAAATTAAAAACTCAAATCTAAACACAAAAAAATAAATATAGAGTAGTGTGACACTGTGTGCCTCACGGCTGCGCCAAATAGGCCCAGTTCAGCAAAACAACTAGTGACTGACGCTGGTTTTTAACTGGACCTGAAATTAGTGAGGTTACGGATGTGAAGCAGTTTTATATTTTCTGTCAATGGTGGTCGTGAATAGATACTTAAATATGAGAAATAGAGAAACAGACCTGCATAAAAAAAAATTAATAAACTGGAGTGATTAAACGAAAGGGCAAAACAAAAAAAAAAAAGAGGTAAGCGCGTGTCACCAACATTGGTTGTGCATAAAAATGTCCTTGATTATTTATTAATTGTTTAGTAATTGTATTGTGACGGTATCCATTTTTGGTGAATAACATTTTTCGACCCAGAAACTGTGTCATGCTCTAGTTAAATTAGGTAGGAAGGTAGGAACGTACATCATATTAGGGATTCATTTAGAGCAACCATATCCAGCTTACGTTGCGCTTCTATGAGAAACTGCCGCAAACGACTTCTGAAAGTGCATATCGTCTTGATTAGTCTTATCGGTGGTGGCAGGTTATTCCATACTTTGGAAGCCGCATAACGAAAGCTGCCTTTGAAAGCAGCTGTATTATGCGACTGACTCGAGAGTTGTTGCGAACATTGTCTTCGGCCACATTCCCGCCTACTTGTTACCCAACTCTGTTTATTATACAAGTAGTCCGGTTTTTGATATTTGACCACACCGAATAAAAGGCAAGCCAGGTGTAGTTTGCGTCTGGACTTCATTTTTTGCATCAAATGCTTGTTAAGAAAAGGTGTGACATGACTTCTACGCGGTATGTTATAACAAAATCGAGCGCATGCGTTTTGTACCCTTTGTATGAGCCGATCTGTACGAGCTAATAGGCGCGGGCCGAACACAGTGTCGGCGTAGTTCAACCGAGACTGGACTAAGTTTTGTACAAGTTGTTCGCGTTGCGATTCGGATAAGTAAGGCCTCATCTTGTACAAAACCTTCAGGCGATAAAAAACAGTTTCTTACCGAGTCTGCTACGTGTTTCTCAAAACGAAGAAATTTGTCCATGGTTAGACCTAGATTTCGCGCCTCATACACTCACTCAATTGGTTCGCCCATTAGTTCTAAGTCAAAAGTCAAAGGTAGTCGAACCAGCTGCTGTCTAGTACCAAATACCATATACTTTGTTTTTGTAGGGTTGAGTGACAGACAGTTCTCCTCGGACCAAACAGCGATTCGTTAGAGATCTTCATTAAGATCCTTAATGGCGCTGTCATATTGATAACTAATATTGCACTAATGATTTAATTGTAGTTGTATAAAAAGCATTATTGCTAATAACTTTCTGAATGCGTGCTTTCTTTAGAAAAAAAAAACATAAAAATTCAAAATTTAAGCCAAGTTTTAAATTGGCATAAAGAACAATGTCAGGTGTTGGCCTAAATAAAAGATAAAATAATAATAATAATAATATATATACCCAGTTCTCGATGATGGTAATATCACGTTGTATTGGGATCGATCTATCGTCACTGACAGGACTATTGTTGCAAATAAACCTGACATTGTGGTGATAGATCGATTGGAGCGTCGCGCAATGATTGTTGATATAACGGTTCCGCATGACGAGAACCTCGTGAAAGCAGAGAAAGATAAACAATTCAAATATCTAGATCTGGCTCACGAGGTTGTCGACATATGGGACGTGAGTACAGCAGTCATTGTGCCGATAGTCGTGTCGGCCAATGGCTTAATAGCCAATACCCTCGACCAACATCTGAGGAGGCTCTCGCTTGGCAGCTGGATCAAGGGCTTGATTCAGAAAGCAGTACTTCTGGACACGGCGCGTATCGTTAGGAGGTTCCTCTCTCAAGAGCCCTGACCACCGGTAGCTCGGACCCTGTTCCTGATGCCGGTGGGCTACTATGTTTTATATTTTTAAATGTTTTTTTTAAATTTTTTTTATATAGAAATATTTAAAAATGTAAATTATATGTTGATAAAATGAATAAAGGAATAATAATAATAAATTTATTCAAAAATATAAGGTGCAACATTTACAGTTTTTCTTAAATCTATGTCGAGTTAACCCGTGATTTGTGCCTGAACTAGGTAATCCTGTATTTCAGGCGATTGGAGGTAACATTAAATGATTAAATAATCATATTATCATATTAATCCTATTGGTACCTATGCAAAAAACGTATATAAAATTATATTATATTAACATAGCTTACAAAATAACAATAATATTAACAATATTTACTTTAGCTTAACATAAAAAATAACAATAATAGGAACAATATTTACTTTAGCACTAGTAATAACTTCTCTGTATCTTCATAGGACATAGTTTGAAGGGCTTCCTTAAGGGTTTTCTTGCAGTTACTGTGATTTAAAGAGTAGATGTTTATTTTTTCATTTATCCTGTTATATAGTAGCGGTCCGAGGTACATATAAAACTTCGCTGTGAAAGCATGTTTTGTACTTTTTTGAGGGCAAACTATATCTTTCCGTCTTTTTTTAGTAAATTCAGTGCTGTATGGAAGTGCTGCGTGTTGTTTTAGTACACTGCTCATAATAAATAACTGTCGAACTGTTAGTACTTCACAAGATTTATACAGGAGGTTAGTGGGGAAAAGGAAAGGGCGGCAAGTAGCCACTTTGAGAATAGCTCTTTGAGCTCTTTCAATGGACAATAACAGAGTTTTACTCGTCCCACCCCATGATGTAATACAGTAAGTCAGAATTGACTGACAAAGAGCAAAATATATTTGTCTAAGAATTTTTGGATCTGTAATAAATCGTAGTTTTTTGAATACGAATATCAGCTTACGAATTCTACTATTTAGAGCTTCCATATGTTGTTTGAAGGAAAGGGTTTCATCACTGGCTATCTGCGGGAATTGGACAACAATGAGCATGCAACGCTGAAGGGATATTCGATACATGCTTGCGCATCGAAAACTTAATATAATTTGTCTTCTCTGCATTTAGCGTTAGTGAGTTATTTTGAAGCCATTTATTTACAATATTAAATCCGTGTTGCGCAAGATTGTAGACTTCATTTTCTGAGTCAGCCGAAAAAAGTAAAGCAGTGTCGTCAGCGTAAGTTATAATAGTGCCATGCTCTAGCTTTAGATTGCAAAGGTCATTTATGTAGATCAAAAACAGAGTGGGCACTAGAATACTTCCTTGGGGAACACCAAAAAATGTGTTTTTTTGAACAGAGCTGAGAACATCGCCAATCTTTACGCACTGGGAACGATCTTCTAAATAACTTTGGAATAGTTTCAGCTGGGTGCCTCTTACACCCATGATCTCAAGCTTGCGCAACAGAATTGGAATGGAAACTGTGTCAAAAGCTTTGGCAAGGTCCAGGAAAATTCCTACTGTGTGGTTACCCTTGTCAAGTTCTTGAGCTAGATAGTCAGTCAGATGATGTACCGCATCGGCAGTTGAAACTTTAGGTCTAAATCCAAACTGCCGTTCGGACAGAATCGATTTATCTTCTAAATATTTCAACAACCTTTTGTTTATTATTTTCTCCAATATTTTTGACATAGAAGGTAGTAAAGAAATAGGTCTATAATTTGTCACTTGCTCTTTGCTGCCTGATTTATAGACAGGGACAATTACAGCTTTTTTAAGACACTCTGGAAAATGACCTAAAGATAAACAAATGCGGAAAATATAAGTCAGTGGTGGTACCAAAATGTCCTTAAATTTTTTAATAATTTTATTCGATATGTTGTCCCAGCCAACTGCACAGTCTTCTTTCAAGGTCATTATTATACTTTCTACTTCAGTCTCGTCAGTATCTAGCAGCGCGAAGGATGTTAAAGAGGAGTTAGATGTTAAAGGAGTGCTCGTTAGGTTTTGGGATTGTCCCAGATTTTTTTCTGCCTGATACTTACCCACATTAACAAAGAAATTATTTGCTATGTTAGCGGATTCCACCGGTGACGAGTGTGCTTGTAATAAACTTGAAGATGACTCATATTGTTTTGCGGTATAAGTTGCGTCTTTAATATATTTCCAGATCTTTTTACTGTTTGTTCCAGCCTTTTCCAATGCCATTTTGTCGTAGTTGTTTTTAATTTTTTTAAGGAGATCATTACAGAAATTTCGATATCTTTTATACGAAAGTTGCAATACTGCATTTTCTGGATTAGATTTAGCTCTCATATGCAGTTTATCCCTATGTTTCATACAGCGAATAAGACCTGTTGTGATCCATGGTTTTATGTTGTGATATTTGTTGCTCAACTGCGACACGACCGTGTTTTCCTGAATTGCATTTCGTAAGTTTTCAATTACAAACAACATGCAAAACTGCGGGTCAGCAGAATTATAGACTGGATCAAAATCGATGACGCGTAAATCTTCTTCAAGTCTATTTATATTCAGTTTTGTAATTTTGCGAGTGTCTTGTTTTGGTAATTTACAATTTAGGGTTAGTAGGGCAGCATTGTGATCGGTTATTGTTGAGTTAACAACAAGTGCAAGTGAAGGGAAATTCGATTTCAGCATAATATGATCCAAACAGGAGCCACTGTGATGTGTAGGAAAGCTGTGTGCTGGGAGCAGGCCATGAAAAGCGCATAGGTTGAGGTAGTCCTGAGCAGAAGCATCAGCACTTCCTTGAAGAATATTGATATTAATATCTCCAATTACAATTGTGTTTTTAATGGATGACAGGTTCTGCAAGGTCTCATTCAGAGAGTCAGTAAAATTGCTAGTATTTTTAAAAGACGGGGGTCGATATAATGCTAATATCGCAAATTCTGATCCAATTTTAACTAGCAATCTGTTACAATCGTGCATATCAGGTTCCTCAACAGAGACGTTCAGATGATTTCTTGCATAAACTATCACACCATCATTTTGGTTGTAATTTATGGTACTTCTATACATATTATATCCCGGAATTAGTGGTATGTTATAGTGTTTGGCAAGCCAGCATTCGGTTAAAACAATAATGTCACAATTTATGTTTAGCCTTTGCTGAAATGTACTAAAGCTATCAAAGTTCTTAAAAACACTGCGAATATTTTGTGTTAAAATGGTTAGCGGAGATTTGTAGTCAGATAGATATTGTTTGCAGTTTTCAGCTTCACAAACTTTGGACTCGGATACAGAGAAGTTATCTAAATCATTAATTAAACTATTTATCATAATGGTATTTAAAAATACAAATACAAAATAAAAAAGGGCAGAAAAATAACTAATTAACGGCGCTCTTAGGCGCCTCCATAATCTACAGAATTGATGTACCTTTTTTCAGCCATTATTTTCGCCGGGCAGTCAGCAGCACCTGTGTTATGCTTGTCTGGCTTTTTGAAATGCAAGCAAGTAGCGCATTTTGGTTCGTCAGCCTTCTTTGGACATTCTTTTACTGAGTGACCTTGATCACCACAGTGGCCGCAGGTATACGATGTCTGTCGACATGACTTGGCCGCATGTCCATACTGCTGACACTTATAGCATCGTGTGACCAAAGTAAAATCTCTCACAGGGCATGATGACCAATTTACAAAAACTCGGTCTTTTGAAATCAGGGCTTTGCGTATGACTGCAGGTACTTCAACAATGTAATTACATGTCTCCGTGTCTTTCTTACCTGACTTATGACTTAATTTAATTAAGCTCAAAAACGTCTCAAGGCTGCAGTCCTGAAGTTTTTCGGCTATGTTTTGGTTGTACACACAGGTAAAAACCTCAGTTTCTTGCATGGATGTCGGCACTCCTATAATTACAACCCTAGGTTTCCTTTTATGGGGCTCGTCAACTGTTAGACCTGATTTGGTTAACTGCACCGATTTTCTCAGCTTCTCAATATCGTCCTTCGTCTCGGTGCTGATGATAACACCGCCGTTCTTCGTCTTGCGCAGGCCTCTCACGTGGAGCTTCATTTGTTCGGGGCTGATTATTTTTTGGACAAGAGTTTTAGTCTCATCACTGGTCTTCAACTTGTCACTCGGATAGATGGCCACGGAACTGACATAACTTGGCTGGATAAAATTGTTGGCACCTTTCTTTACCATGTCAGCAAAGGAAGATCCCTGGGCAGGTTTCGTCGAATCTTCGATACTCAGTTTGAGGTTCTGTAGCTGCTGCGAAAGATCGAGTTGGTTTTCAAGAGTTCTGACGGCGTAGTGCGATTGGAGGGCTTTAGCTTTGACGGACTGGTACATGACGGCCATCTGCGAGGTCCCGTGACTAACCTTCCGGCATAGGTTAGTGATGCGCGTTTTTTGCTCCACATTCAGCTTTCCCTCCGCTGCAATAGCGCACACCTCCTTCAGGCTCTGTTCGATAATCGCCATCCAGTTCTGAAGTTCTGTCGTCGAGACAACTTCAGGGGCATTGTTCCTTTGGATAGGCGCTTTAGGGGTAGAGGCGGGTACGGCCACGGGCACAGGTGTAGAGGCAGGTACGGCCACAGGCACAGGAGTAGAAGGCGGGGAGCGAACACATTTACTACTTCTTTAAAATAGAATAGAATAGAAGACAAAATAAATTGGCAATCTAACTGCATCAAAAAAATATTCAACCCAAACACAACAAGTGAAAACACTATTGGGGTTCGAACTTCCCACCCGTAGTTTATAAAGTGGTCATAAATCCGTTAATGGTCTTAAAATGACATGATAAATCTGTCAACATTGTGTGTAAAACTTATATTTAGTTGGAATGTAAGGGCAGGGCTTTACAGGGCTATAATATAATGGCATGTATTACAGTGAATTAGCATTTTAAGTATAAAGTAGCAGCTTTATATTGAGTTGTAAGATTTTAGTTCCGTTTCCCAGGGTTTAAAGTAACCTAACACGAAGGGGATTCCGGGGTCTTAGTTCGCTCACTTCGCTCGCTCACTAGACCCCGCCATCCCCTTCGAACCTAACCTGTCCGAGTCGGGGTGCCACAAGTCTGTCTCAGCTTTCGCTCGCTCTTGTTACCTATATTCTCCTTGCCGCAATGACCGGATAAATAGTTGATTACTTGGTAAAATAGTCGCCCATTCAGTATATTGGTCGCCAATAAAATTTTTATTCGCCCGATTATTCGGACCTGACCATTTTTTTTTTTTTTTTAAGATGGGAAATCATAATTGTACTGACTAAAACCCATCCATGTTCCTTCTTTGCCCTTTGTGTTCCAGGGCCGCGGTATCTCTTTCGAACAGTCCCGCAGCCCTGGCAGGCATCGACCCGTGCGGACCTCTACGTGGTTGCTGACATCTCTTTGAGGCGCGCGTGGAACACGAACGCGCCGTCGACACGGCCTGTCGTCATAGGAAGGCTGGACGGCAAGCAAGCCCAAAACTCGCCGTCCACAGGCCCGCGCCTACGGTGGCCGGGGGCCACCACGTGACCCCCGACGGACGAGTCCCAGGTACTTCAGCGTCGACCCGACGCCGATGGAAACCCCTCCTGCCGTCAGTAGGGATCCCGACGGTGGCGCATTCCGAGGCCCATGAAAACACATGACCTCGGACTTGTGCAATGCCACCTCGAGAATGGGGACCTGACCAGCAACAGCGGTGTTACCAGCGACTGGCAGCTCACCAGCGACCGCCACGTTGCCTTTACCGGCGCCGCCGTACGCGGCAGCACCAAAACCGGCAGCACCAGGGTAGGCGAGTCCATCGTAAGCCAAACCAGAAGCCAACCCCAAGGGGGAAGCCAGACCAGCAGCAGCCCAGCCGAAAGGAGCAGACAAGCCAGGAGCCGCCAATCCACAAGGAGAAGCGATAGCAGGTGCGGTGAAGCCACAAGGAGTGGCCAAGCCATAGGGACCAGCTAATGCAGCATCAGCAATCGCAGCGCGGCTGGTGCATGACTGTCCAAGTGCGGACTGAAAGTGCAGTAAACATCAAATGAGAATCATAGCGAGTGCCGTACCTTAAATTTATGGAGTAAGTAATATTTAAATCAGCTGGTATTTAGTCTTCTTGCCTTCTTGGATTTGTAAATTATTATTTTAAAAAATAGAAAAAACAAGAAGAAACAGGTTACCAACTTTCAGCATCCCCTTAACGGCTTAGAATTTCCCTCTGGCAGATTATCAGATGTAATGCGATGAATGTCAGAACAAACAAGATAAATGTGTATTTATTATGTTGCCACCAGTTTCCACAGAAGACTGAACTTTAAAAAAATACAGGCCAAAAGTCGATAATGGAGCAATAGAGAGGGCTATGCTCGGAGTTTCCTAGCATGATCAAATCAGAAATGAGGACATTCGCAAGAGAACGAAGGTTACCGTTTGACGTAGCCCGAAGAATTGACAAACTTAAGTGGCACTGGGCAGGGCACATTGCTCGCAGAACGAATGGTCGATGGGGCTGAAAAGTTCTGGAGTGACGGTCGCAAACCGGAAGACGTTGCGTTGGCTGTCACTATTTGGACCGATGACCTGGTGAAGGTTGCGGGGATCCGCTGGATGCGAGTCGTACTAAACGGTCAATGAGAGAGCTTGGGGAAGACGTATGTCCAGCAGTGGACGTGTTTTGGCTGAAACGATGATGATGATGATGAGTCGATAAAAATTGTGAAGGCAGCCACATATTTAAAGATTAAAAAAAAATATTAATTTTTAAATGACATTTCGCCTTTTCTCAATAACGTGCCTGTATAATTTTACGTGTTTCAATACAAAAAAGTTTTTAATTGTTTTCATTACTTTGGTTTCGCACTTACAGGAATATGGTACGACTGAAAAGTGCGAACAATGCTACAAGGATCGTTTGGCTCGTGAAAGTCATTAATAGGAGAAAAAATCGTGTTCTTCACACATCACGTGAATTCGGATTTTGCCCAAAAGAAAAATATGAATAACAAAACCTTCCCGATGTCCAAACTTGACTTCATTCCGGGAATTTTTGACCTAAATTTATTGAAAGATCAACAGCATGAAAAAGTGTGTAATAATGAAAGTCCAAAAATAATTGCAGATAAGTTTATTATATAGGTCAGTAATGTCTTTTTTCAACAGCTTCTTATATACCGCAGCCACAACCTCTGCCAGCCCAACCGCCACGCAGACCGAGGCCAGGAGCAGCAAGAGCAGCGGGACCGTAGGCACCGATAGGGCCAATCGCACCAGCTGAACCGTAGGCACCGATCGGGGCATACGCACCAGCTGAACCGTAAGCAGCAGTCTCACTGATCATGGCGTTCCTGCCATTACCACAGGCATGGTTGACGGCGCCGGCACCGGCAGAAGGCACCACACCTTCCATACCAATAGTACCCACAAACGGCAGCTCACCACCCACAGTCAGGATACCCTCATAAACGTTGTCAGACGCCACGGAGATACCAACGGGAGCGATGGCGGAGGCGCTGGAGACAGGCAGAGCACCGCCACTGGTGGGACTGAACTCCATGGCGGGGGCGTAGATTCCATCGTAAGCCAGGCTTCTGCCTGCTAAGCCAGCGGCCAGTCCGTCGATAGCAAGACCTCTGCCTGGCAAGCCAGCACCGAGTCCATCACATGCCCAAGCAGGAGCACCCCAAGGGGCCGCTAAGGCGGGAGCGGCCAAGCCGCAGGGAGCAGCAAGTCCAGAGATATCAGCAACCGCAGCGCGGCTGGTGCACTGTCCGAGTGCGGACTGAAATTGTGACAACAGACATTAGTTACGTTAAGCTATGAGTGACTTCCACTACACCACTTTTTGACAAACACATAATAATGTATTTGGAAGGCACAATAAAATTTTAATTTGTATTGTATGATATTACTTTAAATAAATAATTGATTTCTTACCTTGAGCAGGAGCGCCTGAGCGCAGAGGACGAGGATAGCTTTGACAGACATTGTAGTTTGTTTCGAGTGTTGATACAAGAATGATGTTGAGTGCAACTGTTGGTGGTTTTATACTCCATTTAGTTATCAAATTCCAAGAAAAGTACTAATTAGGTGAAAATAATTAATTAATAGCTTGTGCAAGAACGATAAGCCTACTATTTATCAACAAAGAAACACTTCGTATTGTGACAGTTCAGTCACGTTTTCAATAATAAAATTTTGAAACGAAACTATCTAAGTACTGATATCAACAAGGGGCTGGGTATAAAATGTGACAACTGTTCCAGTGCCTCATTCAATCTTCAGTTTCTCGTTGAACACAAACGAACATCAAACATGTCTACCTTCACCGTTGTGTTCCTCTGCATCCAAGCTTGCTTGCTCCAGGTAAGAATCTTGTTTCTTTATGTTTTTTCTTTTTGTTAAAAAATCAATATTTTGATAATAATTTTTAAATTCAAGAAAGCAAGAAGACTAAATACCAGCTGATTTAAATATTACTTACTCCATAAATTGGATGTACGGCACTCGCTATGATTCTCATTTGATGTTTACTGCACTTTCAGTCCGCACTTGGACAGTCATGCACCAGCCGCGCTGCGATTGCTGATGCTGCATTAGCTGGTCCCTATGGATTGGGCACTCCTTGTGGCGTGACCGCACCTGCTATCGCTTCTCCTTGTGGATTGGCGGCTCCTGGCTTGGCTGCTCCTTTCGGCTGGGCTGCTCCTGGTCTGGCTTCCCCCTTGGGATTGGCTTCTGGTTTGGCTTACGACGGACTCGCCTACCCTGGTGCTGCCGGTTTTAGTGCTGCCGCGTACGGCGGCGCCGGTGAAGGCAACGTGGCGGTCGCCGGTGAGCTGCCAGTCGCTGGTAGCACCGCTGTTGCTGGTCAGGTCCCCATCATGGGCGCTGTGAGCTTCGGCGGCGCTGTGCCGGCTGCTGGTGCCGTGTCTATCTCTGGCAAGTGCGCTTGCGGCTGCGGTCCCCTCTACTAGTATTGGAACAACTAGCTCAGAAGAAAATCCACAATATTGATTTGATCTTAAAATAAATGAAGTGTACAGAACATTACTTTTTATTCAACTTTCACAGCCATTATTACGCTCAATGAAACTGGCTCCTAAATGATTTTCACTTTTCTTGTGATTTGTTTTTGACATTAAATCAGTTAAACATAGATGTCGTTGGCATCAACTAAACAATGAAAAATAGGGTAATTGCGAGTCGAATTCACGACGTGTAGATATGAGTGTTCCATGCGATGAGTATTTAATCCACCACGAACTAAACATAGGAAATCGGCATGTCCTAGAACCAAAAATTCGAAGACATGTGACATCTACCAACCCACACTGGGCCCGCGTGGTGGATTGTAGCCCATTCCCTCTCATAGAGAGGAGCCCTGTGTCCCAGCAGTGGGAACATTATAGGCTGATTATGATGATGATGATGAACTAAACATTGTAGTTCAGGAACTTGATCTCTCTTACATTCTTATGTTATATCTCTGGTCTGGGTAAGCGCTTATACAGACGTTATTTAATCAATTTGGGCACAAAATAAAATGCTTTACTTAACAGAACATCACGCCTGTAATCTTCAAAGTGTTTAGGCATTGGTGTACCCAATAGCACACCCAACATTTCGCCAGTTATGTTTAAGTCCCATGTAAGGGGACGAGCCTATTGCCATCAACCGGGCACAAATCCAGACTCCGTGGCTGCTACTGATGCTCAGCAGTCGCGCTTGCGACCTATATACCAACGAGGTAGTCAAAATGTCAGAGACGGCTGCTGCTGCCATTGCTGCAACGGAGTCATCACGACACGACACAATAATTATTTAATTTTTATTTCATAATGAGACTATCATTACATTATAGCCCTGTTATCGTTTTACGCGTAGCGGGTAACGACGGTTGTATACATTGTGCACGTCAGAACATTAAAAAAGTCTTTGTACGTGAATAGCTGCGTACCAATAACACGAAAGAGGTGCGATTTCACTGACTTAATTTCAACTTCGGCGAGTCTGTTAAAATGAGGACTTCCAGAAGGATTGAACGAAAACCATATTGATTGTTTTATGCACAATGTACACAACTATAGTTACACGTTAGGCTTATAACAATAGCAGAGCAGATTTTTTTTGTTTTTTTTTTTAAATAAAAAACGTTGCACTACACTTGGAATTTCTCCTGTATCGTGGGTGCGTTTACAAACATTTAAATTCACATACACAAACAGCCAGACTTGGAATAACGACCTGTAGGCCATACAAATATTTGTTCCGTGCGGGAATCGAATCCGCGACACGAAGCGCAGCAGTCAATCGCTCAGCCACTGCGCCAACCGTGCCGTTAAAATAATTCAATTCAATTCAATTCATTTATTCAATAACAATTTTCACATTGTGTCTGAATTGCTACAGCTAAATATATCCTAAAAGTATACATGCAATCTGTATTTAAATCATCACAATTATCCAAATTAAATGTCAATCCATATTTAAAAAATCTAAATTATCCAAATTAAATGTCCATCCATATTTAAAAAATCTAAATTATCCAAATTAAATGTCAATCCATATTTAAAAAAATAAAAATATCCATATTAAATTACAATCAGAATATCAATAATAATAAGAATGATATATAAAACAACAACTAAAACAAAAACCATTTCTATTAAATTATAATCCATCAATAGAATATAGACATTTATTCAACAAGAACCGCTTAAGCTTACTCTGAAACTCAGTTTTATACACAAGACCTTTTATTTCTGTCGGCAGTTTATTAAACAGTTTTAATGACTTGTGGTAGGGACTATGTTTTGCAACGTTCAGGTGAGTCATTTGCTTCAACTTTCCTTCTTTCCTTCTTGTACTCGCCCTTGTTTGTCTTTCATCCTCAGTCTCATATTCAAATATGTACTTGGATAAATGAGTAAGTAGGACCAAAATGTACAAGCTTGGGACTGTCAATATATTTAAGTCAGTGAAATGAGGCTTACATGATTCTTGCTGTTGTATTCTAACTATGGTCCTGACTGCTCTTTTCTGAATCACAAAAGCTTTCTGAGTATTGTAGCCATAACTTCCTCCCCAGAAAAGTATGCTGTACCTCAGTCTTGACTCAACTAATGCGTAATAGACCATTTTCAAATGTTTTAAGGTTACGTCGTTTCTGAGACTTCTAAGTACGTAACAGGCAGAGCTAATCGCTTTCTCCAGGTATGCTAGCTCTTCTTTCCACTTTAACTGGCTATCGATATAAACTCCCAGAAACTTAACCACCTGGACAACGTTTACTTTTTCTCCATTTATGGCACAGTTAATGTTATCTTTATTTTTGGAAGTGGATCGAAAAAGCATTACGTTAGTTTTACTGGCATTACCTTTAAGACCGTTGACGGTAAACCAACTGTGGAAGATATCTAAGGCTTGATTAACAATGTAATTAAGAGCGTGTATATTTCCAGCTGAAACAACGGCGTTGGTATCATCAGCAAACACTACAAGCTGGATAGATCCCGCAGCTTTTTCCACCATATGTTGTAAAAGGTCATTTACAAACACGATAAAGAATATCGGACCCAGTATGGA
Source organism: Noctua fimbriata (assembly GCA_905163415.1). Lineage (NCBI taxonomy): Eukaryota > Metazoa > Arthropoda > Insecta > Lepidoptera > Noctuidae > Noctua > Noctua fimbriata. The sequence continues at coordinate 10,248,909 of LR990948.1, read as the reverse complement.
GCCTTGTGGCACGCCAGTGTGAACAGGAGACAATTGGGACTTGTATGTTTCTTCAGTTGGACAGTTTTTACCTGAGTAATATGTCCGTGACATTACTGCGTTAATCTCCACGAACATCTTCCTGTTTTTTAAATATGATGAGAGAAGTGCCAATACTTTACCCCTGACACCGTAGTGCTCAAGTTTTTCCAGCAGTAGTTTATGATCCACCGTATCAAACGCTGAACTCAAATCTAAGAAAAGCCCAGCTACTTTCTGTTTGTCATCCAATCTGCTCACTACGTCTTTGATCAAAGTCGATATTGCGTCTTGTGTTCCAACGTTTTTTTGATAACCAAATTGTTTTCTACTTAACACCCCATTTTGGTTGAAATGTCTGAGTAATCTAGTTTTAATTAGCTTTTCGAGAATTTTTGAATGAGTAGGTAGTAATGAGATTGGTCTGTACATCTTTGGGTCTGTTTTAGAGCCTTTTTTGTGTACAGGTATTATTTTAGCTATCTTCAGTTGATCTGGAAAAATTCCTTCATCAAAACACTTGTTATAAAAGATGCTTAAAGGTTCCGCTAGAATATCTATATTGTCCTTTATCACTGATATATTTATGTCGTCATAGCCACAAGATTTTTTGTCAACCATATTTTTCACTATTTTGAATATTTCAAGGGGAGTGACAGGGTCTAAGACCAGGTCATCAGTTACTCTTATTGCACTTTTACGTAGGATATCCATGGCAGCTCCTGTGCTTGCGGTTGTTGATGAATTAAGTTGGAACTGCCGGGACAAGATATTTACAATGTGTGACGGTTCTGATACAATTATATTGTTTGATTTTAAAATTAGTTTTTTATTGTTCTCTACACTCTTATTTAGTTTGCTTATAACTTTCCAAACATCTTTTGAAATGTTCGTTGAATTTGCTAATTCAGATTGTACTGATAACTTTTTCGCCATATTTATTACTTTCCTGTACAGAGCTATGTATTTTTGGCTATATTCCATCATAGTGTCATTTTGTCTATTCCCTTTGCCAGCATGTAGGAATCGTTTCATTTTGCTAGAAACCCTTACACCCTTAGTGACCCAGCGCAGCTGCGCGTTACACGTTAAGTGCACCTGCAGTTTTCTCTTCCTAAAACAGCTTGTGAGCATTTCTTCGAATTGTTTTAAGAATGAGTTTATTCCAAAATCACTCCAGTCGTGATTTAATAGCAGATTTCTAAAGTTCCTTCTCGTATTTGCATTGAAAATCCGTTTTGTAATTTGAACACTACTGGTTTTTTTATTCCTACATAGTTCCTTACTTCTGAAAGCTGTATTGCAAAGCAGTCCTGCATGTCCATCTGCCAAGCCATTACGGTTGACATCACAACTTATCACGCATTCGTCAGACAAATTAGTAAAGACATTATCAATACAAGATCGTGAGTCATTTCGAATGAACGTAGTCGAACTAATTAGAGGTCTAAAGTTGTAACATGTCAATAGATTTAACAAGTCATTTCTTTTTTTATTTTCAGTAGATAGGTCAATATTAAAATCACCGCAGATTACACAGTTCTTGTTAAAGAAATGTTCTAATAGGTTTTCGAGCCTGACCATAAAATTGTCTAAGTTTTTATCATAAGGCGTACGATAACAGCAACACACGGACAAGCCAGTTAAAATATCTTTGACACAGCATATTTCAAAACTATCCATTTTATATAATTTTTTGCCTATTGGTAGTTCCACGTATTCCCTATCTGATTCTGCTAAAATTATAGTACCACCTCTCCGCTTATTTACTCTGGTATTATATGATGCAACATTGTACTTTGAAAGATTTAGCAACTGAACTAGTTCTTCGTTAAGAAAATGCTCGCTAATGCACAAGTAATTTGTAGGGTTACTCAAACTATCTAAGTATATTTCTAACTCATCTTTCTTATTATTTAGGCCACACATATTTTGATGAAAGATGTTTAAACAATTACTCAGTGAACTATCTGCCAATTTGTTTAGATTTGTTATAGTTTTTACATGTTTATTTACGAAAAAATGTATCTCTATCCAACACTATCTTTTTTTTAAAGTAGTAAGGAATGGTACCAGGTTTTAATTGTTGTACTTTACTGGTTTCGTGCCTATTGATCATACTTAGACAGTTATTTTCATATTCAGAGTTTAGTAATAGCTGTATATAACGATACAAGTTCTGAAAAATATTTACAATAGCCCTATTGTTGACTTTGCCTGTGTGTTTACAAAACATTTTATGATTATATTCTAGATGTTTGTTGGTATCAAACATATAAGCATATTCAAAAATCTGATTACTTTGGTACATAAGTCTATTAAAAGCTTCTATTCTAGTATTAAATAAGTTAACATTCCAATTAAGTTTTAAATTAGGAGAACATAGAATAACATTAGTATGCATTACATTTTTAGTTTTATTTTTTATGTGATTAACCAATTTTTCATAGTTATTGGATTCTAAAAAGTCTTTTTCGCCTAGGAGGACTATACAAAAGTCACTTATAGTATAATCTATTAATTTCTTGTCCAATGATGCAAGAAGCTCCGCTGCACCCGCGTTAGGCATACAGTAGTGACAGATTTTGGCGTTTGGTAAATTGTTTTCGGCTATTCTTAATATATTATTGACATTATTAGCACTAATTATGCATACTTTACTCACATATGTCTCTTCCAGTATTGGTTTCTGTTGAGTCGTCGATCCCATGGCGTGCTCTAGGGCCAATGTATCGTTGTCTGCGTGTAGTCGTCCTCGCTCAAGTGATAAATGCTCAATGTTTGATTGTTGATGGTTGTTGTTGTTATTGTATTCGAGTGCGTCTATTTGCTTCCTGAAAGTTATGAGCTGTTGCTGTGCGTGTTCCAATTCTTGTTGTAAGCCTATAATTTTCTGTTCTAGCAACATAATTTTGATGCTTTTGTTATCACTTACATTACTTTTGCTAGTAAGTGGAGTAGAGGGTGTAGAAAAAGTCTGTTGTAGTAGGGATTGTTTTTTGCCTCTGATAATAATATCTGCGTTGTTTTCAATGGTAGGAGAATGACAGAGTGTTTTTAACATTTTTATTTCTGCAGTTAGCTTATTTAATTGTTGACGAAGATTGTTATTTTCCAATATTGTATTTTCAAGTTCATTTTCGGTGCTATCGAGTTTTTGTGTGAGTTCTTTTATTGAGTCTCTCATCTCTAGAATAGTTAAAGTTTCAGATATTGTCCCATCAACGCTTTTAGACAGTTTATTAGGAGTGTTATACGATTCAGGCGATGTTTCGTATTCAGACAGTATATATGGGAGTTTAGTGCTTCTAACATATTTGGAGTTGTTGGCTGTGCAGCTCCAATCTGTTGGTGTTTCTCAACATATTTGCCTATTTGTTCCGGGGAAGACCGGCTTGCTTGATGGTTTTTCCTTGTTGTGATGTTAGATACATGGCATGTATTAGAGGCTTTTGAATTCTTGATGCATGTCGTACACCTCAATTTTTTCTTAGACTCATGGTCCAGAAGCCGGTAGGTTCCTTCCGGGTATCCAATGCAGTCTAATTCATAGCGGTTGTTACAAGTTGAGCATAAGACAGTTTTTTTCATTTCGACAGATTTTTTGCATTTAAAGCAAGTAACTTTCTCTGGCATCTTGCGGGCATTTTTCGTACTCATTTTAATGACGTTATATTTTTCTGCGTGTTTTCCCAAATTAAAATTTTTATATTAATATGCCAAAATGCTTGGTTCCAAGTCAGTAGAAAAAGTTAGTGATTTGAAAATTATTATGGCAACACATCCAAGTACAAACGTGCCAAAATGCTTTGTTCCAAGTCGGTAGTGAGAGTGAATGATTTGAACGCAATGTAAATGTCAACTATGTTCTGCTACTCGCTGATAGATGTCGCTATTTCTTTAGACTGCATTACCGACTGTTTTGAATTTAAAATTAAAATAACGAGTTGCTCTGAGTTATGTATAACACTTTTTAGAAGACATACACTAAAACTGTTTGTAATGTTAATAGAGTTGTAGCTTGTTGTAAAATTGGAATGTCTGCACTGGTATAACTTAAAGCACTGAGTTTATAGTCATTGTTCACTTATAAATTTTGATCAATGTTTATATGCTAAGTAGTGGTTTTTAAACAATGATAACACTGTTACAGCTTCTTTATGAGCCTATCTTCACTTTTATGTAGAATACACTGTTTCAATATTGGGAATTCTATTTAAAAAAATAATAAGTTACGAGCACAATCACATTTAATGATTACTTGTCAGCTGTCAGCTGTCACAGTATAATGATAGTGATACAATATAATGATAGTGTCATTAAAAAATAAAAATTATCCTTATTTCTGACCATATTAAGACTAAAAGCGCCCAAGTGCATGTCCGGCCATGCACAATGTAGGGTTCCATAGTTGCCCATCAATATAAATATGCGGATTTGAGTCCGAACGACAATTTTTATTGTAATAATAAAAAGCAAACTCACATTTGCAGTTGAAAAACCTGTGCTCCCATACATTACAACTCTTGCACACATTAGAACTCTTTCGGGTAGGCTAAGCTCAGCTGCATATGCAGTAAGGAAAATAAGGCAGTTAACTGATGTGGCTACAGCTAGGTGAAGTGTCGGGAGTAATAAATAAAAGGACGTCAACTTGTAGCGAGCGTATATTGCGAACTGACGGTACAAATGATGTAGGCTTATTTATACGTGATCTTACTTACTATTTTTCTTATGTGGGTAAACCTAAATACATTACAATCCTCCACCTTAAATAATGCCTATCCTAAATTATATAAAGTAAAATAAACAAAATATAAGCCTTAACATTAACTATTTTATATCTTACAACTGTTTACAACGTTCTACAAACATAAATGAAATAAGAACTTAGTATTCAATAACTACCAGAATAACTTCATTCAAAAATAAGTGAAATAAGGAAGAACTAAATGTTTAGCTATCACAATATTGGGGCGGTCTTTTTAAGCGACACGCCCGTACAGGACGGGGGCGGACTACCTCTGGAACAGCATCCTCGGATTGGGGAACTATCACCCGCTTCTCATGACTAGGTACTTTACTGAGAGGTACTGATCCAGAAGCAGATGTAGACGGCAACTCAACGGTAGTCGCGGTTCGAACCGGACTGAACTCCCTCACGCTCCGAGGGCTCCGAGTCTCTCCGGGGACTGACGCTGGCTTCGTCACCTCGGGATTGTCGGGACGTTCCGCATCAAGAGAACTCCGTCCTGCTGTGCTAGTCGGATAAATCAATGAGCTTCGCGATCGCTGTCTTAACTGGTCAATGTGTCTATGGCTTTCTTTGCCTGAACAGTCCATAACTTTATAATCTGTAGTACCCATTTTATCTAATACCTGCCCCGGACTCCATTTTTCATTTCCCCTATATTGTCTCATCCATACTTCCTCTCCTATCTCTAAAGAACGTCTGACGGCCGTTCCTACTTTCTGTTGTCGTTCCTGAGCCTTCCTGACTTTATTTTCTATATTTGGTTTTAATGCATCTAATTTGGTACGTAAATTCCTACCTAGCATCAATGTGGCTGGACTTTGTCCTGTTGAACAGTGCTCCGTATTACGGTAATGCAAAAGGAAGGTATTTAAAAATAAATTAATGTTTTCTTTTTGTTTAAACGCTTTTTTTATAAACCTTTTTACCGTACGCACTGCATTCTCTGCAGCCCCATTCGATGCTTGGTGGTACGGAGCAGAAAAAACGTGATCTACACCCTGACTAGCCAAAAAGTCTGCCATTTCCTTGCTCGTGAACGGTGGTCCGTTATCTGAGACTATTTGTCTCGGTAAACCCCATCTAGAAAAAACCTCGGTAAGCTTTTCAATCGTAGAACTAGCCGCCGTACTAGGCACAGGAAATACTTCTAACCATTTAGTTCTAGCGTCAACCATAATTAAATACATTTTTCCGAAAATAGGCCCTAGAAAATCAAGATGCACCCTCGCCCACGGTCTAGAAGGCCAGGGCCACGGTGTGACCGCATGCCGCTGCGGCGCATCCGCCTCTCCCGCGCACACCGCGCACTCCCTGCACGTAGCCTCAATCGCCTCGTCTATGCCCGGCCACCATACATAACTCCTAGCTGACGCCTTCGTCTTAACTATGCCCATATGAGGTTCATGTAATTCCTGTAGTACCCTGGCTCGACCACTTGCAGGAATCACTACTCTGTGCCCCCACATCACGCAGCCTAGCTCCTCGTACAGTTCCTTACGACGGTTAAAATACGGCTGTAATTCTCGAATATCATTATCTGTTGGCCACGTATTACGAATATAATTTAAAACCCTACCTAACATTGGATCTACCATAGTTTGTTGTTTAATTGTATTATAATCCAATAACAATGCATTCTGTGCAAAATGTAAATACGTTTGCTCGGGGAGCCGCAGTGACTCATCGCTACTGCACGGAACCGGCAGTCTCGACAGTCCGTCCGCACCGTCTTGTTTAGTGTTTACATATTCAATATCGTACGTATAAGCAGATAAAATAATTGCCCAGCGTTGTAATATACTTACTAACGGTTTGTGGTCGGTTCGCAAGACAAAACGTCGACCATAAACATACTGATGTAATTTTTGTAAACAAAATACGATAGCTAACGCCTCCCGAACTATTTGTGAATAATGTTTCTCGGCGTTATTCAACGCGCGTGACACATACACTACCGGGCGGTCGCGGCCGTCGGCGCCCGGCTGTGTGAGTACACCGCCTATGCCCCGCGCGCTCGCGTCGCATGTCAACACTAACGACTTGTTTGGATCATAATGAGCTAATACCTCGGCGCCTACTAATATTTTTTTAACTTTTGCAAATGCCCTTTCGCGCTCCGCACTCCATTTCCAATTGACCTCTTTTTTTAAAAGTTCATACAGTGGTGACAAAATAGTACTCAAATTCCTAACAATTTAGCATAAAAAATAACCAAACCTAAAAAGGAACGCAACTCTGAAATATCTCTTGGCCTGGGAATTTTTATTACTGCTTTAATTTTATCTGAATCTACTTTAACCCCGTCTTTTGATATGACATAACCTAAGTATTTGACTTCGTTAACCAAAAATAAACATTTACTCCCTTTTAGCTTCATACTGTGACCCTGTAACCGCTGGAACACCTTTTCTAACGTTTCTAAGTGATTATCCTGTGTTCCCACCGTTCCGATGATGATATCATCTAAAAATACTTCCACCCCCGGAATATCACTAAGTAAATTCGACATAATACGCTGGAAGATGCCCGGACTAGAAGTCAACCCAAACACAAGTCTATTGTACTTAAAAAGACCTCGATGGGTGTTTATTACAGTTAAATCTTTAGTATTATCCAATTCAATCTGGTTGTAAGCAAGGGACAAATCAATTTTTGAGAAATGACTAGCACCGTTTAAAGTCACTAACAAATCATCTATCTTGGGTAACGGATATCTATCGACCAGTAAGACAGGATTTAAAGTTATTTTGTAATCCGCACAGATACGGAGTCCACCGTCCGCTTTACGTACCGGTACCAAAGGCGTCGCCCAGTCCGAGCACTCGACGGGCTCGATGATGCCCGCGCGCAACATTGCGTCCAGCTCCGCGTCGACCTGACCCCTCAGAGCGTAAGGCAGCGGCCGCGCGCGGCAAAACACCGGCCTCGCGCCCTCCCGCAACCGGAGCGTCGCCTTGCCGCCTGTGTACCGCCCCAAGCCCTCACTGAACAATCCTTTATACCTGTTCAACAAACAATCGACAGTATCAGACATTTTGTGTACACTATTGTTAATCTCTCGTTGAAATGGAGGTATTTTAATACCCAATTCTATTAACCATTGCCTGCCCAGTAAGGAAGTCGTACCTCCGTCTATCACGAACAGTTCTAGATATTTTATTTCCCCTTTGTATTGAACTTTGGGTCTTATAACCCCTAGTGGTTTTATATTGCTACCATCATAAAATTTTAACACCAAATTAAATGGTTTAATTACTCTGTTGTTAAAAAGTTTATCATATGTTTCTCTACTGATGCATGAAATTGCCGAGCCTGTGTCTAGCTCCATTTTTAATGTTTTATCATCAATCAACAATGATAAACTCACCGGATTGTAGCTGCTCAAACATAGTTGATGAAGTTCTTCCCCGAGCTCGTCCGAACTGGAGTCTCCCGCTCCTGCTCTCAGATGTTCGCTCGTGGTGGCATCCACGTGGTTTACTCCGCGCCTCTTCCCTCTGCCACTGTTCGCCTCCATCCGCGGACAAACGCGCCTCAAATGTCCGCTTTGTTTGCATTTGCTACAAACAAAATGCTTATAGCGGCACTCCTCCTTGCTGTGTCCGCGCCAGCCGCACGCCGTGCAGCCCCCCGCGCCCTTCTCGGTGTCTCGCGCCGCACGTCCGTGGTTCGTTCGCTGGTCCGCTGCATGGTCCGCAAACTGACCGCGCCCACGCTTTGCCCGCAACGTGTTCACGATTGCCGATGCCTCCGCCGTCGCTTCCTGTTCCACGACTGCCGCATCCCGCTCGGCCGCCTCCAGCCCAACCGCCAATTTGACTGCTCCTGAATACGTCAAATTGTCTTCCGCAAACAACCTTTGTCTGATGACGTCACTCTTCACTCCACATACGAACTGGTCACGCAAATTCTCCTCCAAATTTGCACCAAACTCACAAGTTTTCGCGAGTTTCTTTAACTCGGTCAGATATTGTGTTACACTTTCGTCGTCTTTCTGTCTTCTTTGTCTGAAACGATACCGTTCCGCCATGACCGCAGGTTCCGGTTGTAGGTGATTTTTCAAAATTGTCACGGCCTCTTCGTACGTTATATCCCTTGGTTTCCTTGGATTGCACAGCGTGCTCAGCAATTCGTACGTCTCATCACCCACGCCCGTGATCAGCATCGGCAGCCACATGTCCTTCTCGACCTTATTGACCTTGAAGAACATCTGCAACCGCTCCTCGTACAAAGTCCAGTTGCCTGACTTCACATCAAAATCGCGAATCTTTCCGACTTTGCCGACCGACATTTCCTCGAATAATTGCAGACGAACTTCGATGATTATTATAACGCTCCAATAGTGATCCTCGTCGCCACTGAAGTGTCGGGAGTAATAAATAAAAGGACGTCAACTTGTAGCGAGCGTATATTGCGAACTGACGGTACAAATGATGTAGGCTTATTTATACGTGATCTTACTTACTATTTTTCTTATGTGGGTAAACCTAAATACATTACACTAGGCTAGTGTACTATGCTTATTTCCACAGTATTATGTCTTATGGCATTCTGCTGTGGGGATCAGCAGCAGACGTTGACTCAATTTTCATTCTTCAAAAGAGGGCAGTCCGCGCGATATATAAAATGGGTCCTCGCGAGTCCCTCAGAGAAAAATTTAAAGAGATTGATATACTGATCACTTTATATCTTAGAATGTATTTTATATGTCCGCAAAAATCGAAGGCTTTTCAAAATAAGAAGCGACTTTCATAATATAAATACACGCAGTAAACACGAAATTGTAATACCTAAGTTCAGATTAACAAAAACTAGCAATTCTTTTCATATAAACAGTATACGCTTTTATAACAGGTTGCCAAAGTCAGTTATAGAACTGACCCATGGAAAATTCAAAAACTACATCAAACGTGTCCTTATTAAAAAAAGCATATTACACAATCAAGGACTACGTTGAAGATAAAGAAGTTTGGCTTTAGTTCCTTCTGCGCATGCGGCTTCCCTGGTAGCTCATAAACGGCACAAATATGTGGATGTCTCTAACTATTCTCAATCTCATTTTTTCTCCTCTTTCGAATCAGATTTTCACAATAGTTTTCAAATCATTTATACATCTTTTGCTCAGAATAGTTACAGCACTGATAACAATATTTGTGTCACTTGTTTAATTTAGTACTTTACAATTTTTTTTTTACCTTTGTATAGATTCTTTTTTATCAATTGTTTGTATATGTGTGAACATTGTAGGCTTTGTAGATTCCCAGCAGCTTGTTAACTTTTGTTAACCTTTTATTTTGTTCTACATTTTTTGTGTAGTAAGCAACGACTTATTGTCGGGCCTACGCTGTCCCCCCATACTTAAGTGCAAATGCTGTATCCATGATATTAATGTAACACCAAACGATTTGAAAAGAGTAACCATGGAGTTTCATGCCGGTTCTTCTCCATAGGAAACGACCAACCCGAACCGTGCACCTTTTTTTCGACGTTTTATAAGTGCCCATCTAGGCCTATGTAAAATAAAATATTTTGATTTTGATTTTGATTTTATTATGTTAAGGAAAATATGTTATCCAAGTACATTTTATTAGTTGGTCGACTACTACTCGTAAACTTGTAAAGCCTACTTAGCTGTGATAGTTTTCCTTTTAATTTCATTTTATATACTATCACCGTGAATTTTTTCACACACCCAAACAACCGTTTAGCTGGTAGAGGGGGGGAGGACACTTGAGTCTAACAAAAATTTGCACCTTAAAGCTTAATGTTTTTCAAACGAATCACTTAACCGAAAAATTAAATCAACAAACTCGCAATATTTTTTATTTATTTATTTATTGGATCTCCAACAGAAACTACACAATTACATGCAAGTATACATAAAACAGGGACAAGTTCAAGTGTGTGCTTCCAATTATAGGAGAAAGACATATCCAACGACATACCGCAATCTGGGGTACGCGAGAAAAAAAAGTCTCCACTTTACGTGTAGATACATACAGGAGACCCTAAAAAAATACTTTTCGAGATTTTATTTTACCACTTTGTCGGCGTAACTAATCTGTATATTCATGTAAAATAACAGCTTTCTAGTACTAAGAGTCTTTGAGCTAAGCTGCGGACAGACAGATGGACATGGAGAAACTATCCTTTCCTCGTTGGCTACGGAATCCTAAAAAATACAAAAAATTATACAGTTCTTAACAAAATATACAATAGTTCGATAACAAGAAAACCTATAAGAAACCTAATTACTTTTTGGAACAATATTTGAAGAAAAAAATGAGAAAAATAGAAATGCAAACAATTTCAATACAAAAAAAAAATTGGAAATCTCACTGCATCAAAAAAAATTTAATCCAATCACAACAACTGAAAACACTATTGGGGTTCGAACTTCCCACCCGTAGTTTACAAAGCGGTCATAAAACCGTTAATGGTCTTAAAATGACATGGTAAATCTGTCAAAATTGTGTGTAAAACTTACATTTAGTTGGAATGTAAGGTCAGAGCTTCACAGGGCTATAATATAATGGCATGTATTTAACGTAACGACAAACTAATCTGATTAAGGGTTTTAAAAATAATTAAAATGGGTAGCAAAATTAATAGGTTGGCAGCTAAAGTGAAGTAGCATTTTAAGTATAAAGGAGCAGCTTTATATTGAGTTATAAGATTGTAGATAACTTCGACGTAGCCCCGCTGCGCGGGGCACCTATTTCTGTTTCCAGGGTTTAAAGTAACCTAACACGAAGAGGATTCCGGGGTCTTAGTTCGCTCACTTCGCTCGCTCACTAGACCCCGCCATCCCCTTCGAACCTAACCTGTCCGAGTCCGGGTGCCAAAAGTCTCGCTCAGCCTTCGCTCGCTCTTGCTACCTATATTCTTCTTGCTGCAATGACCGGATAACTAGTTGCTTACTTGGTACAATAGTCGAACATTCAGTAAATTGGTCGCAATTAAATTTTTATTCGCCCGATTAATAATTTCCCTAAAGTAATGATAGTGTTATTAAAAAATAAAAATTAAATAATTATTTTGTCGATTAAGGTACCTCCATTGCAGCTAACACATTTTAACTGCCACGTTGGTCTATTGGTTGCAAGCGCGACTACTGAGAATGTGGTCTTGGGTTCGATACCCCTGGATTCTTCCATCAGGACTTTTTTAGTAGCAGCCCAGCCTAGCAGCCACGGAGTCTGGATTTGTGAACGGTTGATGGCAATAGGCTCGTCCCCTTACATTGGACTTAAACATAACTGGCGAAATGTAGGGTGTACCTTACTGTAATGCCTAAACACTTCGAAGATTACAGGCGTGATGTTCTGTTAAGTAAAGCATTTTATTTTGTGCCCAAATTGCTTAAATAACGTCTGTGTAAGCGCTTACCCAGAGCAGAGATATAACATAAGAATGTAAAGGAGATCAAGTTCCTGAACTACAATGTTTAGTTCGGGTGTGTAATGTATGATATAATAACAAATGCTCTAATTTCACTTGAAATAACGTTCATATAATGTAATTTTCATATGCTATAAAATCATATAACCTAATTTCATATGATCTAATGTTTCATATGATATAATTTTCATCACTACATAGTATAAAACAAAGTCGCTTTCTCTGTCCCTATGTCCCTTTGTATGCTTAAATCTTTGAAACTACGCAACGGATTTTGATGCGGTTTTTTTTAATAGATAGAGTGATTCAAGAGGAAGGTTTATATGTATATATTGCACCTGTGCGAAGCAGGTCGGGTCGCTAGTTTAATATAAAACATTTAGTATAACGTTTATTTTATATAATTTTCAATATGTATAATATTCTTTTTATATAACATTCATTTGACCTAATGTTCTTTTGACCTAATTTTCATGTTTAATGGTCACAGTTCTAACCTAACTCAAATGGCACCCAACCAAATCTTAAAATATTCAATGCATGGTCGAGGGTGGGCTTGGTCGACGGAGCCCCGCTTCACGGGGCTCCTACTTCTGGATGTTTTATAAAAAAATAACCACGAAGGGGATGGCGCCACCACCATCCCCTTCTAACCTAACCTGTCCGAGTCGGGGTGCCCTAAAGTCCAGATTGCATCTAATTTCTACTGGTTACAATAGTTGAGCACTAGCAGGCGTTTAAAATCGTATCAAATTTTCTAAATTATATTAAAAGTTATTAGAGATTATGAATATTATAGTAAATGAATAATATACTACATGAATATTATGTCAAATGTGCATTATAGGAAATGTTTATTATATTATAAGAAATTAGATAAAATGAAATTATATCAACAATTCATTATCTCAACTGATCGTTATATTAAACAAAAGTATATTAACTGAAATTAGGTCAAGTGAACGTTAGATTTTTTGTTATTATATCAACCGTTACACACCCGTTTAGTTCATGGTGTATTAAATACTCATCGCATGGAACACTCATATCTACACGTCGTGAGTTCGACTCGCAATTACCCAGTTTTTCATTGTTTAGTTGATACCAACGACATCTATGTTTAACCCTTTGACGTAAATGGGACACGGGTGTCCCCACGCTAAATTATTATTTTTTGTTTAAATATCAATGATTTACACCGTGTTATTCATACTGAATCGTTTGCTTTTGAACGCATCTTTATTTTTTTACAATGTTGGGGGACAGAAATGGGAGACGGAGAGTCAGAAAAAAATAAAATTCCGCGGTAAAGTTTAAGTTTGTGGTTCACTTTTTCAAAGAAGATTTTTATTGCGTTTTCCAAGTTTCAGCATATTATCAGTGACGTGATTTATTACAATAGTAAGTAAATATGTATAATTGATATATTTTTAAAATAAATTGCAAGTGTAAAGTTATAATTATGGGTAATAACTACAAGGGACACTGGCGTCCCAATATGCGCTATCGGTCGGTTATCCACTGATTTCTTGTTAGTGTTCTATGGCTTTTTATACCTATTGAGACTAATTTATCCTTATTATTATTAATTGTTTTAGGCTTACAAAAGAACAAGCGTGTTTTCTTTGCAGTCTACTGAGATAGAAGAGTATCTAATGGCCGATACTAGCGACTGTGAAAATGCTTTGATTCTGGATGAAGAGAAGTTATAATCAGACCTGCACACTACTAGACAGATCTAATCTGAATCTGATAATGAGGTAGGAACTAGAGCTCCTACCTCATTATCATCACCTTCGCCGCCTACCCCATTCACGCTCTGTACAGATTTTTTGATGGAGAACAAATACCTATAGGCCATACAATTTTTCAGCAAGCGATTATGAATTTGATAAGCGAAACATACTCAAAGAATGTGCTTCGCCGAATTCAATTGGTGTTTTCGAGATCGTCACCAACATCAAAGGTCTTATTGAAGACATAGAATCCATGTTATGTGCACAACAAAATGGCTTCTCGTTTACCACTTATTACGACGAATTAACCGCATTCATAGGGATGAACTACGTAATGTGTTGTCATAACCTGCCTATTTAGTAATTATTGGTCAACTGAACCTGATTTTGAGATGGAGACTAACAGGAAAATTCAGCTGTGCTGGATAGCATTTGGGAAACCAAGTGCTGCCCAGCCCAGTTAAATTCGGGTCTTCTCGTCGCGTTTTCCACAGAGCCTAAACACTAAGGTCTTCAACCAATGCGTCCTGCCTGTTATGACTTACGGGCCCGAAACGTGGACACTCACGGTCCGGCTGGTCCATAAATTCAAGGTGTTTTAGCTAGCTATGGAACGGTCTATGCTTGAAGTCTCTCTGTGGGATCGCATCCAAAATGAGTTGATTCGACAGAGAACCAGTGTTAGCAAGTAAGCTGAAGTGGCTATGGGCCAGCCATAATAGCCGTAGAACCGATGACCGCTGGGTTAGACGTGTTATTGAGTGGACACCGCAAATCTGCAAGTGTAAGGCGGGACGCCCTCAGGCTCGGTGGAGTGACGATCTTCGAGGGGTGGCTGGTAGCAACAGGATGAGAGTTGCTGAGAATCGAGTTGAGTGGTGTGCAATTGAGGAGGCCTATGTCCAGCACTGGACTGCTGTAGGCTGATGATGATTAGCCAGAAGACGTCATTGCGGACACATGTAATGATGAAGGCAGGCAACCGAAAAAGGTGCGTCCAGTATAATAAGGCACATAAATAAAATGGTACGTATCGTACGTACGTATCGTTAGAATTTGTGAAACAAGCGGTGTACACTTATGTGTCACAGCTGATAGAAATGGTTTTTCAGATTTTCATGTATAAAGTCATTATAAATATATTTTACGTCAAATATCTTTTATTATTTCATTTCTAATACTAGATAATTATCTTATAAAACCTTATAACGAAAACCGACAAATCATTATAATCCTGACCCTGACCCTTACCGCATATTGGGACATATTTGTCCCCGTCAATAAAACATAAAATAATAAATGTATGATATTTCTGTTGTTACATATACTTAAAAATCATCAAAAGTATCACTTAAATCCATATAAGTATTTAAAAATATTCTCCAATTGGTTTTAAGCGTCAAAGGGTTAAGTGATTAAATGACCAAAGCAAATCACAAGAAAAGTGAAAATCAATAATATTAGCCAGTTTCATTGAGCGTAATAATGGCTGTGAAAGTTGAATAAAAAGTAATGTTCTGTACACTTCATTTATTTTAAGATCAAATCAATATTGTGGATTTTCTTCTGAGCTAGTTGTTCCAATACTAGTAGAGGGGACCGCAGCCGCAAGCGCACTTGCCAGAGATAGACACGGCACCAGCAGCCGGCACAGCGCCGCCGAAGCTCACAGCGCCCATGATGGGGACCTGACCAGCAACAGCGGTGCTACCAGCGACTGGCAGCTCACCGGCGACCGCCACGTTGCCTTCACCGGCGCCGCCGTACGCGGCAGCACTAAAACCGGCAGCACCAGGGTAGGCGAGTCCGTCGTAAGCCAAACCAGAAGCCAATCCCAAGGGGGAAGCCAGACCAGGAGCAGCCCAGCCGAAAGGAGCAGCCAAGCCAGGAGCCGCCAATCCACAAGGAGAAGCGATAGCAGGTGCGGTCACGCCACAAGGAGTGCCCAATCCATAGGGACCAGCTAATGCAGCATCAGCAATCGCAGCGCGGCTGGTGCATGACTGTCCAAGTGCGGACTGAAAGTGCAGTAAACATCAAATGAGAATCATAGCGAGTGCCGTACATCCAATTTATGGAGTAAGTAATATTTAAATCAGCTGGTATTTAGTCTTCTTGCTTTCTTGAATTTAAAAATTATTATCAAAATATTGATTTTTTAACAAAAAGAAAAAACATAAAGAAACAAGATTCTTACCTGGAGCAAGCAAGCTTGGATGCAGAGGAACACAACGGTGAAGGTAGACATGTTTGATGTTCGTTTGTGTTCAACGAGAAACTGAAGATTGAATGAGGCACTGGAACAGTTGTCACATTTTATACCCAGCCCCTTGTTGATATCAGTACTTAGATAGTTTCGTTTCAAAATTTTATTATTGAAAACGTGACTGAACTGTCACAATACGAAGTGTTTCTTTGTTGATAAATAGTAGGCTTATCGTTCTTGCACAAGCTATTAATTAATTATTTTCACCTAATTAGTACTTTTCTTGGAATTTGATAACTAAATGGAGTATAAAACCACCAACAGTTGCACTCAACATCATTCTTGTATCAACACTCGAAACAAACTACAATGTCTGTCAAAGCTATCCTCGTCCTCTGCGCTCAGGCGCTCCTGCTCAAGGTAAGAAATCAATTATTTATTTATAGTTATATCATACAATACAAATTAAAATTTTATTGTGCCTTCCAAATACATAATTGTATTTGTCAAAAAGTGGTGTAGTGGAAGTCACTCATAGCTTAACGTAACTAATATCTTTTGTCACAATTTCAGTCCGCACTCGGACAGTGCACCAGCCGCGCTGCGGTTGCTGATATCTCTGGACTTGCTGCTCCCTGCGGCTTGGCCGCTCCCACCTTAGCGGCCCCTTGGGGTGCTCCTGCTTGGGCATGTGATGGACTCGGCGCTGGCTTGGCAGGCAGAGGTCTTGCTATCGACGGACTGGCCGCTGGCTTAGCAGGCAGAAGCCTGGCTTACGATGGAATCTACGCCCCCGCCATGGAGTTCAGTCCCACCAGTGGCGGTGCTCTGCCTGTCTCTAGCGCCTCCGCCATCGCTCCCGTTGGTATCTCCGTGGCGTCTGACAACGTTTATGAGGGTATCCTGACTGTGGGTGGTGAGCTGCCGTTCGTGGGTACTATTGGTATGGAAGGTGTGGTGCCTTCTGCCGGTGCCGGCGCCGTCAACCATGCCTGTGGTAATGGCAGGAACGCCATGATCAGTGAGACTGCTGCTTACGGTTCAGCTGGTGCGTATGCCCCGATCGGTGCCTACGGTTCAGCTGGTGCGATTGGCCCTATCGGTGCCTACGGTCCCGCTGCTATTGCTGCTCCTGGCCTCGGTCTGCGTGGCGGTTGGGCTGGCAGAGGTTGTGGCTGCGGTATATAAGAAGCTGTTGAAAAAAGACATTACTGACCTACATAATAAACTTATCTGCAATTATTTTTGGACTTTCATTATTACACACTTTTTCATGCTGTTGATCTTTCAATAAATTTAGGTCAATAATTCCCGGAATGAAGTCAAATTTGGACATCGGGAAGGTTTTGTTATTCATATTTTTCTTTTGGGCAAAATCCGAATTCACGTGATGTGTGAAGAACACGATTTTTTCTCCTATTAATCACTTTCACGAGCCAAACGATCCTTGTAGCATTGTTCGCACTTTTCAGTCGTACCATATTCCTGTAAGTGCGAAACCAAAGTAATGAAAACCAATAAAAACTTTTTTGTATTGAAACACGTAAAATTATACAGGCACGTTATTGACAAAAGGCGAAATGTCATTTAAAAATTAATATTTTTTTTAATCTTTAAATATGTGGCTGCCTTCACAATTTGTATCGACTCATCATCATCATCATCGTTTCAGCCAAAACACGTCCACTGCTGGACATATGCCTTCCCCAAGCTCTCTCATTGACCGTTTAGTGCGATTTGCATCCTGCGGATCCCCGCAACCTTCACCAGGTCATCGGTCCAAATAGTGACAGCCAACGCAACGTCTTCCGGTTTGCGACCGTCACTCCAGAACTTTTCAGCCCCATCGGCCATCCGTTCTGCTAGCAATGTGCCCTGCCCAGTGCCACTTAAATATGTCAATTCTTCGGGCTACGTCGGTCGGTAACCTTCGTTCTCTTGCGAATGTCCTCATTTCTCATTCCTCATTTGATCATGCTAGGAAACTCCGAGCATAGCCCTCTCTGTTGCTCCTTTATCGACTTTTGGCATGTATTTTTTTAAAGTTTAGTCTTTTGTGGAAACTGGTGGAAACATAATAAATTTACACTTATCTTGTTTGTTTTGACATTCGGATTAAATCTTGAAGTTTGCCAGAGGGAAATTCCTAGCCGTTACGGGGACGCTGAAAGTTGCAAACGTCTCAATTATGTCGCTGTTATGATGAATTTCTTCAATATTAGGTACTAAGTAATATTTCTAATTTCATTAAGTTTTAACTAAAATGGAAAAAAAAAACAAATGGAACTGGGATAAGAAAGAAAATACATTTATTTGGCACATGCCACAAGTGCACCCAGTATAAAAAAAAATAACAAATAAAAAACAAAAAATTTAAAAACTCAAATCTAAACAAAAAATAAATAAATATAGAGTAGTGTGACACTGTGTGCCTCACGGCTGCGCCAAATAGGCCCAGTTCTGCAAAATGCCGGACAACTAGTGACTGACGCTGGTTTTCAACTGGACCTGTAATTAGTGAGGTTACGGATGTGAAGCAGTTTTATATTTTCTGTCAATGGTGGTCGTGAATAGATACTTAAATATTAGGAATAGAGAAACAGACCTGCATAAAAAAAAATAACAAACTGGAGTGATTAAACGAAAGGGCAAAACAAAAAAAAAAAAGAGGTAAGCGCATGTCACCAACATTGGTTGTGCATAAAAATGTCCTTGATTATTTATTAATTGCTTAGTAATTGTATTGTGACGGTATCCATTTTTGATGAATAACATTTTTCAACCCAGAAACTGTGTCATGCTCTAGTTAAATTAGGTAGGAAGGTAGGAACGTACAACATATTAGGCATTCATTTAGAGCAACCATATCCAGCTTACGTTGCGCTTCTATGAGAAACTGCCGCAAACGACTTCTGAAAGTGCATATCGTCTTGATTAGTCTTATCGGTGGTGGCAGGTTATTCCATACTTTGGAAGCCGCATAACGAAAGCTGCCTCTGAAAGCAGCTGTATTATGCGACTGACTCTAGAGTTGTTGCGAACATTGTCTTCGGCCACATTCCCGCCTACTTGTTACCCAACTCAGTTTATTATACAAGTAGTCCGGTTTTTGATATTTGACCACACCGAAAAAAAGGCAAGCCAGGTGTAGTTTGCGTCTAGACTTCATTTTTTGCATCAAATGCTTGTTAAGAAAAGGTGTGACATGACTTCTACGCGGTATGTTATAACAAAATCGAGCGCATACGTTTTATACCCTTTGTATGAGCCGATCTGTACGAGCTAATAGGCGCGGGCCGAACACAGTGTCGGCGTAGTTCAACCGAGACAGGACTACGGTTTCTACAAGTTGTTCCCGTAGCGATTCGGATAAGTAAAGCCTCATCTTGTACAAAACCTTTAGGCGATAAAAAACAGCTTCTTACCGAGTCTGCTACGTGTTTGTCAAAACGAAGAAATTTGTCCATGGTTAGACCTAGATTTCGCGCCTCATACACTCGCTCAATTGGTTCGCCCATTAGTTCTAAGTCAAAAGTCAAAGGTAGTCGAACCAGCTGCTGTCTAGTACCAAATACCATATACTTTGTTTTCGTAGGGTTGAGTGACAGACAGTTCTCCTCGTACCAAACAGCGATTCGTTAGAGATCTTCATTAAGATCCTTACTGGCGCTGTCATATTGATAACTAATATTGCACTGATGATTTAATTGTAGTTGTATAAAAAGCATTATTGCTAATAACTTTCTGAATGCAGGGTGCTTTCTTTAGAATAAAAAAACATAAAAATTCTAAATTTAAGCCAAGTTTTAAATTGGCATAAAGAACAATGTCAGGTGTTGGCCTAAATAAAAGATAAAATAGAATAGAATAGAAGACAAAATAAATTGGCAATCTAACTGCATCAAAAAAATATTCAACCCAAACACAACAAGTGAAAACACTATTGGGGTTCGAACTTCCCACCCGTAGTTCATAAAGTGGTCATAAAACCGATAATGGTCTTAAAATGTCATGATAAATCTGTCAACATTGTGTGTAAAACTTATATTTAGTTGGAATGTAAGGGCAGGGCTTTACAGGGCATAATATAATGGCATGTATTACAGTGAATTAGCATTTTAAGTATAAAGTAGCAGCTTTATATTCAGTTGTAAGATTTTAATTCTGTTTCCCAGGGTTTAAAGTGACCTAACACGAAGGGGATTCCGGGGTCTTAGTTCGTTCAATCCTATCGCTCACTAGACCCCGCCATCCCCTTCGAACCTAACCTGTCCGAGTCGGGGTGCCACTAGTCTCTCTCAGCTTTCGCTCGCTCTTGCTACCTATATTCTCCTTGCCGCAATGACCGGATAAATAGTTGCTTACTTGGTAAAATAGTCGCCCATTCAGTATATTGGTCGCCAATAAAATTTTATTCGCCCGATTAATAATTTCCCTAAAATAATGATAGTGTTATTAAGAAATAAGAATTAAATAATTATATTATCGAATAAAGTAACTCCATTGCTGCCATCACATTTTGACTGCCTCGTTGGTATATAGGTCGCAAGTGCGACTGCTGAGCATGTGGTCCTGGGTTCGATTCCCAGGTCGGGCAAAGTGTTATTGGGTTTTCTCATCAGGATTTATTCAGTAGCAGCCACGGAGTCTGGATTTGTGCCCGGTTGATGGCAATAGGCTCGTCCCCTTACATGGGACTTAAACATAACTGGCGAAATGTTGGGTGTGCTATTGGGTACACCAATGCCTAAACACTTTGAAGATTACAGGCGTGATGTTCTGTTAAGTAAAGCATTTTATTTTGTGCAAAAACTGGTTAAACAACGTCTGTATAAGCGCTTACCCAGACCAGAGATATTACATAAGAAGGTAAGGGAGATCAAGTTCCTGAACTACAATGTTTAGTTCATGGTGGATTAAATACTCATCGCATGGAACACTCTTATCTACACGTCGTGAGTTCGACTCGCAATTACCCTATTTTTCATTATTTAATTGATGCCAACGACATCTATGTTTAACTGATTTAATGTCAAAGACAAATCACAAGAAAAGTGAAAATCATTAGTAGGAGCCAGTTTCATTGAGCGTAATAATGGCTGTGAAAGTTGAATAAAAAGTAATGTTCTGTACACTTCATTTATTTTAAGATCAAATCAACATTGCGTATTTTCATCTCAACTAGTTGTTCCGATGCTAATACAGGGGACCGCAGCCGCAAGCGCACTTGCCAGAGATAGACACGGCACCAGCAGCCGGCACAGCGCCGCCGAAGCTCACAGCGCCCATGATGGGGACCTGACCAGCAACAGCGGTGCTACCAGCGACTGGCAGCTCACCGGCGACCGCCACGTTGCCTTCACCGGCGCCGCCGTACGCGGCAGCACCAGGGTAGGCGAGTCCGTCGTAAGCCAAACCAGAAGCCAATCCCAAGGGGGAAGCCAGACCAGGAGCAGCCCAGCCGAAAGGAGCTGCCAAGCCAGGAGCCGCTAATCCACAAGGAGAAGCGATAGCAGGTGTGGTCAAGCCACAAGGAGTGCCCAAGCCATAGGGACCAGCTAATGCAGCATCAGCAATCGCAGCGCGGCTGGTGCATGACTGTCCAAGTGCGGACTGAAAGTGCAGTAAACATCAAATGAGAATCATAGCGAGTGCTGTACATCCAATTTATGGAGTAAGTAATATTTCAGCTGGTACTTAGTCTTCTTGCCTTCTTGAATTTAAAAATTATTATCAAAATATTGATTTTTTAACAAAAAGAAAAAACATAAAGAAACAAGATTCTTACCTGGAGCAAGCAAGCTTGGATGCAGAGGAACACAACGGTGAAGGTAGACATGTTTGATGTTCGTTTGTGTTCAACGAAAAGCTGAAGACTGAATGATGAACTGGAACAACCGTCTCATTTTATACCCAGCCCCTTGTTGATATCAGTACTTAGACAGTTCAGTTTCAAAATTATTGAAAACGTGACTGAACTGTCACAATACGAAGTGTTTCTTTGTTGTAAAATAGTAGGCTTATCGTGCTTACACAAGCTATTAATTAATTGTTTTTACTTACCTACTTAGTATTTTTCTTGGAACTTGATAACTAAATGGAGTATAAAACCTCCAACAGTTGCACTGAACATCATTCGTGTGTCAGTACTCGAAACAAACTACAATGTCTGTCAAAGCTATCCTCGTCCTCTGCGCTCAGGCGCTCCTGCTCAAGGTAAGAAGTCAATTATTTATTTGAAGTAATATCATACAATACAAATTAAAATTTTATTGTGCCTTCCAAATACATAATTAATCTTTTGTCACAATTTCAGTCCGCACTCGGACAGTGCACCAGCCGCGCTGCGGTTGCTGATATCTCTGGACTTGCTGCTCCCTGCGGCTTGGCCGCTCCCGCCTTAGCGGCCCCTTGGGGTGCTCCTGCTTGGGCATGTGATGGACTTGGCGCTGGCTTGGCAGGCAGAGGTCTTGCTATCGACGGACTGGCCGCTGGCTTAGCAGGCAGAAGCCTGGCTTACGATGGAATCTACGCCCCTGCCATGGAGTTCAGTCCCACCAGTGGCGGTGCTCTGCCTGTCTCCAGCGCCTCCGCCATCGCTCCCGTCGGTATCACCGTAGTGTCTGACAACGCTTATGAGGGTGCTCTGGCTGTCGGTGGTGAACTGCCGTTCGTGGGTACTGTCGCTGTGGAAGGTGTGGTGCCTTCTGTCGGTGCCGGCGCCGTCAACCATGCCTGTGGTAATGGCAGGAACGCCATGATCAGTGAGACTGCAGCTTACGGTTCAGCTGGTGCGTATGGCCCGATCGGTGCCTACGGTTCAGCTGGTGCGATTGGCCCTATCGGTGCCTTCGGTCCCGCTGCTCTTGCTGCTCCTGGCCTCGGTCTGCGTGGTGGTTGGGCTGGCAGAGGTTGTGGCTGCGGTATATAAGAAACTGTAAAAAGTATACTACTGACCTCCTTAATAAACTTAATTGCATATATTTTTGAACTTTTATTATTACACACTTTTTCATGCTGTTGATTTAGTTGATCTTACAATAAAAAAAAAGTATTATTATCAAAATGAGGAAGGTTTTGATAATAATACTTTTCTATTGAGCAAAATCGGAACACACACCATCATTTTGTGTTCTTGCAATATGACGTCACGAATTTTCCTCCTATTAATGTCTTTCACGAGCCAAAAGATCCCTGTGGCTTTTTTCTCACTTTGCAGTCTCACCATGTTAAGTGCGATACCTAAGTAACGAAAACCATTAAAAACTTTTCGTATTGAAACACATACAATTATACAGGCACGTTTTCGACAAAAGACAAAATGTCATTTAAAAATGAATACATTTTTAATCTTTAAAATATATTCTATGCCTTCAAAATTTTTTTATCGACTAGTGGCCTGTATTTTTTTTTAAGTTTAGTCTTCTGTGGAAACTGGTGGAAACATAAATTTACACTTATCTTGTTTGTTTTGACATTCGGATTAAATCGTGAAGTTTGTCAGAGGGAAATTCCTAGCCGTTACGGGGATGCTGAAAGTTGCAAACGTCTCAATTATGTCGCAGATATGATGAATTTCTTTAATATTACTTAATGACAATGGAACTGGTATAATATTAACTAAAATCATTGCACTGATGAATTTCTTCAATATTAGGTACTAAGTAATATTTCCAATTTCATTAAGTCTTAACTAAAATGGAAAAAAAAAACAAATGGAACTGGGATAAGAAAGAAAATACATTTATTTGGCACATGCCACAAGTGTACCCAGTATAAAAAAAAATAACAAATACTAAACAAAAAATTAAAAACTCAAATCTAAACAAAAAAAATAAATATAGAGTAGTGTGACTGTGTGCCTCACGGCTGCGCCAAATAGGTCCAGTTCAGCAAAATGCCGGACAACTAGTGCCTGACGCTGGTTTTCAACTGGACCTGAAATTAGTGAGGTTACGGATGTGAAGCAGTTTTATATTTTGTGTCAATGGTGGTGGTGAATAGATACTTAAATATGAGAAATAGAGATACAGACCTGCATACAAAAAAATAAATTAAACTAGAGTGATTAAACGAAAGGGCAAAACAAAAAAAAAAAGAGGTAAGCGCGTGTCAACAACATTGGTTGTGCATAAAAATGTCCTTGATTATTTATTAATTGTTTAGTAATTGTATTGTGATGGTATACATAGCACGAATTAACTCTACATACTTCCCAGTTATACCTTTCTCTTTCAAGGCCCACCACAACACATCCCGAGGTACCCTATCATACGCTTTCTCCAGATCAATGAACACCATGTGCAAGTTTTTGTGTGCACGCCTGTACTTCTCGTACAATTGGCGGAGTGCAAAAGTGGCGTCCATTGTTCCTCGACCTGGCATGAACCCAAACTGGTTTTGGGTGATCTTACTCTCCTCTCTTATTCTTTTCTCTATCACTTTCTCCCATACTTTCATACTATGTGACATGAGCTTTATCCCCCGATAGTTGTTGCAGTCCTGCACATCACCTTTATTCTTGAAGATGGGCACTAGCGAACTATTGCACCATTCTTGTGGGATCGCTTCTTCATGCAACAACTTATTGAAGAATAAAGTCAGCCACATACATCCGTCTTCTTTTAAACACTTCCATACTTCTACTGGTATTTCATCAGGGCCCATGGCCTTTCCATTTTTCATACTTTGAACGGCCTTCCTCACTTCATCCATGCTAATTTCCCTCACCAAACCCAAATTTACTTGTACCTCTTTAAGCACACCGCTCCATTCATTCTCTTCATTCATTAGATTTTCAAAATAACCCTTCCATCTCTTTTTTATTTCATCATCTTTAGACAGAACCTTACCAGTGCCATCTTTCATACACTTTATATGATTTATATCTCTCGTTCTCCTTTCTCTTGCTTTTGTAATCCGGTAGAGCTCCTTCTGGCCTCTAGGACTGTCCAGTGAGTCGTATAACTTCTCCTGCGCCTTAGCCCTGGAAACTGCTACCGCCTTTTTTGCCTTTCTCTTCCATTCTTTATATATCTTTTTCTTTTCTTCTTTCAAACTGTCGTTCCCGTTTGCTACACCCTGCCATTCCTTAAACGCAACCTTTTTCTCTTTCAGACTCTTTTGCACCTCTTCATTCCACCACCATGTATCCTTATCTATCATACCCTTCCCTTTGGATTCTCCAAAAACATTTTTTCCTACTCTTCTTATACAATCTGCCATCTCTATCCAACATTCATTCACAGATTTTCCTTCCATATCCTTCATTTCAATCATCTTATCTACCACTTGACTCTTAAACATACCTGCACATTCTTCTTTTTCAATCATACGCCATCTGGTTTTGGGTGGGGGCCGATCTTTGTTTCTACTGGCCGAGACACTGACTTTTACCTCCATTATGACCAATCTGTGTTGGGAGACTAAGTCTTCGCCTGGCAGCACTTTACAGTTTTTGACATATTTAAGACTGTCTCGCTTGACCAGGAAGAAGTCTATTTGCGTCGCGTGGTGGCCACTTTTATAAGTAATGAGATGTTCGTCTCTTTTTTTAAACCACGTATTTGTTATTGCCAGGTCGAAGGCAGACGCAGCTTGAAGCAGTGTCTCGCCGTCACTGTTACGGTCTCCATACCCCCAGCCACCATGCACTCTCTCATACCCATCCTTCATTCTTCCTACATGCCCGTTGAAATCACCCCCCACATACACTTCTTCATTCTCTTGCACATCCAACATCACTCGATCAAAGTCTTCCCAGAACTTCTCTTTTACGCTATCCTCACTTCCTGACTGGGGTGCATACACACTAACTATATTTAGCACCAAACTATCCAGAATCACTTTTACAGCTATCACTCTATCGCTCACTCTTTTAACATCCACCACACATTCTTTCAACTCCCTATCCAAAACTATTCCCACACCATTTCGCTTGCCATCGCTGCCACAATAATAAAACTTATATCCTTCTCCAATTTCTCTTGCCTTCTCACCCTTCCACTTAGTCTCTTGCAGGCACGATATTT
This sequence comes from Noctua fimbriata, assembly GCA_905163415.1. NCBI lineage: Eukaryota > Metazoa > Arthropoda > Insecta > Lepidoptera > Noctuidae > Noctua > Noctua fimbriata. Next base: position 10,222,761 of record LR990948.1, on the reverse strand, counting down.
TTATCCGTCGCCTTTTTAGCACATCTGCTAACTCTCTTCCTCTTCCAGTCATCGTACCGACATTCCAGCTCGCACATCTCATTCTTACTTCTCTTACTCTCCGAGCTTGCGTCTTACGTCGCACCCGCCCGTTCTGGTGCGACAACCCTTGTCCATATACAATTGTATTTACCTGCTGTCTTGTATGGATCAGAATGTTGGGCCACAAAAGGGATGAATGAAAGGCATTTGCATGTGGCGGAGATGAGAATGCTAAGGGGAATGTGTGGTGTTACGCGAATGGATAAAATAAGAAATGAGTATATAAGAGGAAGTCTGAAAGTGGCGCCGGTGACTGAAAAGTTGTGTGGTAATCGGTTGTCGTGGTATGGGCATGTGATGCGGAGGAATGAGGAAAATGTTGTGAGGAAAGTTTTGAGTATGAATGTGGATGGGTATATGAGTAGAGGAAGACCAAAGAAACGATGGATGGACTGTATAAAGAATGATATGGCAAGAAAGGAGGTGTCGGATGAGATGACGAGTAATAGAGAAGTATGGAAGAAGAAGACATGCTGCGCCGACCCCAAATGAATTGGAATAAGGGCAAGAGAATGATGATGATTGTGATGGTATCCATTTTTGGTAAATATCATTTTTCGACCCAGAAACTGTGTCATGCTCTAGTTAAATTAGGTAGGAAGCTAGGATCGTACATCATATTAGGGATTCATTTAGAGCAACCATATCCAGCTTACGTTGCGTTTCTATGAGAAACTGCCGCAAACGACTTCTGAAAGTGCATATCGTCTTGATTAGTCTTATCGGTGGTGGCAGGTTATTCCATACTTTGAAAGCCGTATACGAAAAGCTGCCTCTGAAAGCAGCTGTATTATGCGACTGACCCGAGAGTTGTTGCGAACATTGTCTTCTGCCACATTCCCGCCTACTTGTTACCCAACTCAGTTTATTATACAAGTAGTCCGGTTTTTGATATTTGACCACACCGAATAAAAGGCAAGCCAGGTGTAGTTTGCGTCTGGACTTCATTTTTTGCGTCAAATACTTGTTAAGAAAAGGTGTGACATGACTTCTACGCGGTATGTTATAACAAAATCGAGCGCATGCGTTTTGTACCCTTTGTATGAGCCAATCTGTACGAGCTAATAGGCGCGGGCCGTACAAAGTGTCGGCGTAGTTCAACCGAGACAGGACTAAGGTTTCTACAAGTTGTTCCCGTAGCGATTCGGATAAGTAAGGCCTCATCTTGTACAAAACCTTCAGGCGATAAAAAACAGTTTCTTACCGAGTCTGCTACGTGTTTCTCAAAACGAAGATATTTGTCCATGGTTAGACCTAGATTTCGCGCCTCAACGAAAATGAGCTCAAAATTAAAATTCAAGATGGCTCCGATGAAAATATTCGTCGGCGCCATCTTGGATTTTCATTTTGAGCTCATTTTCATTATCAGTGACACCGAAAACCATGAAAATGACACCCATGACGAAAAACCGAATATTTTCGTCGGCGCCATCTTGGATTTTCCTATCCTACCACCTACCCACCACCTACCCACCACCTACCTACCACCTACCTACCACCTACCTACCACCTACCTACCACTTATCTACCTACCAACTACCTACCACTTATCTACCTACCAACTACCTACCACCTACCAACCTACCACCTACCTACCACCTACGTGCCACCTACTTACCACCTACCTACCACCTATCTACCACATACCTACCACCTACCTACCACCTACCTACCACCTACCTACCACCTACCTACCACCTACCTACCACCTACCTACCACCTACCTACCACCACCTACCACCTGCCTACTACCTGCCTATTACCTAAGACTAAAGAATAGATTGTCCTATGTATTCTATTGTGATGAGTTTTATCCGAATTTACGGATAAAACTAATGTACGCATGGTCTATAATAACTTAGTTTACAAACTACCGAAACTCCCAACAAAATCTCTCCAGTAGTTTACTGACAAAATGTCCAAAAACCAGATTGTAAGCACTACATAGTGCGGAAGCGCTGTAACAATCATGAAAGTAAAGGAGATTCGGTGAAAATAAAAACAATTGTAGGTAATAATAAAATAAATTATGTTACCGTACTTATATTTCCCTAAAAACTAAACCCCCAAAAATTAACATGAATTCCGTAAAACGAAGTTGACCGTACCTTCTGTTACAATTTTATACTGTGACTCGAAATTTTTGAACAGCGGGGTCAGCGAGTTCATTCAAATAGCGTCTGCGGCGACTTGCCACGGGCGTAGGTTTTTTAGCACTAAATGCCAACTGCGCTCGAATATACTGGCCTTAAGTATAAAGTAGCAGCTTTATATTGAGTTGTAAGATTGTAGATAAGGCGTAGTCGACGTAGCCTCGCTGCGCGGGGCACCTATTTCTGTTTCCCAGGGTTTAAAGTAACCTAACACGAAGGGGATTCCGGGGTCTTAGTTCGCTCACTTCGCTCGCTCACTAGACCCCGCCAGCCCCTTCGAACCTAACCTGTCCGAGTCGGGGTGCCACAAGTCTCTCTCAGCTTTCGCTCGCTCTTGCTACCTATATTCTCCTTGCCGCAATGACCGGATAAATAGTTGCTTACTTGGTAAAATAGTCACCCATTCAGTATATTGGTCGCCAATAAAATTTTTATTCGCCCGATCAATAATTTCTCTAAAAAACGATAGTGTTATTAAGAAATAAAAATTAAATAATTATTTTGTCGATTAAGGTAACTCCATTGCAGCCATCACATTTTAACTGCCACGTTGGTCTATTGGTTGCAAGCGCGACTACTGAGAATGTGGTCTTGGGTTCGATACCCCTGGATTCTTCCATCAGGATTTTTTTAGTAGCAGCCACTAGCAGCCACGGAGTCTGGATTTGTGCCCGGTTGATGGCAATAGGCTCGTCCCCTTACATTGGACTTAAACATAACTGGCGAAATGTAGGGTGTACCTTACTGTAATGCCTAAACACTTCGAAGATTACAGGCGTGATGTTTTGTTAAGTAAAGCATTTTATTTTGTGCCCAAATTGCTTAAATAACGTCTGTGTAAGCGCTTACCCAGACCAGAGATATAACATAAAAATGTAAAGGAGATAAAGTTCCTGAACTACAATGTTTAGTTCATGGTGGATTAAATACTCATCGAATGGAACACTCTTATCTACACGTCATGAGTTCGACTCGAAATTATCCGGTTTTTCATTATTTAGTTGATACCAACGACATCTATGTTTAAGTGATTAAATGACAAAAGCAAATCACAAGAAAAGTGGAAATCAATAATATCAGCCAGTTTCATTGAGCGTAATAAAGGGTGCGAAATTTTGAATAAAAAGTAATGTTCTGTACACTTCATTTATTTTAAGATCAAATCAACATTGCGGATTTTCATCTCAGCTAGTTGTTCCGATGCTAATACAGGGGACCGCAGCCGCAAGCGCACTTGCCAGAGATAGACACGGCACCAGCAGCCGGCACAGCGCCGCCGAAGCTCACAGCGCCCATGATGGGGACCTGACCAGCAACAGCGGTGTTACCAGCGACTGGCAGCTCACCAGCGACCGCCACGTTGCCTTCACCGGCGCCGCCGTACGCGGCAGCACCAAAACCGGCAGCACCAGGGTAGGCGAGTCCGTCGTAAGCCAAACCAGAAGCCAATCCCAAGGGGGAAGCCAGACCAGGAGCAGCCCAGCCAAAAGGAGCAGCCAAGCCAGGAGCCGCCAATCCACAAGGAGAAGCGATAGCAGGTGCGGACAAGCCACAAGGAGTGGCCAAGCCATAGGGACCAGCTAATGCAGCATCAGCAATCGCAGCGCGGCTGGTGCATGACTGTCCAAGTGCGGACTGAAATTGCAGTAAACATCAAATGAGAATCATAGCGAGTGCCGTACATCCAATTTATAGAGTAAGTAATATTTAAATCAGCTGGTACTTGGTCTTCTTGCTTTCTGAATTAAAAAATTATTATCAAAAATTGAATTTTTAACAAAAAGAATTAAAAAAAGAAAAAAACACAAAGAAACGGTACCTGGAGGAAGCAAGCTTGGATGCAGAGGAACACAACGGTGAAGGTAGACATGTTTGATGTTCGTTTGCGTTCAACGAGAAGCTGAAGACTGAATGAGGAACTGGAACAGCCGCCACATTTTATACCCTTGTTGATATCAGTACTTAGATAGTTAAGTTTCAAAATTATTGAAAACGTGACTGAACTGTCACAATACGAAGTGTTTCTTTGTTGTAAACTAGTAGGCTTATCGTGCTTACACAAGCTATTAATTAATTGTTTTCACTTACTTAGTGTTTTTCTTGGAATTTGATAACTTCTGGAGTATAAAACCACCAACAGTTGCACTGAACATCATTCTTGTATCAACACTCGAAACAAACTACAATGTCTGTCAAAGCTATCCTCGTCCTCTGCGCTCAGGCGCTCCTGCTAAAGGTAAGAACTCAATTATTTATTTAAAGTAATATCATACAATACAAATTAAAATTTTATTGTGCCTTCCAAATACATAATTAATCTTTTGTCACAATTTCAGTCCGCACTCGGACAGTGCACCAGCCGCGCTGCGGTTGCTGATATCTCTGGACTTGCTGCTCCCTGCGGCTTGGCCGCTCCCGCCTTAGCGGCCCCTTGGGGTGCTCCTGCTTGGGGATGTGATGGACTCGGCGCTGGCTTGGCAGGCAGAGGTCTTGCTATCGACGGTTTGGCCGCTGGCTTAGCAGGCAGAAGCCTGGCTTACGATGGAATCTACGCCCCCGCCATGGAGTTCAGTCCCACCAGTGGCGGTGCTCTGCCTGTCTCCAGCGCCTCCGCCATCGCTCCCGTTGGTATCTCCGTGGCGTCTGACAACGTTTATGAGGGTATCCTGACTGTGGGTGGTGAGCTGCCGTTCGTGGGTACTATTGGTATGGAAGGTGTGGTGCCTTCTGCCGGTGCCGGCGCCGTCAACCATGCCTGTGGTAATGGCAGGAACGCCATGATCAGTGAGACTGCAGCTTACGGTTCAGCTGGTGCGTATGGCCCGATCGGTGCCTACGGTTCAGCTGGTGCGATTGGCCCTATCGGTGCCTACGGTCCCGCTGCTCTTGCTGCTCCTGGCCTCGGTCTGCGTGGCGGTTGGGCTGGCAGAGGTTGTGGCTGCGGTATATAAGAAGCTGTTGAAAAAAGACATTACTGACCTATATAATAAACTTATCTGCAATTATTTTTGGACTTTCATTATTACACACTTTTTCATGCTGTTGATCTTTCAATAAATTTAGGTCAATAATTCCCGGAATTAAGTCAAGTTTGGACATCGGGAAGGTTTTGTTATTCATATTTTTCTTTTGGGCAAAATCCGAATTCACGTGATGTGTGAAGAACACGATTTTTTCTCCTATTAATGACTTTCACGAGCCAAACGATCCTTGTAGCATTGTTCGCACTTTTCAGTCGTACCATATTCCTGTAAGTGCGAAACCAAAGTAATGAAAACCATTAAAAACTTTTTTGTATTGAAACCCGTAAAATTATACAAGCACGTTATTGACAAAAGGCGAAATGTCATTTAAAAATTAATATTTTTTTTAATCTTTAAATATGTGGCTGCCTTCACAATTTGTATCGACTCATCATCATCATCATCGTTTCAGCCAAAACACGTCCACTGCTGGACATATGCCTTCCCCAAGCTCTCTCATTGACCGTTTAGTGCGATTTGCATCCTGCGGATCCCCGCAACCTTCACCAGGTCATCGGTCCAAATAGTGACAGCCAACGGTTTGCGACCGTCACTCCAGAACTTTTCAGCCCTATCGACCATCCGTTCTGCGAGCAATGTGTCCTGCCCAGTGCCACTTAAGTTTGTCAATTCTTCGGGCTACGTCGGTCGGTAACCTTCGTTCTCTTGCGAATGTCCTCATTTCTCATTCCTCATTTGATCATGCTAGGAAACTCCGAGCATAGCCCTCTCCGTTGCTCCTTTATCGACTTTTGGCCTGTATTTTTTTAAAGTTTAGTCTTCTGTGGAAACTGGTGGAAACATAATAAATTTACAATTATCTTGTTTGTTTTGACATTCGGATTAAATCTTGAAGTTTGCCAGAGGGAAATTCCTAGCCGTTACGGGGACGCTGAAAGTTGCAAACGTCTCAATTATGTCGCTGTTATGATGAATTTCTTCAATATTAGGTACTAAGTAATATTTCTAATTTCATTAAGTCTTAACTAAAATGGAAAAAAAAAACAAATGGAACTGGGATAAGAAAGAAAATACATTTATTTGGCACATGCCACAAGTGCACCCAGTATAAAAAAAAAATAACAAATTAAAAACAAAAAATTAAAAACTCAAATCTAAACACAAAAAAATAAATATAGAGTAGTGTGACACTGTGTGCCTCACGGCTGCGCCAAATAGGCCCAGTTCAGCAAAACAACTAGTGACTGACGCTGGTTTTTAACTGGACCTGAAATTAGTGAGGTTACGGATGTGAAGCAGTTTTATATTTTCTGTCAATGGTGGTCGTGAATAGATACTTAAATATGAGAAATAGAGAAACAGACCTGCATAAAAAAAATTAATAAACTGGAGTGATTAAACGAAAGGGCAAAACAAAAAAAAAAAAGAGGTAAGCGCGTGTCACCAACATTGGTTGTGCATAAAAATGTCCTTGATTATTTATTAATTGTTTAGTAATTGTATTGTGACGGTATCCATTTTTGGTGAATAACATTTTTCGACCCAGAAACTGTGTCATGCTCTAGTTAAATTAGGTAGGAAGGTAGGAACGTACATCATATTAGGGATTCATTTAGAGCAACCATATCCAGCTTACGTTGCGCTTCTATGAGAAACTGCCGCAAACGACTTCTGAAAGTGCATATCGTCTTGATTAGTCTTATCGGTGGTGGCAGGTTATTCCATACTTTGGAAGCCGCATAACGAAAGCTGCCTTTGAAAGCAGCTGTATTATGCGACTGACTCGAGAGTTGTTGCGAACATTGTCTTCGGCCACATTCCCGCCTACTTGTTCATCAATATGGCAACACCAGCCAATGTGTCAGCAATACTCTGCGTTGTTTTATTTAAATTAAATTAATTTTCTATGCTTCGACGTGAAATATTAAAGTTAATCCACTTGCTTAATAATGCAAAATCGGTGGTAATGTTATGACAGTGAACAATTGCGTCTTTGTGTACATAATAACAGTGTTTGTGGAATACAATGGAACTATGCATATACTGAGAACTAAGGATAAAAGCGGTAAATATTATAGAATAATTAAATATAAATATCATATATGGCATATGCAGTGACATTTTAATAATCAAAAGTGCTAAAAAGTGAAAATAACTTATTAATGTCAGTTATAAATTCGAACAGTGCAAAATCTTTAATGTAAACATTGACCAGCTGATTCATCAATCAAACAATCACCAATCACAAGACAACACTAAAACTTTGACGCTAAAATATTCGTTCGGAAACTGTCAATACGGACTTTTTATTGTTTGAACACTGGTCTTATGGGAAGCGTTCCTTTTCACTCAGAAAAATAATATTAAACCATAATCAACATGGATTCCGATAATATTACTTTCCGAAAATTATGCAAATCCAGTTCGTTAAACGACATAAGTAATATTGACGAAGAAGGAAGTATATTCGATACCACAATGATGAGTTTACCGGATAGCTGTCATGATAATAGCCAAACAATGCACGACCTGAATGAAAGAATCAAAACATTAACAAATGATCTACTAAGTGCTCACCAGGAGATTGAAAACCTAAATTCAGAGAATTTTCGCTTAAAAAAAGATCTCCAGAACTCTTTAAAAATTATAGACCAATATAAAAAGGTCTACAGTACATTAGATAGAAAAAGTGTAACACCTAAAATTAAGAGCAAAAAAATCCAGAAAAAGACCCTTCAAAGCCCAACATTGTTTCCGGCAGCAGATATATCGAACCAAAGCTTTAATAATTCTGTAATTCCTGAACTACATGGACCTACACAAAATATACCACAGAATCTCAGCCCAAAAATGTCTTCCCCCTATAGTACACCTTTGGACTCGCCAGTTAAACCACTTGTACAGTCACATCCTAGTTTGAAGAAGTGCGACCAGGACGAAACAGATGGCGATGCATCAAATAAAAAAGACATTCAAAACAAAGACCACTCATCATCATTCATGAATAAAAATGAAACAAAGAAATGCGAGAAAAATGCAAGCTCATCTAGTGCAAACCGAGACACGCCAGCCCTGAGAGATGTAAAGAAATCTTCCTCCAGAAAACATAAAATATGTTTGTTAAGCAGTGAAACTTCTAACTGGTTATATGAAATAAAAGAACAGAAAAATATGAATGACTATGAAATCTGTCATTATCGAAAACCAAGATGCGGATTAAGGCACATTCTTGATAAAATTGAACAAAAAGTCCTAAACTTCACGCACATGGACTATTGTATTATTTACATTGGCGAGGAAGACTTTCGAAAAACGGAGAACTATGTAGAACTTGTCATGTTTATTAGAGATAAGTTGCTGTCTTTAAGTCACACAAACTTTATAATTTGTCTTCCTACCTTTAAATATATGTCAAATGCTAATCTAATGTTTAACAGTCGCATCGAAACTTTTAACAACCTTCTTTACTTGGATACAACTGCATTTAACTATGCCTATTTACTGGATTCAAATCTTAATTTACCTTACGAATATTATAGTTATAACAAACATTATGGAACCCTAAATAGTTACGGTAAAAAAATTGTTATTTCAGATTTACATGACTTAATTGTTGACTTACGCGGCCTGAATACTATGCACTCAGAGGTTAACTGCCTCCCTGATAATGGTCCATGTCAAGAGTATCCATCTTCTGATTCACAACAAATAGATTCACAGTTTTTTCTTTAACTACCTAAACATTCTACATCAAAACATAGCAGGACTTGTTAATAAATCAGATTTGTTGACTATAAAATTAAAGGAATTAGATTCTGAAGGAATTACTATAGATGTTCTCTGTGTTACGGAACATTTCATTCAAACAGGTTATGAGGATTTATTACACATAGCAAATTTCTGTCCAGCTGCTTTCTTCTCTAGAAATACAAAGAGAGGAGGAGCATGTATTTTCGTAAGGGTAGGGTTGCAATTTAGAGAATTGACAGAAATAGCAAAACAATCAGTCTCCGGCATTTTTGAATGCTGTGCTGTAGAATTAACAGATTACAAAATTATTGTTATTTGTATATACAGAATCCCTAAACATCATTATGAAGTATTCTATGAAAAATTAGATTATATTTTAACAAGAAGCTGTCTCTCTTCGAATAAGAAAATCGTCCTATGTGGAGATTTTAATATTGATGTTCTGAAAAGAAATAAAGCTCCACTGGAACTTGAACACTTTCTTGAGGCATATGATCTGAAATTAGCACTCTGCACCCCAACCAGGCTAAGTAGTAACACCTGCATCGATAACTTTGCACACAATTACCGGAAAGGGTGCAAAGCTGAAATTTTCGACTTTGCTCTTTCGGATCATACATCTCAAGTACTTAGAGTCCCCGTTAACAAAACTTGTAAATTAAAATACTGGAAAACTAAGAAGCGAGATCTAAGCATTGACAATTTAAATAAATTCAAAACAAATCTAGGCTGTCTTTCCTTTATGCAAGTGTTTGATACAGAGGACGCGAACAAAGCCTTCGATAATTTTATGGAAGATTTCTCTCTTTTATACAAACTGTGTTTTCCAGAAAAAATCGTTACTATTAAAACCAACAAGAAAACAAAATGGATATCTAAAGGAATAAAACTATGTAGCAATAAACAAAGGCAGTTACTTTGGGCATATAGACTAAATTCTAATTCACAAAATAAAACAGTTTTAAAAACCTACACAAAACTCTATAGAAAAATTATCAAGCTCACACAAAAATCACAAAATAATCATTACATAAATACCGCCCAAAATAAATCTAAAGCTACATGGCAAGTTATTAATAAATCAAAACTTTGTCTGCCCCAAGAGCCTATCACGTGCATAAACAGAGATAATTTGATATTTAATTGCCCCTCTGACATAGCTAACGAATTTAATAATTATTTTATTGATGAGATTGAAAACAATGTCAAAACTGACAAAAAATTGAACAATATTCACATAAATTATCAGACATCAAATTCACTTTTTATGTACCCAGTAACAATAGACGAAGTAATTAAGATTATTTCAAACTTAAAAAATACGAATACTGTTGGACATGACGACGTCTCTACAAAAGTAATAAAATTCACCAAAGAAATTATAGCAGGACCTTTAGCTCATATAATTAACCTATGTATTGCGAAAGGCACGTTCCCGGATAATCTTAAGAAAGTTATAATAAAGCCTTTATATAAAAAAGATGACAAAACAGATTTAAAAAATTATAGACCTATTGCAAAGATTCCTATATTTTCAAAGATTATTGAGAAAGTTATTTATAACTCATTATATAGATTTCTTGAAAAGTATGATTTATTTTGCAAAGAACAAAAGGGGTTCCGCAAGAATACAACGATCAACATGGCTCTATTTGATCTCTTAACTAATGTAATGTCATCTGTAGACATGAGAAATCCAGTTTGTGCAATATACACCGACATGTCCAAGGCGTTTGATTATGTAGACCATAACATTTTACTACAGAAATTGCATAGTCATGGTATAAGAGGGAACATATTACAGTTAATAGAGTCATACTTAAGCAATAGGTTTCAATGCACAGAGATCTCTAGAATCTGTCCAAAAACTAAATTTGAAACCGTTTATGCATCAAAACCAAGGTTCGTAAAATATGGCGTACCACAAGGTAGCGTTCTGGGACCGTTACTATTCCTCATATACATAAATGATCTTCCAAAAGTGACTTCTAACAAAATGATTCTTTTTGCAGATGACAGTACAGCTGTAATAAAGTGTACGAATCAAAATATTTATGAGCATGATATTAATACTTGTTTACATGACATTATAGATTGGTTACATAATAATAATTTAGTTATTAACCTAAGTAAGACAAAAGTTATGCACTTTCATCAACGCAACAAACCCCCAACCGTAAATCTTGCTTATCAAGGTCGCTCTATTGAGGAAGCAAATACGGCCAAGTTTTTAGGTATGTTGATTGACAGTAAACTTTCATGGAAACCTCATATTGAACAATTATGTAAAAAACTCAGTAAATCCGCATACGCACTATTCAAACTTTCAAAGATAGTCAACAATCAAGCTATTTTAACTGCCTACTATGGTTTGGTTGAGTCCGTTTTACGATATGGCATTATTTTCTGGGGGCGGTCTACTGATAGGGAGCTGGTGTTTAGAATGCAAAAGCGCTGCATTAGGTCAATGTGCGGACTTAAGACAACAGATAGCTGTCTTCCTTATTTTAAATCTTTACAAATTTTAACTTTTCCATCGTTATACATATTGGAAACCGCTTTGTTTGTTAAAAATAATCCAGACCTATTCCAAAAATTGTCAGCAACCAGGAAAAAACCAATACGGTCACAGTATGTTAATGATTTATGTCAAGCAAAATGTAAAACCGCATTAATGAAAAAAAGCTTTTTTGGTATTGCCCCACGCGTTTATAATAAGGTACCTAATATTATTAAAAATATGACTATATTAAAATTTAAAAAGACGCTAAAAAAGCTTTTACTTGATAAATGTTATTACACGATTGACGACTTCTTGAATGATAAATCGCTGACTAATTGACATTCATTCTGTTCCAATTGACATTGTTTTATTTTTTTTTATTTTTTTATATGATACTATTTCTATTTGACATTCACTTCATTATTTCTGTATTTTTTTATTTAACTTCAATTTTAATTAATGTTTATATAGTTCTGTATCTTAAATTCAAAACTTTAATGTAATTTGCATGCCCATTTGTCGGTAGAATATGGAGGACCTACTATAAATTTAATACCTGTACATGTACAATTACCCATGTTTGCAAATGAATAAATGACTATTGACTATTGACTATTGACTATTGTTACCCAACTCTGTTTATTATACAAGTAGTCCGGTTTTTGATATTTGACCACACCGAATAAAAGGCAAGCCAGGTGTAGTTTGCGTCTGGACTTAATTTTTTGCATCAAATGCTTGTTAAGAAAAGGTGTGACATGACTTCTACGCGGTATGTTATAACAAAATCGAGCGCATGCGTTTTGTACCCTTTGTATGAGCCGATCTGTACGAGCTAATAGGCGCGGGCCGAACACAGTGTCGGCGTAGTTCAACCGAGACTGGACTAAGTTTTGTACAAGTTGTTCGCGTTGCGATTCGGATAAGTAAGGCCTCATCTTGTACAAAACCTTCAGGCGATAAAAAACAGTTTCTTACCGAGTCTGCTACGTGTTTCTCAAAACGAAGAAATTTGTCCATGGTTAGACCTAGATTTCGCGCCTCATACACTCACTCAATTGGTTCGCCCATTAGTTCTAAGTCAAAAGTCAAAGGTAGTCGAACCAGCTGCTGTCTAGTACCAAATACCATATACTTTGTTTTTGTAGGGTTGAGTGACAGACAGTTCTCCTCGGACCAAACAGCGATTCGTTAGAGATCTTCATTAAGATCCTTAATGGCGCTGTCATATTGATAACTAATATTGCACTAATGATTTAATTGTAGTTGTATAAAAAGCATTATTGCTAATAACTTTCTGAATGCGTGCTTTCTTTAGAAAAAAAAAACATAAAAATTCAAAATTTAAGCCAAGTTTTAAATTGGCATAAAGAACAATGTCAGGTGTTGGCCTAAATAAAAGATAAAATAATAATAATAATAATAAACTGGCAACCCCGTATGTCAAGCATCGGTCAAAATTTCATCATCATTCTTATTTTAATATAAATATTAGTTTTTATTCAAACATCTTTATAATAGTTCTTTAATAGTCTTTTAAAAACACGCAAATATTAGAAAATTGGAATAAAAGCAGAAAGAAAACCAAAAAGTGAAAATATAAAAAAACCGTTACCAATCAACAATGACGTCTGTCAACGTCGCGGCGTCATCAATACGAAAAATGGAAAATAATATTTAATGAGATGTTATAACGAAACGATGACCAAATGATAACGAGAGCTGCCTCCCGACGCGCACGCCTACCACCTCCGGACCAGTCGCTCAGCTCCGCCTCGCCACCGCCGGAATCCAGCCCCATCGTGAGTGCTGTGACACCGGCAGTGGCAGTTGCGTCGAGCTCGAGCGACGAGTATTTCTCTCCGCCGACGTCGCCAACACCTGTACGTCGGCAGGGGAGAGGCCGGCCACCGAGAAGCTTGGGACTTAGGGGCCATCCGGCCCCGAGCCGGGTCCCCGCTGCCGGTGGTTGTGTGCAGCGCATGAGATGGACTCATTCCATTAACGAGAACGTCATGCGCGCATACTACGGGTCTACAGAGGGAGGAACTAACCTCACTGCGTACCGTGTTGGGATGCTGTCTCTGTTCCAGGTACTTGAACCAACCATCAACGTCTCGGCCCAACGACTGTCGGATCAGGTGCGGGTTATCCAACGCAATCACATGTTGGACGACGCCGTACTTGATAGGCTGCGCTCAGAGGTACTGAGCAACCGTATTGTCTTTACTCCGGCACAAACCGCGGTGCAAGCGTCAGTTATTGACGCAACCCCGCCGCGGTTCAACCCAGCTGTTGTAGAGGAAGATGATAGGGTTGCTGTGGTAAGTAGCCAGTGCAACGACCGATTGAGGAGCGCTTTGGAAGATGCGCTTCGCGACTATCGTTCTACTCCTACCGAACTTAGACCCCGATTACCACGGTTACCCATGCATAATAAAAATAGGGCGCTGGTGTGTGCCTTGGACTCGCAACTCAAGAATTTATTCGAGAGCAGCGAGAACCTCGTTGATACACACTCGATCCTGTACTGTGGGGCTGTTGCGGCATGTCGTTTAGCTAATGTGAAGTTTCCAAATTGTGACGTAGCTACTCGACCAAAACCAGCCGTACCAGCCTGGCAGCGCAGGATCGAGTGCCGCATCGACGGGGCCAGGGTACTCATCGGCAAACTACACTGCTTCAGGGAGGGCAATACACGACCACGTGTGATGCGTTTTGTAAGGCGGGCATTCTCGGGGACTGGAATCAGTCCTCAAGAATACATGTCCCGTGTCACAGAGCGCATCGACTTCCTGAAGCAGAAAGTTTATGCATGGGCGAACCGTATTCGGAGGTATAAGCGGCGGGTTGATCGATACTCACAGAATCGCATGTTCCAGAGCGATGAGAGGTGGGTATACAGAGCTTGGGAGCGACCTGACCAGAATATGACAGACATGTGCCGCCCGGATGATGCTGCTACGAGTTCTTTCTGGCGCAGCATCTGGTCGGTACCCGTCTGTCATACTGAGGCTGACTGGATGCGTGATGTCGAGCAGGTGTGTGAACCTATCCCAGAAATGGAGCCAATTTTGATAACACCTTTAGATGTAGCCAGAGCAGTTCGTCCGTTACCGAATTGGAAATCACCGGGACCGGACGGACTGCACAACTTCTGGCTCAAATGGCTTAGCAGTTCACACACTTGCCTGGCATCCCAATTCCAGTCATCCTTAGAGTCTGGGTCCCTACCGCAGTTTTTAACAACAGGCGTTACCCACCTGCTCCATAAGTCAGGTAGTCCCGCGGAACCCAAAAATTATAGACCGATCACGTGTTTGTCTACGGTCTATAAACTTCTTACATCCATTTTGAGAGCTAAAATTAATACACACATTGACAAAAACTCCATTATGTCTGCCTCTCAAAATGGATGTAGGAATGGGTCCCGCGCCACTAAGGAGCTACTCCTCATCGACATGGCCATTAGCCAACAGGTTCGTCGATCCCGCAAGGATCTGTCTACATGCTGGATAGATTATAAGAAGGCCTACGACTCGGTGCCACATACATGGCTCATGAGGGTGCTGGAGTTGTACAAGATAGATGCAACTCTACGCGCCTTCCTTGAGTCGTGTATGGGGCAATGGAGGACGGTCCTTCGATATCCAGGATGTCGACAGATCCAGGGGAACGATGAACCTGTATGGATTAAACGGGGAATATTCCAGGGCGACAGTCTGAGCCCACTTTGGTTCTGTCTAGCCCTGAATCCTCTGAGCACATTGCTGGAGGATTCAGGTCTAGGCTACCGGTTGAGGAGAGGTGGTCAGGTCATATCTCACCTTCTTTACATGGATGATCTGAAACTCTTTGCCCCCAACAAATTGCAACTGATGGAGCTACTGAAAGTAACTGAAACTTTCAGTAGCGCCATCAGGATGGAATTTGGTGTGGACAAATGTGCAGTCATGTATGTAAAGCAAGGGGAGATTATGGAATCCGAGGGAATTCAGCTCTCGGATTCCATACACCTGAGAACCCTTTCCTCAACCGAAAGCTATAAGTATTTGGGTATGTCGGAAGCGTTAGGCATTAACGTAACTGACATGAAGCAATCGTTGAAGGAGCGCTTCTTTGGACGCCTGAACAAGGTATTACATAGCCTTCTTTCAGGCGGAAACAAGGTGCGCGCCTTCAACGGTTGGGTCATGCCGGTTTTAATGTACTCTTTCGGCGTACTCAAATGGACTCAGACCGAACTCGATGCCCTGGATAGGAGAGTTCGTACACTGCTTACCGCAAACCGGATGCATTACCCACGATCATCAGTGATGAGGCTGTACATCCCGCGGAAGTGTGGGGGTCGAGGGTTTTTAAACGCGAAGTCCCTTCACAACCGCGAGATGTGCAGTCTCAGAGAATATTTTTTAAAAGTCGAGGTGGGTATACACCGAGATGTGGTCGCAGTGGACAAGGGACTCACCCCGCTGTCCATGGCTAAAGAGAACTGGCGCAAACCTGAAGTACTTACTACCGATGACCGCAAGGAAGTATGGCAAGGCAAGGAGCTTCACGGGCGCTTCTACCGAGCTCTTCATGGGCCCGATGTAGATTTTCTAGCGTCCGTGTCCTGGTTACGTTTCGGCGATCTCTTTGGAGAAACTGAAGGTTTTGTCTGTGCGATTATGGACGAAGTTATGTTGACGAACAACTATCGGAAATATATTATGAAGGACGGGACGGTTGACGTGTGTCGGGCATGCCACCGTCCGGGTGAGTCTATCAGACATATTATTTCTGGTTGTTCTCGTCTGGCTAACGGCGAGTACTTGCACAGGCACAACCAAGTAGCCAGGATTATTCACCAGCAACTTGCCTTGAAATATAAACTTGTGGAATCTGAGGTACCGTACTACAAGTATGTGCCCGACCCAGTTCTCGAGAAAGACCATGTTACGCTGTACTGGGATCAGTCTATCATTACTGACAGGACTATTGTCGCCAATAAGCCTGACATAGTAGTGATAGATCGATCAGCGCGCCGCGTAATGATAGTCGATGTTACCATCCCGCATGACGAGAACCTCGTGAAAGCTGAGAAAGAGAAACAAATAAAATATCTCGACTTGGCACACGAGGTTGTCGACATGTGGAATGTGAACTCGGCTATCATTGTGCCGATCGTCGTGACGGCCAATGGCCTTATAGCCAAGAGCCTCGATGACCATCTTTCGAAGCTCTCCTTAGGCGGTTGGATCAAGGGCCTGATTCAGAAGGCAGTACTCCTCGATACGGCTCGTATTGTGAGGAGGTTCTTGTCTCTGGAGCCCTAACCACCGGTAGCTTGGACCCTGCTCCCGCTACCGGCGGACCACTATTTTTTATATTTTTAAATGTTTTTTATATAGTTTTTGTTAAGAAATATTTAAAAATTTAATAAGTATGTTAGAAAATAAATAAAGGAAATAATAATAATAATAATGCACCGAGATGTGGTCGCAGTGGACAAGGGACTCACCCCGCTGTCCATGGCTAAAGAGAACTGGCGCAAACCTGAAGTACTCACTACCGATGACCGCAAGGAAGTATGGCAAGGCAAGGAGCTTCACGGGCGCTTCTACCGAGCTCTTCATGGGCCCGATGTAGATTTTCTAGCGTCCGTGTCCTGGTTACGTTTCGGCGATCTCTTTGGAGAAACTGAAGGTTTTGTCTGTGCGATTATGGACGAAGTTATGTTGACGAACAACTATCGGAAATATATTATGAAGGACGGGACGGTTGACGTGTGTCGGGCATGCCACCGTCCGGGTGAGTCTATCAGACATATTATTTCTGGTTGTTCTCGTCTGGCTAACGGCGAGTACTTGCACAGGCACAACCAAGTAGCCAGGATTATTCACCAGCAACTTGCCTTGAAATATAAACTTGTGGAATCTGAGGTACCGTACTACAAGTATGTGCCCGACCCAGTTCTCGAGAAAGACCATGTTACGCTGTACTGGGATCAGTCTATCATTACTGACAGGACTATTGTCGCCAATAAGCCTGACATAGTAGTGATAGACCGATCAGCGCGCCGCGTAATGATAGTCGATGTTACCATCCCGCATGACGAGAACCTCGTGAAAGCTGAGAAAGAGAAACAAATAAAATATCTCGACTTGGCACACGAGGTTGTCGACATGTGGAATGTGAACTCGGCTATCATTGTGCCGATCGTCGTGACGGCCAATGGCCTCATAGCCAAGAGCCTCGATGACCATCTTTCGAAGCTCTCCTTAGGCGGTTGGATCAAGGGCCTGATTCAGAAGGCAGTACTCCTCGATACGGCTCGTATTGTGAGGAGGTTCTTGTCTCTGGAGCCCTAACCACCGGTAGCTTGGACCCTGCTCCCGCTACCGGCGGACCACTATTTTTTATATTTTTAAATGTTTTTTATATAGTTTTTGTTAAGAAATATTTAAAAATGTAACAAGTATGTTAGAAAATAAATAAAGGAAATAATAATAAATTTATTCAAAAATATAAGGTGCAACATTTACAGTTTTTCTTAAATCTATGTCGAGTTAACCCGTGATTTGTGCCTGAACTAGGTAATCCTGTATTTCAGGCGATTGGAGGTAACATTAAATGATTAAATAATCATATTATCATATTAATCCTATTGGTACCTATGCAAAAAACGTATATAAAATTATATTATATTAACATAGCTTACAAAATAACAATAATATTAACAATATTTACTTTAGCTTAACATAAAAAATAACAATAATAGGAACAATATTTACTTTAGCACTAGTAATAACTTCTCTGTATCTTCATAGGACATAGTTTGAAGGGCTTCCTTAAGGGTTTTCTTGCAGTTACTGTGATTTAAAGAGTAGATGTTTATTTTTTCATTTATCCTGTTATATAGTAGCGGTCCGAGGTACATATAAAACTTCGCTGTGAAAGCATGTTTTGTACTTTTTTGAGGGCAAACTATATCTTTCCGTCTTTTTTTAGTAAATTCAGTGCTGTATGGAAGTGCTGCGTGTTGTTTTAGTACACTGCTCATAATAAATAACTGTCGAACTGTTAGTACTTCACAAGATTTATACAGGAGGTTAGTGGGGAAAAGGAAAGGGCGGCAAGTAGCCACTTTGAGAATAGCTCTTTGAGCTCTTTCAATGGACAATAACAGAGTTTTACTCGTCCCACCCCATGATGTAATACAGTAAGTCAGAATTGACTGACAAAGAGCAAAATATATTTGTCTAAGAATTTTTGGATCTGTAATAAATCGTAGTTTTTTGAATACGAATATCAGCTTACGAATTCTACTATTTAGAGCTTCCATATGTTGTTTGAAGGAAAGGGTTTCATCTATTATAATACCCAGGTATTTTATTTTATCAGTCTTCTTAATATTGGGACACTTACACTGGCTATCTGCGGGAATTGGACAACAATGAGCATGCAACGCTGAAGGGATATTCGATACATGCTTGCGCATCGAAAACTTAATATAATTTGTCTTCTCTGCATTTAGCGTTAGTGAGTTATTTTGAAGCCATTTATTTACAATATTAAATCCGTGTTGCGCAAGATTGTAGACTTCATTTTCTGAGTCAGCCGAAAAAAGTAAAGCAGTGTCGTCAGCGTAAGTTATAATAGTGCCATGCTCTAGCTTTAGATTGCAAAGGTCATTTATGTAGATCAAAAACAGAGTGGGCCCTAGAATACTTCCTTGGGGAACACCAAAAAATGTGTTTTTTTGAACAGAGCTGAGAACATCGCCAATCTTTACGCACTGGGAACGATCTTCTAAATAACTTTGGAATAGTTTCAGCTGGGTGCCTCTTACACCCATGATCTCAAGCTTGCGCAACAGAATTGGAATGGAAACTGTGTCAAAAGCTTTGGCAAGGTCCAGGAAAATTCCTACTGTGTGGTTACCCTTGTCAAGTTCTTGAGCTAGATAGTCAGTCAGATGATGTACCGCATCGGCAGTTGAAACTTTAGGTCTAAATCCAAACTGCCGTTCGGACAGAATCGATTTATCTTCTAAATATTTCAACAACCTTTTGTTTATTATTTTCTCCAATATTTTTGACATAGAAGGTAGTAAAGAAATAGGTCTATAATTTGTCACTTGCTCTTTGCTGCCTGATTTATAGACAGGGACAATTACAGCTTTTTTAAGACACTCTGGAAAATGACCTAAAGATAAACAAATGCGGAAAATATAAGTCAGTGGTGGTACCAAAATGTCCTTAAATTTTTTAATAATTTTATTCGATATGTTGTCCCAGCCAACTGCACAGTCTTCTTTCAAGGTCATTATTATACTTTCTACTTCAGTCTCGTCAGTATCTAGCAGCGCGAAGGATGTTAAAGAGGAGTTAGATGTTAAAGGAGTGCTCGTTAGGTTTTGGGATTGTCCCAGATTTTTTTCTGCCTGATACTTACCCACATTAACAAAGAAATTATTTGCTATGTTAGCGGATTCCACCGGTGACGAGTGTGCTTGTAATAAACTTGAAGATGACTCATATTGTTTTGCGGTATAAGTTGCGTCTTTAATATATTTCCAGATCTTTTTACTGTTTGTTCCAGCCTTTTCCAATGCCATTTTGTCGTAGTTGTTTTTAATTTTTTTAAGGAGATCATTACAGAAATTTCGATATCTTTTATACGAAAGTTGCAATACTGCATTTTCTGGATTAGATTTAGCTCTCATATGCAGTTTATCCCTATGTTTCATACAGCGAATAAGACCTGTTGTGATCCATGGTTTTATGTTGTGATATTTGTTGCTCAACTGCGACACGACCGTGTTTTCCTGAATTGCATTTCGTAAGTTTTCAATTACAAACAACATGCAAAACTGCGGGTCAGCAGAATTATAGACTGGATCAAAATCGATGACGCGTAAATCTTCTTCAAGTCTATTTATATTCAGTTTTGTAATTTTGCGAGTGTCTTGTTTTGGTAATTTACAATTTAGGGTTAGTAGGGCAGCATTGTGATCGGTTATTGTTGAGTTAACAACAAGTGCAAGTGAAGGGAAATTCGATTTCAGCATAATATGATCCAAACAGGAGCCACTGTGATGTGTAGGAAAGCTGTGTGCTGGGAGCAGGCCATGAAAAGCGCATAGGTTGAGGTAGTCCTGAGCAGAAGCATCAGCACTTCCTTGAAGAATATTGATATTAATATCTCCAATTACAATTGTGTTTTTAATGGATGACAGGTTCTGCAAGGTCTCATTCAGAGAGTCAGTAAAATTGCTAGTATTTTTAAAAGACGGGGGTCGATATAATGCTAATATCGCAAATTCTGATCCAATTTTAACTAGCAATCTGTTACAATCGTGCATATCAGGTTCCTCAACAGAGACGTTCAGATGATTTCTTGCATAAACTATCACACCATCATTTTGGTTGTAATTTATGGTACTTCTATACATATTATATCCCGGAATTAGTGGTATGTTATAGTGTTTGGCAAGCCAGCATTCGGTTAAAACAATAATGTCACAATTTATGTTTAGCCTTTGCTGAAATGTACTAAAGCTATCAAAGTTCTTAAAAACACTGCGAATATTTTGTGTTAAAATGGTTAGCGGAGATTTGTAGTCAGATAGATATTGTTTGCAGTTTTCAGCTTCACAAACTTTGGACTCGGATACAGAGAAGTTATCTAAATCATTAATTAAACTATTTATCATAATGGTATTTAAAAATACAAATACAAAATAAAAAAGGGCAGAAAAATAACTAATTAACGGCGCTCTTAGGCGCCTCCATAATCTACAGAATTGATGTACCTTTTTTCAGCCATTATTTTCGCCGGGCAGTCAGCAGCACCTGTGTTATGCTTGTCTGGCTTTTTGAAATGCAAGCAAGTAGCGCATTTTGGTTCGTCAGCCTTCTTTGGACATTCTTTTACTGAGTGACCTTGATCACCACAGTGGCCGCAGGTATACGATGTCTGTCGACATGACTTGGCCGCATGTCCATACTGCTGACACTTATAGCATCGTGTGACCAAAGTAAAATCTCTCACAGGGCATGATGACCAATTTACAAAAACTCGGTCTTTTGAAATCAGGGCTTTGCGTATGACTGCAGGTACTTCAACAATGTAATTACATGTCTCCGTGTCTTTCTTACCTGACTTATGACTTAATTTAATTAAGCTCAAAAACGTCTCAAGGCTGCAGTCCTGAAGTTTTTCGGCTATGTTTTGGTTGTACACACAGGTAAAAACCTCAGTTTCTTGCATGGATGTCGGCACTCCTATAATTACAACCCTAGGTTTCCTTTTATGGGGCTCGTCAACTGTTAGACCTGATTTGGTTAACTGCACCGATTTTCTCAGCTTCTCAATATCGTCCTTCGTCTCGGTGCTGATGATAACACCGCCGTTCTTCGTCTTGCGCAGGCCTCTCACGTGGAGCTTCATTTGTTCGGGGCTGATTATTTTTTGGACAAGAGTTTTAGTCTCATCACTGGTCTTCAACTTGTCACTCGGATAGATGGCCACGGAACTGACATAACTTGGCTGGATAAAATTGTTGGCACCTTTCTTTACCATGTCAGCAAAGGAAGATCCCTGGGCAGGTTTCGTCGAATCTTCGATACTCAGTTTGAGGTTCTGTAGCTGCTGCGAAAGATCGAGTTGGTTTTCAAGAGTTCTGACGGCGTAGTGCGATTGGAGGGCTTTAGCTTTGACGGACTGGTACATGACGGCCATCTGCGAGGTCCCGTGACTAACCTTCCGGCATAGGTTAGTGATGCGCGTTTTTTGCTCCACATTCAGCTTTCCCTCCGCTGCAATAGCGCACACCTCCTTCAGGCTCTGTTCGATAATCGCCATCCAGTTCTGAAGTTCTGTCGTCGAGACAACTTCAGGGGCATTGTTCCTTTGGATAGGCGCTTTAGGGGTAGAGGCGGGTACGGCCACGGGCACAGGTGTAGAGGCAGGTACGGCCACAGGCACAGGAGTAGAAGGCGGGGAGCGAACACATTTACTACTTCTTTAAAATAGAATAGAATAGAAGACAAAATAAATTGGCAATCTAACTGCATCAAAAAAATATTCAACCCAAACACAACAAGTGAAAACACTATTGGGGTTCGAACTTCCCACCCGTAGTTTATAAAGTGGTCATAAATCCGTTAATGGTCTTAAAATGACATGATAAATCTGTCAACATTGTGTGTAAAACTTATATTTAGTTGGAATGTAAGGGCAGGGCTTTACAGGGCTATAATATAATGGCATGTATTACAGTGAATTAGCATTTTAAGTATAAAGTAGCAGCTTTATATTGAGTTGTAAGATTTTAGTTCTGTTTCCCAGGGTTTAAAGTAACCTAACACGAAGGGGATTCCGGGGTCTTAGTTCGCTCACTTCGCTCGCTCACTAGACCCCGCCATCCCCTTCGAACCTAACCTGTCCGAGTCGGGGTGCCACAAGTCTGTCTCAGCTTTCGCTCGCTCTTGTTACCTATATTCTCCTTGCCGCAATGACCGGATAAATAGTTGATTACTTGGTAAAATAGTCGCCCATTCAGTATATTGGTCGCCAATAAAATTTTTATTCGCCCGATTATTCGGACCTGACCATTTTTTTTTTTTTTTTAAGATGGGAAATCATAATTGTACTGACTAAAACCCATCCATGTTCCTTCTTTGCCCTTTGTGTTCCAGGGCCGCGGTATCTCTTTCGAACAGTCCCGCAGCCCTGGCAGGCATCGACCCGTGCGGACCTCTACGTGGTTGCTGACATCTCTTTGAGGCGCGCGTGGAACACGAACGCGCCGTCGACACGGCCTGTCGTCATAGGAAGGCTGGACGGCAAGCAAGCCCAAAACTCGCCGTCCACAGGCCCGCGCCTACGGTGGCCGGGGGCCACCACGTGACCCCCGACGGACGAGTCCCAGGTACTTCAGCGTCGACCCGACGCCGATGGAAACCCCTCCTGCCGTCAGTAGGGATCCCGACGGTGGCGCATTCCGAGGCCCATGAAAACACATGACCTCGGACTTGTGCAATGCCACCTCGAGAATGGGGACCTGACCAGCAACAGCGGTGTTACCAGCGACTGGCAGCTCACCAGCGACCGCCACGTTGCCTTTACCGGCGCCGCCGTACGCGGCAGCACCAAAACCGGCAGCACCAGGGTAGGCGAGTCCATCGTAAGCCAAACCAGAAGCCAACCCCAAGGGGGAAGCCAGACCAGCAGCAGCCCAGCCGAAAGGAGCAGACAAGCCAGGAGCCGCCAATCCACAAGGAGAAGCGATAGCAGGTGCGGTGAAGCCACAAGGAGTGGCCAAGCCATAGGGACCAGCTAATGCAGCATCAGCAATCGCAGCGCGGCTGGTGCATGACTGTCCAAGTGCGGACTGAAAGTGCAGTAAACATCAAATGAGAATCATAGCGAGTGCCGTACCTTAAATTTATGGAGTAAGTAATATTTAAATCAGCTGGTATTTAGTCTTCTTGCCTTCTTGGATTTGTAAATTATTATTTTAAAAAATAGAAAAAACAAGAAGAAACAGGTTACCAACTTTCAGCATCCCCTTAACGGCTTAGAATTTCCCTCTGGCAGATTATCAGATGTAATGCGATGAATGTCAGAACAAACAAGATAAATGTGTATTTATTATGTTTCCACCAGTTTCCACAGAAGACTGAACTTTAAAAAAATACAGGCCAAAAGTCGATAATGGAGCAATAGAGAGGGCTATGCTCGGAGTTTCCTAGCATGATCAAATCAGAAATGAGGACATTCGCAAGAGAACGAAGGTTACCGTTTGACGTAGCCCGAAGAATTGACAAACTTAAGTGGCACTGGGCAGGGCACATTGCTCGCAGAACGAATGGTCGATGGGGCTGAAAAGTTCTGGAGTGACGGTCGCAAACCGGAAGACGTTGCGTTGGCTGTCACTATTTGGACCGATGACCTGGTGAAGGTTGCGGGGATCCGCTGGATGCGAGTCGCACTAAACGGTCAATGAGAGAGCTTGGGGAAGACGTATGTCCAGCAGTGGACGTGTTTTGGCTGAAACGATGATGATGATGATGAGTCGATAAAAATTGTGAAGGCAGCCACATATTTAAAGATTAAAAAAAAATATTAATTTTTAAATGACATTTCGCCTTTTCTCAATAACGTGCCTGTATAATTTTACGTGTTTCAATACAAAAAAGTTTTTAATTGTTTTCATTACTTTGGTTTCGCACTTACAGGAATATGGTACGACTGAAAAGTGCGAACAATGCTACAAGGATCGTTTGGCTCGTGAAAGTCATTAATAGGAGAAAAAATCGTGTTCTTCACACATCACGTGAATTCGGATTTTGCCCAAAAGAAAAATATGAATAACAAAACCTTCCCGATGTCCAAACTTGACTTCATTCCGGGAATTTTTGACCTAAATTTATTGAAAGATCAACAGCATGAAAAAGTGTGTAATAATGAAAGTCCAAAAATAATTGCAGATAAGTTTATTATATAGGTCAGTAATGTCTTTTTTCAACAGCTTCTTATATACCGCAGCCACAACCTCTGCCAGCCCAACCGCCACGCAGACCGAGGCCAGGAGCAGCAAGAGCAGCGGGACCGTAGGCACCGATAGGGCCAATCGCACCAGCTGAACCGTAGGCACCGATCGGGGCATACGCACCAGCTGAACCGTAAGCAGCAGTCTCACTGATCATGGCGTTCCTGCCATTACCACAGGCATGGTTGACGGCGCCGGCACCGGCAGAAGGCACCACACCTTCCATACCAATAGTACCCACAAACGGCAGCTCACCACCCACAGTCAGGATACCCTCATAAACGTTGTCAGACGCCACGGAGATACCAACGGGAGCGATGGCGGAGGCGCTGGAGACAGGCAGAGCACCGCCACTGGTGGGACTGAACTCCATGGCGGGGGCGTAGATTCCATCGTAAGCCAGGCTTCTGCCTGCTAAGCCAGCGGCCAGTCCGTCGATAGCAAGACCTCTGCCTGGCAAGCCAGCACCGAGTCCATCACATGCCCAAGCAGGAGCACCCCAAGGGGCCGCTAAGGCGGGAGCGGCCAAGCCGCAGGGAGCAGCAAGTCCAGAGATATCAGCAACCGCAGCGCGGCTGGTGCACTGTCCGAGTGCGGACTGAAATTGTGACAACAGACATTAGTTACGTTAAGCTATGAGTGACTTCCACTACACCACTTTTTGACAAACACATAATAATGTATTTGGAAGGCACAATAAAATTTTAATTTGTATTGTATGATATTACTTTAAATAAATAATTGATTTCTTACCTTGAGCAGGAGCGCCTGAGCGCAGAGGACGAGGATAGCTTTGACAGACATTGTAGTTTGTTTCGAGTGTTGATACAAGAATGATGTTGAGTGCAACTGTTGGTGGTTTTATACTCCATTTAGTTATCAAATTCCAAGAAAAGTACTAATTAGGTGAAAATAATTAATTAATAGCTTGTGCAAGAACGATAAGCCTACTATTTATAAACAAAGAAACACTTCGTATTGTGACAGTTCAGTCACGTTTTCAATAATAAAATTTTGAAACGAAACTATGTAAGTACTGATATCAACAAGGGGCTGGGTATAAAATGTGACAACTGTTCCAGTGCCTCATTCAGTCTTCAGCTTCTCGTTGAACACAAACGAACATCAAACATGTCTACCTTCACCGTTGTGTTCCTCTGCATCCAAGCTTGCTTGCTCCAGGTAAGAATACCGTTTCTTTGTGTTTTTTTCTTTTTTTAATTCTTTTTGTTAAAAAATCAATATTTTGATAATAATTTTTAAATTCAAGAAGGCAAGAAGACTAAATACCAGCTGATTTAAATATTACTTACTCCATAAATTGGAGGTACGGCACTCGCTATGATTCTCATTTGATGTTTACTGCACTTTCAGTCCGCACTTGGACAGTCATGCACCAGCCGCGCTGCGATTGCTGATGCTGCATTAGCTGGTCCCTATGGCTTGGGCACTCCTTGTGGCTTGACCGCACCTGCTATCGCTTCTCCTTGTGGATTAGCGGCTCCTGGCTTGGCTGCTCCTTTCGGCTGGGCTGCTCCTGGTCTGGCTTCCCCCTTGGGATTGGCTTCTGGTTTGGCTTACGACGGACTCGCCTACCCTGGTGCTGCCGGTTTTGGTGCTGCCGCGTACGGCGGCGCCGGTGAAGGCAACGTGGCGGTCGCCGGTGAGCTGCCAGTCGCTGGTAGCACCGCTGTTGCTGGTCAGGTCCCCATCATGGGCGCTGTGAGCTTCGGCGGCGCTGTGCCGGCTGCTGGTGCCGTGTCTATCTCTGGCAAGTGCGCTTGCGGCTGCGGTCCCCTCTACTAGTATTGGAACAACTAGCTCAGAAGAAAATTCACAATATTGATTTGATCTTAAAATAAATGAAGTGTACAGAACATTACTTTTTATTCAAATTTCACAGCCATTATTACAATCAATGAAACTGGGCTCCTACTAATGATTTTCACTTTTCTTGTGATTTGTCTTTGACATTAAATCAGTTAAACATAGATGTCGTTGGCATCAACTAAACAATGAAAAACTGGGTAATTGCGAGTCGAACTCACGACGTGTAGATAAGAGTGTTCCGTGCGATGAGTATTTAATCCACCATGAACTAAACATTGTAGTTCAGGAACTTGATCTCCCTTACATTCTTATGTAATATCTTTGGTCTGGGTAAGCGCTTATACAGACGTTATTTAATCAGTTTGGGCACAAATGCTTTACTTAACAGAACATCACGCCTGTAATCTTCAAAGTGTTTAGGCATTGGTGTACCCAATAGCACACCCAACATTTCGCCAGTTATGTTTAAGTCCCATGTAAGGGGACGAGCCTATTGCCATCAACCGGGCACAAATCCAGACTCCGTGGCTGCTACTGAATAAATCCTGATGAGAAAATCCAATAACACTTTGCCCGACATGGGAATCGAACCCAGGACCACATGCTCAGCAGTCGCGCTTGCGACCTATATACCAACGAGGCAGTCAAAATGTGATGGCAGCAATGGAGTTACTTTATTCGATAAAATAATTATTTAATTCTTATTTCTTAATAACACTATCATTATTTTAGGGAAATTATTAATCGGGCGAATAAAAATTTTATTGGCGACCAATATACTGAATGGGCGACTATTTTACCAAGTAAGCAACTATTTATCCGGTCATTGCGGCAAGGAGAATATAAGTAGCAAGAGCGAGCGAAAGCTGAGAGAGACTTGTGGCACCCCGACTCGGACAGGTTAGGTTCGAAGGGGATGGCGGGGTCTAGTGAGCGACCGAAGTGAGCGAACTAAGACCCCGGAATCCCCTTCGTGTTAGGTTACTTTAAACCCTGGGAAACAGAAATAGGTGCCCCGCACAGCGAGGCTACGTCGACTACGCCTTATCTACAATCTTACAACTCAATATAAAGCTGCTACTTTATACTTAAAATGCTACTTCACTGTAATACATGCCATTATATTATAGCCCTGTAAAGCCCTGCCCTTACATTCCAACTAAATATAAATTTTACACACAATGTTGACAGATTTATCATGTCATTTTAAGACCATTAACGGTTTTATGACCACTTTATAAACTACGGGTGGGAAGTTCGAACCCCAATAGTGTTTTCACTTGTTGTGTTTGGGTTGAATATTGTTTAGATGCAGTTAGATTGCCAATTTATTTTGTCTTCTATTCTATTCTATTTTATGTTTTATCTAGGCCGACACCTGACATTGTTCTTTATGCCAATTTAAAAGTTGGCTTAAATTTTGAATTTTTATGTATTTTTATTCTAAAGAAAGCACCCTGCATTCAGAAAGTTAATAGCAATAATGCTATTTATACAACTACAATTAAATCATCAGTGCAATATTAGTTATCAATACGACAGCGCCAGTAAGGATCTTAATGAAGATCTCTAACGAATCAGAATCTAGTTTGGTCCGAGGAGAACTGTCTGTCACTCAACGCTACAAAAACAAAGTATATGGTATTTGGTACTAGACAGCAGCTGGTTCGACTACCTTTGACTTTTGATTTAGAACTAATGGGCGAACCAATTGAGTGAGTGTATGAGGCGCGAAATCTAGGTCTAACCATGGACAAATATCTTCGTTTTGAGAAACACGTAGCAGACTCGGTAAGAAACTGTTTTTTATCGCCTAAAGGTTTTGTACAAGATGAGGCTTTACTTATCCGAATCGCTACGGGAAAAACTTGTAGAAACCTTAGTCCTGTCTCGGTTGAACTACGCCGACACTGTGTTCGGCCCGCGCCTATTAGCTCGTACAGATCGGCTCATACAAAGGGTACAAAACGCATGCGCTCGATTTTGTTATAACATACCGCGTAGAAGTCATGTCACACCTTTTCTGAACAAGCATTTGACGCAAAAAATAAAGTCCAGACGCAAACTACACCTTGCTTGCCTTTTATTCGGTGTGGTCAAATATCAAAAACCGGACTACTTGTATAATAAACTGAGTTGGGTAACAAGTAGGCGGGAATGTGGCAGAAGACAATGTTCGCAACAAGTCTCGGGTCAGTCGCATAATACAGCTGCTTTCAGAGGCAGCTTTCGTTATGCGGCTTTCAAAGTATGGAATAACCTGCCACCACCGATAAGACTAATCAAGACGATATGCACTTTCAGAAGTCGTTTGCGGCAGTTTCTCATAGAAGCGCAACGTAAGCTGGATATGGTTGCTCTAAATGAATCCCTAATATGATGTACGTTTCTACCTTCCTACCTAATTTAACAAGAGCATGACACAGTTTCTGGGTCAAAAATGATATTTACCAAAAATGGATACCGTCACAATACAATTACTAAACAATTAATAAACAATCAAGGACATTTTTATGCGCAACCAATGTTGTTGACACGCGCTTACCTCTTTTTTTTTGTTTTGCCCTTTGGTTTAATCACTCTAGTTTATTTTTATTTTTTTATGCAGGTCTGTGTGTGTTCTGTATGGTGTCCGGACGTAAAGAATAGCACCATCCCATATCTTCCCGTGGGTGTCGTAAGAGGCGACTAAGGGACTTACCAGAGAATGGGCAGCAGCGTTCTCTGTGTTTTATAACACCATACTGCGATCGCCAACCCGCCTGCCAAGCGTGGCGATTATGGCAAAACCCCCCCTTCTTGGGGGAGGCCTATGTCCAGCAGTGGACGTCTTTCGGCTGAAATGATGATGATGAAATGATGATGCAGGTCTGTAGATACAGTTAGACTATTTCTCATATTTAAGTATTTATTCACCACCACCATTGACACAAAATATAAAACTGCTACACATCCGTAACTTAACTAATTTCAGGTCCAGTTGAAAACCAGCATCGGGCACTAGTTGTCCGGCATTTTGCTGAACTGGGCCCATTTGGCGCAGCTGTGAGGCACACAGTGTCACACTACTCTATTTTTTTTTTTTTGTTTAGATTTGAATTTTTTATTTTTTTGTTATTTTTTTTTATACTGTTTGCACTTGTGGCATGTGCCAAATAAATGTATTTTCTTTCTTTCTGTCTTATCCCAGTTCCATTTGTTTTTTTTTCTATTTTAGTTACCTAAGACTTAATGAAATTAGAAATATTACTTAGTACCTAATATTGAAGAAATGCATCATAACAGTGACATAATTGAGAAATTGCCAACTTTCAGCGTCCCCGTAACGGCTAGGAATTTCCCTCTGGCAAACTTAAAGATTTAATCCGAATGTCAAAACAAACAACAATGTAAAGAACGCTGGCGAAGTTACATGTATTTTGGGACCCACTCTTAGAGCTAGCATTCATTATTGCAACTTATACATAGTTGTAAAACGACTGAAGACTAATCATTTCTTTTCGTGACATATTTTGCTATCATTAAACTACAAGTAAACAAAGTTTTAAAAAATGACTTTTTTAAAAAAAATGTGTAAAACAGAAATGCAAACAATTTCAATACAAAAAAAAAATTGGAAATCTCACTGCATCAAAAAAATTTCAAACCAATCACAACAACTGAAAACACTATTGGGGTTCGAACTTCCCACCCGTAGTTTACAAAGCGGGCATAAAACCGTTAATGGTCTTAAAATGACATGGTAAATTTGTCAACATTGTGCGTAAAACTTATATTTAGTTGGAATGTAAGATCAGAGCTTCACAGGGCTATAATATAATGGCATGTATTTAACGTAACGACAAACTTATCTGATTAAGGGTTTTAAAAATAATTAAAATGGGTAGCAAAAATTATAGGTTGGCAGCTAAAGTGAAGTACCATTTTAAGTTTAAAGTAGCAGCTTTATATTAAGTTAAGCAGTGATAGCCTAGTGGTGTGACCGTCGGACTGACAAGTTATGACTTGTCAGTCCGACGGTCACACCACTAGGCTATGGGTCTCGAGTTCGAACCCAAGGCACGCACCTCTGATTTTTCGGATTCATGTGCGTATTGTATAACTATCACTTGCTTTTCGGTGAAGGAAAACATCGTGAGGAAACCAGCATGTCTGAGAGATATTTCTTGACGGCATGTAAAGCCAAGTCAGAGGCCCATGGGCGGCATAAAAACTCTGACACCAGGTTAGGAACTAACCACACGATAACGACGATTGAGTTATAAGACAAGGCGAACTCGACGTAGCCCCGCTGCGCGGGGCACATTTCTGTTTCCAGGGTTTAAAGTAACCTAACACGAAGAGGATTCCGGGGTCTTAGTTCGCTCACTTCGCTCGCTTACTAGACCCCGCCATCCCCTTCGAACCTAACATGACCGAGTCGGGGTGCCACAAGTCTCTCTCAGCCTTCGCTCGCTCTTGCTACCCATATTCTCCTTGCCGCAATGACCGGATAAATAGTTGCTTACTTGATACAATAGTCGCCCATTCAGTAAATTGGTTGCCAATTAAATTTTTATTCGTCCGATTAATAATTTCCCTAAAATAATGATAGTGTTATTAAGAATAATAAACTCCATTGCTGCTGTCACATTTTGACTGCCTCGTTGATCTATTGGTTGCAAGCGCGACTACTAAGAATGTGGTCTTGGGTTTGATACCCCGGTCGGCAAAGTGTTATTGGGTTCTTCCATCAGGATTTTTTTAATAGCAGCCACTAGCAGCCACGGAGTCTGGATTTGTGCCCGGTTGATGGCAATAGGCTCGTCCCCTTACATTGGACTTCAACATAACTGGCGAAATGTTGGGTGTACCTTACTGTAATGCCTAAACACGTCAAAGATTATAGGCGTGATGTTTTGTTAAGTAAAGAATTTTATTTTGTGCCAAAATTGCTTTAATAACGTCTGTGTAAACGCTTACCCAGACCAGAGATATTACATAAGAATGTAAGGGAGAACAAGTTCCTGAACGAAAATGTTTAGTTCATGGTGGATTAAATACTCATCGCATGGAAAACTCTTATCTACACGTCGTGAGTTCGACTTGCAATTATCCGGTTTTTCATTATTTAGTTGATACCAACGACATCTATGTTTAAGTGATTTAATGTCAAAAGCAAATCACAAGAAAAGTGAAAAGCAATAATATCAGCCAGTTTCATTGAGCGTAATAAAGGGTGCGAAGTTTTGAATAAAAAGTAATTTTCTGTACACTTCATTTATTTTAAGATCAAGTCACCATTGCCAGCGCCGCCGAAGCTCACAGCGCCCATGATGGGGACCTGACCAGCAACAGCGGTGTTACCAGCGACTGGCAGCTCACCAGCGACCGCCACGTTGCCTTCACCGGCGCCGCCGTACGCGGCAGCACCAAAACCGGCAGCACCAGGGTAGGCGAGTCCGTCGTAAGCCAAACCAGAAGCCAATCCCAAGGGGGAAGCCAGACCAGGAGCAGCCCAGCCGAAAGGAGCAGCCAAGCCAGGAGCCGCCAATCCACAAGGAGAAGCGATAGCAGGTGCGGTCAAGCCACAAGGAGTACCCAAGCCATAGGGACCAGCTAATGCAGCATCAGTAATCGCAGCGCGGCTGGTGCATGACTGTCCAAGTGCGGACTGAAATTGCAGTAAACATCAAATGAGAATCATAGCGAGTGCCGTACATCCAATTTATGGAGTAAGTAATATTTAAATCAGCTGGTATTTAGTCTTCTTGCTTTCTTGAATTTAAAAATATATCATTATTAAATTATTATCAAAATATTGAATTTTTAACAAAAAGAAAAAACATAAAGGAACAAGATTCTTACCTGGAGCAAGCAAGCTTGGATGCAGAGGAACACAACGGTGAAGGTAGACATGTTTGATGTTCGTTTGTGTTCAACGAGAAGCTGAAGACTGAATGAAGCACTGGAACAGTAGTCACATTTTATACCCTTGTTGATATCAGTACTTAGATAGTTCAGTTTCAAAATTATTGAAAACGTGACTGAACTGTCACAATACGAAGTGTTTCTTTGTTGTAAAATAGTAGGCTTATCGTGCTTACACAAGCTATTAATTAATTGTTTTCACCTACTTAGTATTTTTCTTGAAACTTGATAACTTCTGGTGTATAAAACGAGCAACGGTTGCACTGAACATCATTCTTGTGTCAGCACTCGAAACAAACTACAATGTCTGTCAAAGCTATCCTCGTCCTCTGCGCTCAGGCGCTCCTGCTCAAGGTAAGAAGTCAATTATTTATATAAAGTAATATCATACAATACAAATTAAAATTTTATTGTGCCTTCCAAATACATAATTATTTGTATGCCAAAAAGTGGTGTAGTGAAAGTCACTCATAGCTTAAGTAACTAATATCTTTTGTCACTATTTCAGTCCGCACTCGGACAGTGCACCAGCCGCGCTGCGGTTGCTGATATCTCTGGACTTGCTGCTCCTTGCGGCTTGGCCGCTCCCGCCTTAGCGGCCCCTTGGGGTGCTCCTGCTTGGGCATGTGATGGACTCGGCGCTGGCTTGGCAGGCAGAGGTCTTGCTATCGACGGACTGGCCGCTGGCTTAGCAGGCAGAAGCCTGGCTTACGATGGAATCTACGCCCCCGCCATGGAGTTCAGTCCCACCAGTGGCGGTGCTCTGCCTGTCTCCAGCGCCTCCGCCATCGCTCCCGTCGGTATCTCCGTAGTGTCTGACAACGCTTATGAGGGTGCTTTGGCTGTCGGTGGTGAACTGCCGTTTGTGGGTACTGTCGCTGTGGAAGGTGTGGTGCCTTCTGCCGGTGCCGGTGCCGTCAACCATGCCTGTGGTAATGGCAGGAACGCCATGATCAGTGAGACTGCAGCTTACGGTTCAGCTGGTGCGTATGGCCCGATCGGTGCCTACGGTTCAGCTGGTGCGATTGGCCCTATCGGTGCCTACGGTCCCGCTGCTCTTGCTGCTTCTGGCCTCGGTCTACGTGGCGGTTGGGCTGGCAGAGGTTGTGGCTGCGGTATCTAAGAAACTGTTGAAAAAAGATATTACTTAATAAATTTAATTGCACTTATTTTTGGACTTTTATTATTACACACTTTTTCATGCTGTTGGTCAACATCTTACAATAAATAAATAAATAATCAATTAATAAATGTAGGTCAATAATTCCCGGGACTAAGTAAGGTTTGGACATGAGGCAGGTTTTGATAATAATACTGTTCTTTTGAGCAAAATCGGAACTCACACCATCATTTTGTGTTCTTGCAATATGACGTCACGAATTTTCCTCCTGTTAATGTCTTTCACGAGCCAAAAGATCCCTGTGGCTTTTTCTCACTTTGCAGTCTCACCATCTTAAGTGCGATACCTAAGTAACGAAAACCATTAAAAACTTTTCGTATTGAAACACATACAATTATACAGGCACGTTATCGACAAAAGGCAAAATGTCATTTAAAAATGAATACATTTTTAATCTTTAAAATAATGGCCGCCTTCATATTTTTTTATCGACTAGTGGCCTGTATTTTTCAAAGTTTAGTCTTCTGTGGAAACTGGTGGAAACATAATAAATACACACTTATCTTGTTTGTTTTGACATTCATCGTATTAAATCTGTTAGTCTGCCAGTGGGAAATTCTTAGCCGTTAAGGGGATGCTGAAAGTTGCAAACGTCTCAAGTATGTCGCTGATATGATGAATTTCTTTAATATTACTTAATGACAATGGAACTGGAATAACTAAAATCATTGCACTGATCATTTTTGTAATTGTACAAAAAGTATTATTGCTAATAACTTTCAGAAAAGAAAATTAATGCTTATTTAAGCCAACTTTTAAATTAGCTTAAATACGACATTTGGTTGTCATTCTGAAAATATCTGTCAAATATTTAGCTATCTTGATTATTCAATCAGTATTCTGCCGCGCAAATTAAAATTCAAATTCATATGTTAAAAGCCATATGTTTCTATCTCGGGAGTGCCGCAAGGATCCCATCTAGCACCAATCTTGTTCTTGCTGTTCATTAATGATATAGCAGATCAAATACAAAACTGCAAATTTTTAATGT